>VZTA01006951.1:548030-640606 GCA_013398855.1 Mohoua ochrocephala | reverse complement strand
TTACAGAAAAAGTCTTTAACTGAAGAGACACCACATCCTATTGCATTACCAGTAAAATGACTACATTTCACTGTGCAGAGCTGTACAAGTCCAGCCAGATTGGCCTCATTTCCAGATAGTTTGTAGCTTCAAAATTGTTTTATCTGCTTCAAGGGAAGTCACTCAAACTCACTGAAGACCTTGATTTAAATGGTGCTGTGATGTCACTATATACTGGCAACAACCAGGGCCATTACGTTCTGCCTCTCATACCGACGTCTCATTCTTTTTACCCCAACAGTAGGAGGTTTGGGTCTTTAATCTGCTGTATTTTTTCCATGTTGCACCTGGAGAAATTATGTTTTCTTTTTTTTTTTCCAACTTGAAACAAGTACAATGCATCTGGTGTGATGAAATTGCTACCCAAAGGGACTGCCAATGATTGCCTGATCAGTGCTGAGAGTGTTGGGCTTCTGGTATTCTGGTATTGTTTTTGGGGAGTTTTTTGTTTGTTTGTTGGGTTGGGGTTTTTTTTTTTGGGGGGGGGGGGGAGTTGTTGGGTTTGTTTTGGGTTTGTTTTGTTTTGTTTTTTGGGTTTTTTTTTGTGATTTTTTTATTGGTTGCACAACTTTGAGGTGAAAGGCACTGAAGAGAAACAGAAATCAGTAATGCTTCCCTTATTCACTTATCTGCTAACATTCTGGTATTCTGCCTGCTTATATACTGCACACAAGCATTAACAAACCTCATTTTAAAAAGAGATTAACAGAAAAGTGGTACCCATAAATGTGCCAGATGGGGGAAGGGAGCTGCTTTGCAGGTTGAAGGATGCCAAATCCTCAAAAATTTGCCAGTAACAGAGGAGAATATCTGCTGCTGGAATAGGACGATCTCAAAGAAGAAACAGATAATTTATAAAATGTTAATGATTACAGAAATTCCATAATTAGAATCACTGCTACTTCTGTTGCAGATAATACAGATGGATGAAAGGGAACAGAGAAGGTCCTCCAGGCTTGCAGGAAATTTTTTTGCTGTTCAGCACTGAGGAAGATTAGGAGAATCCAAAGCCCAAGTAAGGGAGAAGCTGAATAAGAAGGAGGAGTCAAGTATGTCTGGATGAGAAAGGCAAAGAAACTGTGGATAATACATAAGAGACAAGAGTGTGTCAGAATGGTTTAATATAAATCTCAACCAAGGGCCTATTTTAATTTGTTCTCATTTTTCTTTTTAGATGTTCCTTCCTCAGTACATATTTTAATGTGAAGGAGCCTTAGGAATTTGCCATTGATCCCAAGAATGACTTGAGCTGAGTCTCAGACTCAAAAGAACAAAGGGAATTGAGCATAGCACAAAATCATTTCTATTACAGTCCTATAAAATAGCATACTGTAAGTCATACACTTTTATCTGTCACGTCAGTAGCATGCCGTGATTCCTGACAAAAGTCATGCATATTAGCAGGCTCTGTCTCATCAGCTGAAGCCAGAGCAATGGCAATAGGAGGACTGCTTTCAAATATTACACCTTCTGATACATTTGCATTCTGTGTTTTTCTGCTGTCTTGCATGGTTCATCATTTCATGCTTAGTATGCTTGCCGTCGACATTACCCCTCAGCGTGTTTCAATTTCAGGCTCCATACAATGGAAAAGTGCCCAGGCATATAATCAAAACACCAAATAATGAAGCTTCAACTTAACCAACTTGAGCACATCTTCAGAGCTCTGTAGCTGCTTACAAAGTGATTTGCTGAGTGGCTTTAAGTAGATATTTAAAGCTAAAAATGTGCATCAGTGCTTTACTGATGCTGATTCGCCTCCTTCCCTCCATGTCACACGTTTAACCCTCGACACACACATTTCCCGTTCTTTCATTTGATGTTGCTGGGACTGCATTGAACTCCACCCAAAAAGTCCCATCCTCTCCTGAGTCCTGCTGAACTTACAGTTGCAGTATATTTTTCATTGCAGGAGTCCTGCAGGTTGGTTTTGCCCCATGTGAAAAACACTACTCTCAGTTTCACAGCTGCTGCCTATCTGTTTTACTGGCTAAGTAATCCAAAACAATTCTCTTTTTTTTCTTGTTTTATGAGAAAATTCAAACAGGAGAAGTCTGAAACATGATCCCTCAACCATTTTTTATTTTTCCTGCACTCACTTTGCTCTCTCCCATTTAACCCTTCTGTAAATGAAGTAACTCTGTCTTTCCACCCTCTCTTCATTCTGGATCTTCTCTGTGCATGGTCTTTTCCCTCCTCACGTTTTCTCCTATTCCTGCTGAAGTTGGTCCGTGAGCAGTTGGTCAAAACTGAGGACAGCAGATGAATTTAATGTAATAATTTAGGGATTTATACTTATGGGAAATTATGCTACTTCAGTGTGGAACCCAGAAAGACTGGGAGGGTAGTGTTTCTTTAAATTTAGTGGTCTGATTTAATGTGATTAATCTTGCCAACAACTCTGACAGAAGTCAGAGGAAGAAAAGAAGAAACCGAAAATATAAAGTCACGTTTTTATCTTTTGAATGTTAAGGGAGACAGAGAACTGGCTACGTGTCTGTCTTTCTTGTGAGCGAACTCGTGAGACCAAAATGCTGTACAGGTATTTGCCTTTCATAATACATAAATCACATTTACGTACAGAAAGGAGGAATGTTCACGTTACAGTCATTCTGTCTGGGACAGAAAGAGACTGCAATCTAATTAGCAGGAGGATATGGCTGTTGTATAAGGTCACCTCTCCTATGAAGAGAGGCTTTGCACAGTCCAACCTAGACAGGCTTGAACACTATTACAAGAACATTCATTATACCCATTATAATGTCTCAAGCACATTTGCAGCCAACCCAGGCAGCAAATACAATGCATTTCCCTAAATGGATTAATAGGCAAGCAGAGGTCCTAGAATTGCTCTGACATATCATTTATACACATTGTAATCCTGACAACTGTTAAGTATTAGAGAGAATCCAAGACGGAGACTGTGCGAGGAGAGCCCACAATTCATTACACTCTACAATGCAGCAAGCTGATCTGTTGATTAGCCCTCAGCTAGAACAGCTAAGAGATGTCTCAGAAAAAGTTTAGAAGACAGCTAGAATTTTTCACATATAAATATATATGATTTCATCCCGTCTTCCTTTTTTAACACTCTTATTTATAACTATGTTTTCATATTTATGATCAAGAGTGTAGCCCATTGCTTTGCTAGACAACACTTGTTTTCATTCACTTTACGCCTGCCCATCATTTAAATCTCCTGAGACAGATAAATTACTTCCTCAGAAGCAAAAGGATGAAATAAAGCAGTACTACAGTCAGGCTCTGGTTGCCAGCACACTAAGCCACAGCATGGACTTCCAAACAGCAGCAGCCGAGGGAAGTGGGCACTGCCGTGGCTGAAGTTCTGCATGTGGGAACCCATTTGTGACAGAGCACAGGTGCCCCAGCTCCCCAGGCCAAGCACGGGCGTTCTGCACAGGCACAAGCCTCTCGCAAGGCATTTGGGAAGAGGAGATGTGTGCACCCAGACACCCAGGAGATCTCCAAGTACAAGGTCTTGCTCAGCCCTCCTGGGTGAAGACCTCAAGACTCCTGCAGTATTTGACAGGGCTTTTAGGCAGAATTTGTTACTGAGTACTTCCCTCTCTGCTACTTCTGTGGATGTATATACTCTGTTTTCTCTTCAGATCATGTAAAGATAAAGATGTGGTCAAAGAATTTCAGTGAAGCAGAAAGGCTCTGTTTTCCCTTTTGGAAGCTCAGTTTGCTACTTAAATGAGGAGATGTTCTGACTTTCCTGAGCATATCTGTACAAGCCTACAAGTCGACTGTGTGAACTATGCCTATTGACCCTCCAGGAGAAAGGTATCTGCAGCCTGGTCTTGAAGATAAGATCCAAATTCCACGGGACTCAACAGAGGGGCTATTGCTGATATCTCTGGAATACTTACTCCTGGCTTAGGCAACTTTGGGTAACTCACCAAGTGCACAGTTGGTCTATTCTGCTGAAGTCCATGGAATTGTAGAAGAAAAGAAGTCTCAGAGAAGGAAGCATTCAGTGAATCACTACCTTTTCAGCAGTGAACTGAACCATCGGGAGTGCTGGAAAGTGTAGAAGGTTTTCAGTGGAGATTGAAAGAACCAGAGCAAAGGATTTAGACCAGGCATGCCTCATCTGTGAATAGCTACCAGACATGTGGTTTCAGATAAAATAACATTATGGGAAGTATAGAAAGATTGTGTGGGTATTCAGAACATCATATGAACCTGTACATATGACATCTTAAAATGCATTGTAAAATAATCTTCACGTAGACACACTATTTATAGAAAACTCATTGTCATTTTGAACTAGAAGGCAAGAGAGAAAAAAAATCCTGAAAAATTTATTTTAGTAATTCTAGTGATACAACATCTAATTTTATTTGTTTCCTTACAATGTCCTTGCATTCATATAGAACTGGTACATGATAATAAACAAATAAGATTTTTATTAGAACCCATTATATACTATATAGTGACTTATTTTGCAATTAAGGTATGGCCGATCTCAAATATTTCTCTTCAGTTTGAACCTCCCTATAAAGGCAGCAGAAACTGCTGCTCTGCTTTTTATAAAACATCTTTGTCAAAGCACTACAACTGGATTCTAAGTCACCAAAATGCTTCAGAGTTTCACACAAAGTGTGATAGGGCTTTTCCTCCTCACTCACCCATTTTGGCTGGTTGTTACAATCACCTTGAGATTGTTCTGATTTGGCTCTGTCATGCCTTTTAGAGCTGAGACAAGACATTCTGCTTGCAGTATTACTCGGTGTATGTGGCATTTGCTGCAGTCATGTGTGGCAGTTGTTAGTGTGGAGCCACATAAGTAGGGACAATGCTGTGATGGGAACAAACCCCTGATGGAAAGTGGGGGGAAGGATGGTGCATGGAGAGAGTACTGGTAAGAGCATCGTCTGTACTGCTCTGTGTGTGTGTGTGTGTGTGCTGTCTTTGAATAACTCAAAGCAAACAGAAAGCTGAGAGTCTGTTAGTACATGAATAGTAAATATTTCAGATACATGATTTATAAATATGATACAGTCCTGGAAGTGTAGTTACCATGAGTAACTAGCACAGTTATTATTTCACAAAACGCAGCGACCATTCAAACTTGAGAGAATGTGCTAATTAAGAAACACAGTGGGGAGAAAGAAAGGCCCGACTTGCTATATTAGCATAATTTTATTTCAGAGCTTGGTGCCAGATAGGAAGGTAAGAGGCTGCTTCATCACAGTCATTTGCTTATAAGCAGAAAATTTACCTGATGGAGGGCGGCATGACAGAAGATGGGAATCCATCCTAAAAAGAGGAACAGGGTAAATTCAAAACAGTAGGAGAGCTCCCAAAGCAAATCAGAGTGGCAAACTAGGTCGCCTGTTGTGCTAGGTAGTTTTGAAGACTCATTCCATGGGCAGGGGATTGCTGCCAAAAGGACGCTTGGCTACCACTGCCAAGTCAGAGCCTTGGCTGCCATGCCGATGGGGTACTCCGACAGGGCAGGCTGCTGTTTTCCACTTCTCATTTTGGTTTTGTTTTACATCATTGGAGCACCACCCTTCACTAGAACAAACTTGGGGGGGTTGTATTTTAGGTTAATATTTGAAACATATTTGAGACAACCTAATGCCCCTGGGTTTTCTTACTTCCTGGGTAGTAAAGAACCCAGATCAAAAGGGGTGTGCAGAAACCCACCGTGTCTGCAGCTTGGTACCTATGAAGAGACCCAGAGGCCCTGGAGGTGCTTATGGCCAAGTGTTAGGGAGAAATCAGCCCTGCCTCACAGGCAAAGAATTGTTCATTTATCACCTTGGCTGACTCTCAGGTTAGCAGAAATATCTTTGCATGGAAAGATAACGTGTATTCCAGAAACCTAGAAAAGGGGAGAAACTTGTGAGGCTGGAAGATAAACGAGTAATCTCTCCTTACAAGAGTAGAGAGAAGCAGAGTTTAGTTATTCTGAGCTGTACAGGGTACATCAATTAGTTTGAAAGTAGGCTACGTGGCAGCAAAGTGTGGAAGCACTTCCATTGCTGACAGTATTAAAAACAGATCAAAAGACAAACACTGTAAATTGGGATTTGAGTTTTAGTTGTTCTGAAGAGCTGTTAGCAGTGGAAATTACCTCGCTACTGACTCCCCAGATAATCTTTTCATGCAGAGAGAATGATCCAAAGGTAATTAGCATCAGTGGAAAAAGCTCCTGGGTAAAATTTGTGTCTGCACTGAAGTGAAGATGAAATGCTTTAGTTGTGGGGGAAAGGATTTCATCCAGTGCACATCCTGTGAAAGGGTTACACCCAGTGAGCACTTCAGACAAGAATAACACATCTCTGTTCTGTTCCCCATGCATTCCTCCTTGTTTTCTCTCAGACATCATCAGGAGCTTCCCTTGAACATCTTGCAAATAAGGAGTTTTCTTAGGAGTGACAGGACGTGCACATCTGCAGTATGCTTACAACTAAGCATGTGAGAAAACAATCTGAAATGTGCAGCCTCTGCTTCCACTCCTTAAAATAAGGACTGCTCACCCATCTTTGTATATTTTAAAAATAAGGCATTTTTAGAAGCAGTATGAAGTAAAAGTAATTTTAGTAGCCCCATTCATAAGTTTGACAGCTTTGGTAAGGTAGGAAGAATATGTAACATGAAAAAAATATGTGGGATAGGAGTAAACCCCCCCCCAAACTGCCTAATGACCAGCTAATAATATATTTTGCCTCATATTATTCAATGCCTAAGCAAATAAGAAAGATTTCAAGAAGAAAGTATTTCGACTGGGCTATGAAATCTATAGGATAAAAGCTATCAAATACTGCCCTGGGTTACATTTATGATATGTTAAATACACTATAGTATCCTTTTCTGTCATAATTTTCTTAATTCTACAGCCACCAAAATGCATGTGTTCCTAAACCAAGTTCTGCTTTTAGGAATGAGTGCCCTTGACTTTTAATTTCTGTGGCACTTGAGTGCAGCTATGTCAAACCCTCAGTGTTTAATAAGTGTCCTTCATCTTGTTCCACATCTCCAGGCCATGGTATGCTGCCAAGTCCAGAATTCAAGTGCATCTCTAACTTTTCTTATCCAGTGCTACTGAGTCATAGCAAAATGATTGTTAAAATATATATTTGTGCCCTATTATTCATCCATTCCAGGAGAAATTCACAATCTAAAATTCTGTTTTAGCTCTACAGAGCAGGCACAGTTTCAAGGGCAGACATTTGAAATTGTCTTCTGCGTTGCACATCATCAACAATCCTTTCCAGGTAATTTCCACTTAAAAATC
The DNA here is from genome assembly GCA_013398855.1 of Mohoua ochrocephala. Lineage (NCBI taxonomy): Eukaryota > Metazoa > Chordata > Aves > Passeriformes > Acanthizidae > Mohoua > Mohoua ochrocephala. The sequence continues at coordinate 633,294 of VZTA01006951.1, read as the reverse complement.
TTTAGCATGAGTAATTGTATTCCATGTAATCGTGTTAAAATCTTTCCTGCGTAAGATCCCCAGTGACTTTATAGTTCAGGAAGAAAACAACAACATGTTTCTCTTGCAAATTTACTGAGTACTCATACACTCTCCATACGTGTTTTGAGCTGAAAGCTCTGCAGACCTTGTGGGGAAGACACATGGACAGACGAATGGAAGCTGGCTCCCTTTTAGGCTTTCAGTATTTTGGAGAGGAGGGGGAAGAGGGAACTTCCATTGCGAAAGTGAGTAATTTGTCCTGACATGTTAAAGTTAATGGAAAACCTAAAACCCGGTTATGTTACATTAAAACTTTGCCCAGCAGTGTCAAGCCTGTTTTTATTTTAAAGTCTCCTTGAACAATTAACTTACACCGAGCTGGATTTTCAAACATTGCCAACAGATCATCAGGCAGAACCACTGGTGTGTCTCTTGGACGTGCTGTGTGACGTTAGCCTGCATAGCAGCCGAACCAGTAAGTCTCCCTCTCTCATCCTGCAAGGATGATGCAAAAGATGCTTTACTACAAAAGGAAGGGGTTTCTTTTCCAGATGAAAAAGCTCACACATGAGAAATGCTGCTACACATATCAGTCTTTCTGCTGCAGAAGGATCCAGCTTACTGAAATGCCACAAGTCTCCCTGTCAAAAATACAAAGCTTATTTGCCAGTGATACCCTCCTACTCTGCTGCAGCCCACAAGATGCTTAAAATAACTAACCAAAGGTAAGCTTCAAAGCCTTCTGCTTTGAGCTTCAGTTTCAAACAAAGCAACTGAAATTTAAACAGAGGAAGTAACTGTTGTTCTGTTCATGATTTCACCCTTCAACCAGAAATAAATATAAATCCCTTATTCCTTAACTATTTAATGGAACTTTGAATCAGGTGAGTGTTCATGGAAGTGCAAAGCATTGTTAAAAGTTACAACAGTGGAGTAACTTTCAGCATGAAAACACCTAGTGCTTGGGGCGGCCCTGCCATCTCTGGTCACCTTGCAAGTATGAGGAAGGTGCCAAAATGTTTTCTAATGCCTCTCTGTATTTTCTCTCTAACATTACTACACAAGTACTTAACACTAGAGGCTGTAAATCCTGAACAAACTTCTAGCATTAGCTGCTGCCTTCAGTTACAGTCAGCCTAGCAGGCTTCACCTTCCAGCAATCAGAATGAGCCATGAGAGAGACAAGGAAGCAGCTGCGTGACTGCCCGTAACACGTAACCGCGTCGCACTGGCGGATTTTATGCACTACAGTTCCCTATGTCCTGTCTTTTGCCTGCCCTTTCTGGCCTCCATCCCTGATTTTTGACCCAATCAACAAGTCAAGCAGGCTCCTGCTTGCCTTTCCTTGGAAAGTTTCTTTTGTCCCCTGGCAAGTCACGGTCTGTGTTATGTGTTTGCTGGGTGACCCCTTTCTGCCTCAGCCGAATAAACAAACATGATTCCCCTCCATTCCTGTCCCATTCTTCTACCACATTTCTGTCCCTTAATTTCAAGTCAATGATTTTTCAGCTTGACCGTCTCTTCCTCCAGTCCTTCTGAGGTTGTTAAGGGCTGAAAAGCCCCTTTTCCTTATACCTCAGCCGTATGGAGGCACTGCTGACTGTGCTGGGAAGCACCCTGGGGCAGCAGATGTTAAAACTGAGATTATTAAATATTCTGGTTATGAAGCAGCATGAGTGAATTTGAAGACATGAGCTTCTAGCTCTGCTGTAAGTGACTCGAGAAGAGTTAACTGCAGTTTAGGTAGCACAGAGGAACATTTTCAAAGACAGAAACCCTGAAATGTCAAAGAACAGAGTTATCAAAACAGATCATTGTTAACAAATGGCTGTTTATTGCTAACACAAAGCAAGTGTACAGTTTGAAGCTGGATTCCTTCTGTAAGTGTTTACTGGAGGAAGAGACAAAAATAGACATTTGTATCCTATCAGTTGTTCATAACACTCACAACTGCTTCCATATGGCCCACTACTCCACTGTTTTACTTCCAATTACTTGCAATTCCAATTGCTTTCAATGTGAAATCCAACTTTGGTCTTTAACAACGATCCATTGAGTGAAACACTCTCTCAGTATTACTGTAGGTACATCCTATTCCTCTAATTTCCTCTAATTGTTTAGAGGAAAATTAATTTGAGATAGTGACCAGAATAAACTTCATGCAATTGAAGCTCTCAAAATATCATTCGTGTCTGGACAAGATTTGCCATATCACAGTTGATTTTTAAATCTATTGGTGATTGTATTGCTTAGTTTGGGTTTGTCACCTCAGTTTTCCTGTCTAAATTCATGCCAGTATCTGTGCATCTTTGGAGATGACTTGGCACCTCTTTTGTGGTAGGAATTAAATCAGTAATGCATAATGCACAGTAGCAAAACCACACTGCAGAACATGATCTGATGAAAGCACCACAGAGAGGAGGAACTGAAATTATTCAGACAGTTCAGAACACTGTTTTCAAAAAATATTCACCAGGACGTTTCATCCATAACTAGTTTCTGTTACCATGGTTTTTCTTCCTGCACATGTTCAAGCAGATAAAAAATGGGCATCAAGTGCACATGCCAGCTGAAAGTCTCATTCCCTTGCTTCTGTGCAATACAAAAATAGTATTTCTGGGAGCTAGGCTGTCTGCTCTCCTCTGCCAAATAGTGGGAGAGTCAAAGGTAGGAAAGAAACCTTTGCTGCTCTCTTTGGCATTCACTGTCAGTCATACAGATATGACATTACAAAGGCACATATGCCAGCATCTATTAAGTGCCTTTACTGTAAATAACACTTTTTTTCATTGGCAGGCAATCTCGCCCCCCTGGAAGTGCCACGAATGCAATAGTGTGTAATTGAAATAACATTTGCCATGCCATCTGAGAAAAGGCTTCAGCTTGGAACTTATTAACAACCTAAGGATGAAACAAAACACTTAAACTACAATTTGAGGGGTAGGTAAATATTTAGCAGACTTTGATGGCAAGGCAGGGGAGAAGGAGCTTATCACCATTTGGCCTTCTGTGTGAGAAAGAAAAAGGGAACTTAAACAACACTGCCTGGCTACAATGAAATGCAAGGTAACGCAAGGAAAAGATCAGCTGTCCAGGGGCACAGCGTGAGTTCTCAAATCTTTAAAACACACAGACCCAGAAGTTACAAATCACAGCGCTGCACAGGTGGAGCAGAAGGCTGTTTTCCCTCTGTGCAGGGTACTGAGGGCTTGCTGGCACCTCAGAGCAAGGGCAGGCTTGGTCAGTGCCAGGGCCAGGTGTGCCATGCTAACTGGGAGAACTACAACAGGGGAGGCATTGCAGCAGTGAGGGCTTCTGCATGAGCAAGAGATGGGAGCAGGAACCTCTGGGGATCCTGGTAGGCAGGTTGGTTGCTAAAATCTGTGTCCTCAGAACTAGTTGGAGCAAGCTGGCAAAAAGGAGCTAGTATCACACCTTTATTTTACGCATGGGCATGTCCCCCGTTCATTCGGCATAGGCTCTAGGATCAGAAAAATGTGGAACTTGTTCCTTCCCCTGACTTCCAAAAGGAAGGGCAGGAACCACCTGCCTCTCCTTTTCAGGCCCCAGTCAAGTGAGGAAATCTGCTGCTACTCAGTACAGCCCCTGGCACCAGCGAGACCCCACCTACACACCAGAGGCTTCACCAGAATGATTGCGCCAGTCCGGACTGTGAAACAATATCTAGTCCATAAAGTGTGCAACTTTCCCAGAAAACGGCCCAGTATAGCTGTCATACTGGCAGGGAGAAGTTCTGCTGACCTACCTGATTTCATGCCTGGATTAAGCTGTACAGGCAAAAACCCACTCCTAGCAAGAAGTAAATTTAGGAGGGTTGTACTCTGCTAGTGCAGCCATATCTGTGAAACCTTCTGTAGAAGAGGGAAAGGGTGAGTTTGTCACAACTTGCAAAACAAAGAGGGATTGAGACCTGCTTTTAAATTCCAAGTAAAATAAGCCCATTCAGCCCACTGGTCACAGAATTGTGAACTGCTACAATTGTAAATCTCCTAAAACAGAGACAGTAGCAGGCATGGTTGCTGGGAGGCAGGATTTAGTCTTTGGATTATAGCAACAGCTGAGAACTCCAGCTAAGATGAGTCTGTCATGACAGTGACGTGGGGACAAATATATTGAGGGTGATGTCAAGACAACCAGACAAAAGCTTTCTGAGGTGAAGTGTTTTCTGTGTCTCAGTACAGGTGTTTCATGCAATCACAAACTAAATGTACTCAACATTTGTGACTCATACAGCAATTCCAGAACTTGCTTCAGGTTCAATACTCAGCGTCTGCAATGAGCTTAGGCATTAGGGCCTCTTCTCAGCTGTTCTTTGAAAATCATGAGCGCCAGTGAGAGCTAAACCCCTTTACACAGCATTTGCTATCAAATGTGTGTGTTCTTATGCAGTTTTCTACATTATTAATTTTCTACCTGATGGCAGTATGCTCCTATTATTTTTTGCCTCCCACTCGTGTTCTGTGATGAAAAGCCTGCAGTAAAAATTCAGACTAATTCCTTTTATTTTACTCTCTCCTGCTGCTGTTCTATCTGTCAGAGCTGCTGCAGGAAAGAAAAACTGTAGCAGAACAGGCTAATGAAAACATTGCTCTACCTTTTGCGATATTAATACTGACAGAATTTCATAGCTCCCTGTCTCAGACAGTAAAGAAAACAGCTCGTATTTTTCATATTCCAACTATTATTTTCCCATTGTCACAGGGTAGCAGAAAATCAGAACCACCCACCACCTTCTGCACAAAAGCCACCCCCCAGAGCTGCACACAGAACACAGTCATCTTCCAGTGGCTTCAGTGATCCAGCTTTCCTGACTTCTTTTTTTGCTTTGGTGGGGTTTTTTTTGTTTGTTTGTTTTGGTTTTTTAAAATTTGGGTTGGTTTTGGGTTTTGTTTGGGCTTTTTTGTTTGTTTTGGGTTTTTTGTTTTGTTTTTGGTTTAGGTTTTTGGTTATTTGTTTGTTTTCTTGTTTTCTACATCACTATTAGTTTCCAATCCATGGCTAGAGACAAAGTAAAAGATCAACTTCTACCTGCTCTGTGTCCAGAAGGGAAAGATGCAGTCACATCTGTGCAAATTCTCCTCCACCACCTGATCTGGAAGCACAGTGCAGAAGCAGTTGGGGCTAGAATCAGCCATAACATGAACAACCAAATCTGCAATCCCTTTTTTTTGGCCTTGTTCAGCCACAATAATGTTACTTAGTCATATATCTTAGAACCTAGAGTGTCCTTTGTAGCTAACACCTGAGATGTGTTATGTATGATTAACAATGTTGTATGAATAGTAATGGATGGATTGCTAACAATTCAGGTAAGCTCCTAAAAACGTCAATCCCTGGTACAGCTCTCCAGCTGCAAGCGTTACTATTGAGATTTAGGGGACTATTTTGCCCTCTATTTTTTTTTTTAAACGTATATGTTTTAGTAAAATATTACTCTAATGCCCTCTAGTGTCCACAAATAAGAGAGTGTCTTGCTACTGCTTCATCTCAGCTCTCCTTTAGGCACGAGAAGTTTACAGCCTTACATGCTGCTGAAGAGCATGCAAGGAGTTCAGATTATTAAATATTAGACATTCACTACTTATTCCCATCTGTTTCACTGCATGGGGAGAACAGCCAAGTCCCACCAAAGCTGACTGGGGCATGCAGGGTGACACTTCGTTCTTGGAGGAAAGTCATATAAAAAGCTGAAGTTAATCACATACGTACTTGGAGGAGTTACTGACTTGACCTGGAAAAATCCCAGACTTTCTCCTGCTCCTCCCCTACCATTCCCATTGCCTTGAAGGCAAAGATGCCCTCAGAAGAGAAGTGTAGCGACCACAACAGAAACACTTTGCAATGTGTTTATCTAAGCATGGATATAATACCGGATGTGCAGGAGCCCAGAAAGGATAACCTGATTTATCCAAGGTCACAGCACATGGCCACGAATAGACCCAGACCTCCTGGCTCCCAGACCTGTGCTTAAACCACAACAATGTGCTCCTTCCTCTCAGCAAATGTGCTGAGAAGTTGCACAACCTGAACCTACTGGTTACATTTCTCTCTGAAGTTCCTGACAGCAATCCATAACCAGATACTTCAAACTCAGCATTGCGACTGAGACCGACTGGTGGTGACACACGCACTCTTTGTGTCTAGTGTCAGATCAGGTCACTTTTAGACAAAAATCTGGTCCAGGATTAACAGCTGGGGTGCAATGTATCTGCAGAGATCTTAAAGTATATACAGTGAATTCCAGTGCTTTCCATGAGACTTAAAATATGTTGGTTTAGGATCATTTTATTGCCACAAATAGTTTAGCTATTACTATTTATTGTAACTTCTGAACTGGCAGAATCCTATTCACTTAACTAGTTTTGGTTTTAATCTTAAAACGCAACTGCCAAAGTATCCTGATTGTTCTTGTGGGGTCCTCCCTTTAACCCAGTTTGCTGATTCTCCCTCCTCTTACTGATTCTAAATTCACTGGAATTTTACAGACACTCAAGAACTGAGCTGCAGCAGCCCTTCCTAGATGTTATGAGAAGACTATTTTGAGCCTTGAAATCTATTATTTAAAATGTCTCTTGCGCCAAGTTACTTTTTCTGATTTCACAGAAAGGAATGAAAGGAATGAATCAAATTCCTTTTTTCTTTTCTTCTCTTTTCTTCTTCTCTCCTTCTCTTCTCTCTTCTCTTCTCTTCTCTTCTCTTCTCTTCTCTTCTCTTCTCTTCTCTTCTCTTCTTTTTTCTTTTCTCTTCTTCTCTTCTCTTCTCTTCTCTTCTCTTCTCTTCTCTTCTCTTCTCTTCTCTTCTCTTCTCCTCTCCTCTCCTCTCCTCTCCTCTTCTTTTTTTCTTCTCTTTTCTTGTCTTCTCTTTTCAGTTTTTTTTTGGAGCTGGGGGAGACCACATATGACTTGGGTTCTGCTCTGTGAACTGCTGAAAGTGGCTTGCTGTTTAGTTAGTAATAGGAAAAGACCAAATCCCCCAGGTCTAACAAAGCCATCACTAGATTTGGCTTCCAAAGTGATAGCAGGGACAGTTTTGGGGATAACTCAACAGAAACGAGTCACTGAATGACTCAGTTTTACAACAGAAAACATAAAAAATACATTTTATTTCTCAGCATATGAGTGTGCCACAGTAGAGCAGGGATGCCCTGCAGCTGCGGTGAAGAAGAGATGGAAGGCTGTTGAAATTGCCCCTGCGTGGTAGGCACCGGGCTGAGGCATGCCAGTACGTGCTCCGTGTAGAATGCAAATGACCTTTAGATGGAAAATGAGTTTCACTCCTTTTTTAAAATTTCTACATCACTTAGGCTGTCTTCTCTCACTTCAGGGGCTGTAACCTGTGATCCCCAGTCACCCACCCTCCCCTCTGCCGACAGGTGCAGGCTGCTTCCCAAGGGCTGCTCACAGCGCAGTGAGAACCTCTGCTCCTGCAAGCCCTTCACGCCCCAGAGAGCATCGTGCAGGGCACAGCAGCCTTGCAGGACAGAAGTCAGCACTGTACCACGTGGCACTGAGGAGGACATGCAGAAGAAAATCTTAGTGTTGTTGTCTTAGTTAGTATTTTATCTTCCCATTGGGAAATGTTGTAAGATCAAATGATTGCAACCGTAATGCTGACCTTCCCGAAAAGAATTTAGAGTGCCTAAGTTCAAGGAGCAAATTGCAAGGGTGAGTTTACTAAAGACAAGGTACCTTGAGGGTCAGATATTTAAAAGTCAAAAGCCTGAAGGTACTGGTATGTATAGATGAGAAATTTCAGAAGCTGATAATATGCCCAATTTCCACCAAAATTAATGGAAATCAAAGAGGTTTAGCTCCCTGAAACTCCATCTAGAACAACAGGTGTCTCTCTGCAGCTTCAGGTGCTTCACTAACTCTAAATGCCGGGCCAAAAATCCATCTATCAGCTGTTAGTACCATGTGTAAGATGGATCAGGCATACAAAAGCTTTAAAAAATACTCTTACGAAAATCATTCAAAAATTACAAAGAAACACATTGTCAAATGTTCCTTGACTGATTCAAAAACCAAAGACTCTTTTAAAGTTACAATAATTGAAGGGCAAGGTTTTCAAGGGTACATCGACAGATGCTTATTGAAGAATTATTAGAATTGGTTTTAAAACTATTAGGAAAAAGGAAAAGATCAACACTAAAGGAAAAGATCAACACAATTTGATTAATTTCATATAAGCACACACTCCTCAAGCAGAAGGTACTGTCATAGGGCTATTTATTCTAACAGTGTTTGCCAGCAATATTATTCTTTCAAGTGTTTTGTACACAAACAGGCCCTTCCTTCTACACACTTGATATACCCAGTAAATGTGTTCAAGAATCAGTTTTATTAGACACTGGTAATAGTCTAAATATTGACTTTTGTAATCCCCTTTAACAGCTGGTGCTTTCTGTACTTGAATTGACATTTAGCTCAGAACTGAGTACACCAATGACACGCTGTTTAGAAATTACTCGGGTTATTTAAATGCTAGGATGTGTTACCAGATACAAAAACTGAAATGAAATGTAAAAGAGGAAACATTAAGCTTACTGGCAATATTTAGCTATGGGAAACATCCATAATTCATAAACATCCTCATAGCTTCTTTCCCAATAAACATTTCAAATCAATAGTTTTACTTTTAAGCTTCATATGTATCATCTTTACTGACTATAGATCTGATGCACATTTCCACAGACCTAATATGCTTATTGCAAAATCATCCTTTACTCATGAAAAATGTTACAAACACAGAAATTTTAAAAGAAATATAGAATTACTGAAGTAAAAGAAATGCTGATTTCACCTTATAAATACATAAATAGTTTATTACTTTTTACATGAAAGCAACATGAAATTGCAGTATGGACAACATTCTTCAGCAAAGCAGGAATAGCAAGAACAATGTAAATTCTTCAGAGTATTTTTTATAACACTGTGGTCCATATGTCCATGCACTTTTCAGCCTCGACACCAACACAGATGCCCCTGCCAGTGCAGGGGAAGAGGCAAGTGGGGAAAGGGATGCACTGGGCTGGGAGGGGATGTTTCTGCCCCCTCCTTTCTGAACTGTGGGGCTTCTGGACAGACACTCGACAGCAGCACATTTCTGGCCCTGCTGATATAGGCAACTCAGTCAAGTACTTTCTCCTTTCAAACTGAAGGCATTAAGGAAGAGACAGAAACCAGCTCCCAGAGCTGAACCAATCCACTCCTGCCCTCTTGCCAGGCAACTACAAAGTAGTTCAGTCAGTTTACAGTGCCGAGCAGCCAGCTGGCCACGGCCAAGGAGGGTGTCTGTCCTTTGCACTGGGCTTGGCTGGTGTAGCACTGGTCACAACACTGCCCTTCATCTTCTGTTTTGTTCATGGACTTCTATATGATGGCAGCCTTTTTTAAAATTAAGAACTACTGTAGCAAACTTGTGTATCAAAACCTGCTCAGAGTAACAGGAACACATCAGTCAAATTCTGATTGTGGGTATTCTTCTATTATTTATTTTAAAACTCAAGTTTGTTCTTTAGACTCAATTCTTTTTCAGATCACATCAGATTGAAGTCAATAATGTCAGTCCATGTCAAACTGAAACCTATTCAAAATAATTGTCTTAGGAAGCCATGTTGTCCACCCCCTTTGGAAAAATGGATTTGCCTCATACTGCCACGATGTGAAATTCTAAGATTCATGTTTTTATTTTAAAAATTTATCGACATTTTTCCTTGTTACTTGTTGAGGATGGACTCTCATATCTCTTATTGGAAAATATTGCTGAAAGGTTACTTTTAAATTATAAGCTTATAACACAAACAAAGATCTTTTCTGTCAGTCAGGAACTCTGATTGCTGACAGCGTTGCATTTGGACCATTAGAAAAAACCTCCACATCTTTAAAGTGAAGGTCACAAGCATAGGTATTCCTGCCGAACTAGCCCATAGTTCGATTGTTATAAATAATACTTGAAAAAAGATATCCATTAAAGGTACCTTTAAAGTGAGGCAAATGTGTTTTCTAAGAAGAAATTATCCTGGTTTATCTAGTTTTCAGCTAAAGCAAGTTTTCACAAATAACCATTTTTGAACTACGCTGAAAAAGGCATCAGATAAAATGCTCTTGGTAGTGTTTCTAGGTGGAATTATGAACGGATTGAATCATACCTTCTCTTCTACACAGGCTAGTGGTGTGACTGTTGCATAAGCAGATCTTCACTTGCTCGTTTCATTTTTGCACCTGGTGAGAGATTACCTATTGAGTTACTAAAGCAAACTTTACCTTTTCAATTTCACCACTGAGCTGAGAGATAAATACCTACTTAGATGCTTAAATTCAAGCAGACAGGTTCTCCCTCTGGAACACTTTAGAGATTTCCATTCATTTGACATGGAAGGCAGGTGCTTATTTCAGGAGGCTTTCTTCACTAGACATCTAAAATTCAGATCCAAGCTAGACAGTCAGATGCAGAGTTGCAATACCTAGATGCAAGCTGGGTCTTACCCCCTATGATTAACATTTTATGAAAGTCAGATTGCCTTAAGTGAAACGTCTCTCCCAGTGGTCTTTCTGCCTTCAAATGGCCATTAAAATTCTGAACTATTTTTAGCATTTCAGTATGATTTATTAAATATTAAAAATTTAAGTAGGTAAGGAAAATTACTGTGTATTGCTGTCAACCTGGAGAACAGCCTGATATGAAAAGTTTTGGAGTCTGTAACTCAGACTGTATTTGGGTCAGCAGAAGCCAAGTAATGAGGCAACTTCATCCTGGAACTACAGACAGTGAAAGAAGGTCAAGAAGTATGAATGCCCAAATGAATGAAGGAGCATGCACTCTGAAGCTCAGCGAAAGAGAAACAAACAATTCCAAAACAAGAATTTTGACCTCAAGCTGGAAAGTAATTAAATGAGATAAATTTGGATGAAATAGTCTCATGACTCAAGACAACAACTGTAGTAAAAAAGACATTAAATTTAAGAGCAAAATCAAAATCAAAGGAAACACTTCCCTATTAATAAAACAATATTTTTTATTCAAGATAGAAGTACGTATATGCTGGAAGTACATACATTCAGTTCTAGATACATTGCATAAAATGTTTTGGTTTTGTGACAAGAAATTATTTTATCAGATGTTCTCAGCTGACCAGCTGCTATTAAGATGGTAGCAGATGTCCAGACTGCTGTTCAGACCCCTGCTGCACCCCAGTGAGTCCTTGTTCTGCAAAGGATCCTCACAGCATTGTTCTAACACACCCCACAAATCCCAGGAGGCTGCACTTCCCACGCATTCCCGTTTCTCGTAGGTGTTATGCTAAACACTTACTCTGAATTTATTCTTATGGGGTCACACAAAGAAGGTCTATACATCTTTAAAAGAACTGCTAAATGGTAGCACTGGTATCTGTGCCTTATATTGTTACAAAGTCATTAAGATTTTGAATAAAGTGAAGCAACGGAATGCTGAAACGTCTTCCAAAGCAATGGAAAGAATTATCTGAAAGTCTCATTAATTGATTAGAGTCCATCAAAGGTGTACAGTGCTTTGTGGACAGCTTTGTCAAACAAAAGCTGCCGTGCTATGAATACATCTGGCACGTGGTGGTGATTTTAATCATGATAAATTGTAGGGGATATATATATATACTAATCACTCTGTATGAAGCATTGCTCACCAGAAATTAATGCACATTCTGGAAAATAAATTAATTCCTGCTGTCTTTTCTGAAATACATACTATTAGACTTACTAATTTTGACAGTGACTTCTCCAAGGTACAGTATTCAAACACATAAAGTATTTGCTAATGATCTCTGTAAAACCAGATGAAACATTTAAATACAGCATAAATTGTGTCACTGAAATAATCTCCTATTGTTGGTAACTTTTAGAACTTTAACTACAAGGGAAGGGCTTTCTATAAAGCAATTAATTTTGTGGAAGTAAGTAATCGCAATTCAAATTTCAAAGAGTTACTCTACATTTGTATGTAATTTTATTTTTAAATCAGTCATCCTGCGGTTTGAGTGAAACCCTCCACCCCAGCTGTGCTTTTCAAGGACAGCACTGGATCTGGAAGCTTCCACAGCTGCCTAACAATTCATGCACATCTGGCAGCCCTTCACATGCCTGGAGAGTGCAGAAAAGAGCACAGATGTTGTTTTGTTTTTTGAGATGCTTCAGAGGCCCTCCATTTCTGTATCTCCTTTTGACTTTTTGGCTGTCAACATCACAAACTCATCACAAACACTGCAAAAGGACATAACACATGAACACACCTGGCTGTGGGTGGAACAGTGCAGGTGCTCAAGATGCCAACTCTCAGGGGAAAATGTTTGGCTACCATAGTGTTTACCTCCTGATTTTGTTTTGTGAATACATCCCGATGGCTTGTCCCTCAGAGATCATGATCCCCAGAGAACGAGCTCCTTAAAAGTGAGAGACAACTCCACTGGAGTCAGATGTAAAAGAATAATGGGAACAGTTTGACCCAAGACAAGCCTTCTAAATTTGATGTGATGGGATGTGGGGAAGGGACTACCATATATTTGCAAGAATCAATACTAACAAAAATATTTAAATAGTGCAAATTAAGTGATATGGAAAGAGTAATGACCTATAAGAACAAAAGCAGTACAGCACTAAAAAGGTTAACATTTTACCTAATTAACAGAACAGCTTCTGAGGAAGACTGTGAAAGAAGAGAAAGCAAGACACTCAAAGAGAAAGTTCTAGGTTAGGGAAATTCAAGTATATCTTGTAAACCTCTTTAACAGGCTTCTTAAGACTTTCTAGTTCATATTCTTTTATTCTGCCACACCTGCTTCTCAACTCGGTACTTTGAAGATTAAAGCAAATACACTGGAACAAGTGCCAACAGGATCCTGCTCCTTAAAATGATCAACCAAAAGTGAACATTGCACACTAGCTCCTGAAGCTGTAGAGTTTTGGGCCACTCTCTAACTTTTTCCTTTCTCACTTTTCTTCACTATTTTACCTTCTCAGTTGCCTGTTATGGGGCAATTTCTCAAATCTTCATCTCCATGTCAATAGCAGAAAAGATACTGCTCTCTATGTACTTTGGAAAGCCTGAGTGGACTCACATGACTACCAGATTTGAAGAACTACTCCTCTTCCCTGCCAGCTGGGATGGAATATTCAGATCCATATTCATGCTCTTCTTCCATTACAATTCCATTCGGTCTAGACACCTCGTAAACAAATACATCAACCTGTGTGCTTATGCCTGTGTGAGTGGTGGAAAAACAGTTCTACTTGAAATTGAAAATAAAGTAGGATGTCAACGTCTTGGGAACAAAAGAGAGTTTGATGATTACAATATAATCTTACAACACAGACAGGCTGGAATGTTCTAAATTTTCAAAATCTAACTCCTTAATAATGAAAGGTTCTTGCATATTGAACTACCACATCGGGATCACCAATATCAAGAAAATGAAAAAGTTTCTAACTGTATCGCAGGGGTTTCTTTCAACTAGAAAAAAAATGACTTGCCAGCATCGGCAAATAGCTGTCAGACCTTTACAAAGTGATCTTTACCACAGTTATTGAACAAAAATAGATGTTTCTAACAGAATTTTGCCTTGCTCTGGTTCACCCTTGCTCATCCATCATACTCATTTGTGATCCTATGATAAGATGTTGCCTTTTGTAGGTTTTGCTAGACAGACACAATAGATACCTGTAGGACACATGTATTTTAGCTGCCACTTTACTAATAAGGCAAGCATTTTCTCTTTGCAAACAGAACTTGTTTAAAAATCATGGTTTTGGTTTTGCTCATCAGATATGAACAATGTGAGTTGCTACTGAAGCTTGCTTCATAACTCTATTATCATTTGTATCCTGTGTTCTTCTAGTTGTTGAGAAAGTTGTTGAACAGACAGTGAAAAACTTTGACACTGTCAAAGCAGCAAAGTCAAAGGCTACTTATTACCAAAAAATTGTTAGTAAGGCAGAAAACGAAGCTTCTAAGTCCTTAGAGAGGAAAGGAAGAGGTCTGCAATGTCCTAAGGAATGTATGGCACTGAATGGAACCATTATTCTCCTTGTTTGAAAGAAACCTACCCTCGCTTTCCTAAGAGATGAATTAACTATCTGAAAGAAATAGGAAGATTATCAGAACCTGAAGACTGACTGGTTCAAAACCAAATTAGCTGCAACATCATTATAGCTCTTCAGATGAAGCAGTTTTTATGCTGTTCATTTTTATGGATTATATAAATTTGCTGTAATGGACTTTCCAAACTCATCTATGATTTGAAGTCTCCCCAGATTGATTGTGGATTCAATACGTACAGATGCAGTAGACATCTCAGCAAAAATGGGCTAATGGTTATTGCTCTAGGAGTCGGATCTGAATATTCCCTTGTTTTTCAAGATAGTTACAGCTTATGTTGTGAGATTCAATTTATCTTGGTCTGCTCTCCCAGGGATAAAAGCACAACCCTGGCTCACTCACTCTGTTCTGTTCTCCTCTTTAAGACCACCAAACAGTTGCTGAGTTCCTGCAGGAGGTGACCCCATTTAATGCCCCAGGTGCTGTGCTTCGCTGTGCTGACAGGCAGCCTGAGACTCGAGCACAGCCACACGGATTACAAGGCAGAGCCCTTGCTCTCTACTGTCACTCCTTAGTAAGTGGTGGCATTTTCTGCAGTCCTGGATGTACCAAGGTGCTTGGCTGGAATTCTGTTACTCTTTACCTAAATTTTAGAGCAAAAAGCCCATAAGGCATTAACATGACTGAATACTGTGCAGGGCCAGGAGCTGGACTTGATGATTCTTGTGGGTCCCTTCCAACTCAGCTTATTCTGTGGTTCTGTGATTCCATAATACAGCTCTAAGAGGCCAGCTACAGCCAACAAAGTTGTTTCAATACAGGGAAAGGGTGATACAGTGGCTGCAAATGGTATTGCCTTGGAGCTGCCCTCATTGCTTGAAACTGGTGCTGTTAAAAAGTACTTATAGACCTTATCAATCCAAAACTTTCAAAGTCTCTGGCAGCAATTTACCTGAAAAAGGGTAAGGTCAGGCCTTTAGAGCGACCTTCTCCTCTGTCTCCTGTGTCCCAATGCATGCAGCGTCCAGATGACGCTGATGTGGCAAAAAGTTCGGAGTGTCTAGACTCTCTCCTTTGTAAATTCCTATTTGCTTTCTCTTTGGTTTGCAAGGGCTGGAAGTTACACAAACCCTTATGGCAGCCAACAGTGTTAATGAAGATAATCAAAGGAGCTTCTACTACTGTGAATCAGTTTTTCAGAAAAGGGTTGCAAGTTCTGCCAATGCCTGCACATGGCAAATTGCCCACAAAATGGCCCTGTGTTAGCTTCCTGGAAGATAATTTCCTATGAGACTTTTTAGAAATATCTTGATTGCTCCATCTCTTTTCTTACGGTAAAGTAAGATTGTAAATGCCCAGAGACTTTCACTAATAAGATGCTCAGTAAATGATGGGAATACATTAACAGGTTGTGATCCTTTGTGTCATTCCAGTGAATAAAATTCTTTCAATAGGAAAACCAACCCGTAGTAGTTTCTTTATTGAGGAACACAAAGTATTAAGACCTTCTGTCTCATGTTAGAAGAGAGAAACAGCGTCACTCTGTACCACTCACCACAGGCACAGTGCTAATGAGAAATCACAAATGCAGTGCTATTACTGAGAAATGATTGGGGTTTTTTGATCGTAACTGAAGTAAAATCTCTTCAGGAAATTTTGCAATAATTTAACTTTTTAAAGTAGGAATATCATTATTTTCATTTTAGATACCATTTAAAGGCTTTCCACTTCGAACATAGAATATGAATGTGCCATGAGTTCAGGAAGCTGCTTTGCAAAACCTTACACATATTACAATTTGTACAATTAAAGCATTGATATTGCTGTCAGGCAGAGGCGCTTGTAGGGAAATGGGTGTCTGTGGCTGTGTTACACATGTGAAAAACAGAAACAAGGACCCTACTGAAACTGTTCAGTATGCAGAGTGCCTGTGAGTGTCCCCACCTGTACGTGGGTTTGGGCACACGGTGCGCAGGAGCTTGGAGAAGGAGTAACGGAGAGAGGGAATATACAGTGATATCTCTGGCTGTATCCTTCTGCCTTCCAGCAGTTTGCAGTCCGAGAGCTTTGTGAAAGACAAACTATCTTCCTCTCTTTGTTCAGCAGTTCCTTTGCAGCTGTAAACTCGTTAAATATAGAATCATGGAATATCTCAAGTTGGAAGTGACCCTTAAGGATCATCAATTCCAACTCCCTGCTCCTTGCAGGACTATTTAAAGCTAAAAAAAAATATGCATAACAGTGTCGTCAGGTGATAGAGCTTCTTGAAATGATGTAAGTATGCAATACGAGATAGGTGTTTTGACTTCTCTAGTCACTGCGATAAGTGCTAAGGGAAAAGTTTAGTGAACCGTGATCGTGTTACCTTGAATGTGAACTTCTCAGTCTTTCTGGACAAAGCTTTCCATTGTTTTAAGAAATCTCTAAATTTCACAGTTTTTGCCCTGATTTCTCTTTGGTTTGCTTTTTATTTTTTAAGCTGCAGTGTGCCCAAATGAGAAGCAAATCTTGCTTCATCTTTCTAGGATACAGAAACCTTGGGCAGAGAGGCCAGAGCAGAAATGCCCAAAAGAAAGAGAGCAGGAAACAGTCTCCTTGAAGCACAGGAATGGAGGTGCTAAACTTCAATTTAAATATTGATGTCAAGATCCTGAAAAGCATCACCTGCTTTACTTAAACACAGTATAGAAACACACGTTCAGGCCTAAGGGAGGACTTGGGGGAAGTCAGCAGCCCCATGAGTCCAACTCCAAGTCCTTTGGTCAGGAGCACTCCACAGCGGCTGACATTTGAGCCAGCACCTGCCCCCCACAAAAGGAGCCCAGGTGCTGTGTAGTGGCAGTGCAACAGGTTACAGAGGGATGTCTCACCAAGGTCATTTAGGACATCTGCAGAAGTTCCTGACTAAAAGACTAAATTTTGTCTCATCATAAAGTGACTGGCTTATTTATTGCAATGTGGAGCTTTTTCTAACCTACACTTCAGTTTTCATCTTTTGAAGCAATGTACCATGAGCAGATAACTACTATAGATCAATTGAAATTATTATTTATAGGCTAGAGTTCTACTTCTTCCAGATCAAATCTCAAACCTTCCTGCTTTCACATGCCTTTTTAATTTGCTATGAACAAAGCAGAGGAAATCTATCATTGAGGAATGAGGCTTGGGCTTACATTTGATCATTTTCCTTTCACATTGTACACTAACACAAAGAAACCTTTATATCACTGAGCATTTCAGATAAGAGCTGACAGTATCTACTGTGTAAGTCAACAGAGGCATCAGTAGACTTTATTCTGTCTACAAAAAAAACCAAACAGGCTGATCCTTCTCCCCCAGCTACGTAATACAAGCTTTCAAGAAGTAACAGTAAATATTTATTTTTAAAAGCCTTTGTTCCTGTGAAATGTATCCATGCCATTTATACTACTGTTCTTTATTTGTATTTTAAAAAAGCTGAGATCCACTGAATTATCATCAGTAAACTTTTCATTTTCATTACCTTTTTCTGTTGCTGATAACTAGGAATGCTTCAGGCAAGAATCCTTCCGGTGCAACCACAGGTACAAGGCCTGGGTACCACCTAAGTGCGAGGGATATTCACTGCCCCTGCTCACCAATTGTGCCCATGGAAGTGCCGCCTCCCCACCACACAGTCGTGGCACTGGGCCCTCTGGGTGTTCAGCACCCACTCCAAAAGGATGACAAAAGGCATTAGCTTGGACCTCAGTCACACTGCTTTAATACACAGTTGTGCACATGGTACTCAGTGCAGCTCACATGACTGGCACTGATTCTTTAAGCCACAACAATTTGCTTCTCTTGTTGCCCACCCCCTACCACATCTGCTAGCCCAAACCAGGGAAAAGAGGGAATGCAGCCCTCTGTACTGACAATCTTTTCTGTTGTTTTCCACTCTGGCGCTCTCATTTTTTGAGAAGTTCTGATTGCTGACGTTTTATTTAGAGTTTAAAAAAAATCTGAAAATTAAGCCTACCATTATTACTTTTTGAGTTTTATTATTTAATAACCAGGTGTCTTCTTGTGGAGCAGAGGCTGCAGATTGAAATGAATGCCACAAGAAATTTGTACCTGCTTTAGGTAGCATCAAAGAGTAAACCTAGTATCTCCAAAACTGTCTTAAACTGATCATTGCTGAGGGTACCATATACAACATATTAATTTAATTGGGTGGTTACTACATCCAACAGTAAAACTGGACAGTTATTAACAGCATAAAGTGTAAATAATTGGAATTAGGTAAATAAGAAAAACAACTTGTGACAATATATTTTTGTTCTATACTCAACATGAACATGGTAAGTGTTAAAGACACTTTCAACTATTGATACTATAGAATCATGGAATGGTTTTGGTTGAAAGGGACCTTCAAGAACACCTAATTTTACAATCCCCCCTGCCCAGAGACAAGATGATTCATTTCACTAGGAATTTCCTAGTTAAGTGTTTTAATAAATACACATAAGTTCCTCCAGGCTTCATTTATCAGAGATATATTTAGAAATAGTAAAATAAATTTTTTAAAAAATTTGAAAGCCAGAAATACAGGTTTTATATTTATTTTTAGTTCTGCTGCTGTCACATTTCAAAGCAGTTTGAGAAAAAAGGCTTGCAACTATTCAGTTATGAATCACTGCCAAACCCATATCCTCCTTATAAAGTAGAGCTAATCCAAGCCTTCCCAGCATGTGTCACTGAGCTGACACCTGCAGGACAAATGATTTCCTAGGAACTGAGGCCCAGATCATAAAACTAAACAGAACACAGAAGGTGCTTATACACCAGTTTGGTACCGCTACCACCTTCAAAGCTGCTGCTTCATTGTCACAGGACCTTGAGCTGAGCACGAGGCATCCTCAGGACTGGTGCCACCTGAGAGCAAACGAGCTGCTCAGAGATCCAACATGAGCTAAACCCCCGAAACAGGACTTGTTCGGTGGTCTGTCTCCAGCCTTGCCTGTGACCCAGAATTTTGTGGGATCCTATACAAGAAGCAGACCTCAACTGATGATACAGGATTTGTGTTTCTTTAAGGATCAGAAGACTAACCAGAGATACAGACTATCACAATCAAGTCCTTGCCCCTAAGTGGCTACCTACATTCGAATCCCCCAAGCCCATCTGAGTCCAAGAGAAAACTCTCAGTTTCTCCACTTTACAGCCTCCCAGGACCCAAGATTATTTCTTGACACAAGTCTCTCCAATTCTTTCCAGCTGTGAGACATTCTCAGCATGCTGGTGGATTTAGAGATGGAGAAGGAAAGACATGGAGACGCCTACAAGTTTTGACTTTGGGAATACCATAGCTGAGAAATGGTTTTGAGTGTCTTGGAGGTGGCTCTGACAGAGACTTGGTTAAGCAGTGCACGAGGACTGAGCTGGGAGCTTTCAGCAGCTCCTTCTATAAAGTCTCTCTATCCAGATTATGAAACATGGGTCAAACCAGAGATATTTTAAAGGAAGAGCAGTGAAGACCAGATGACTCCAAGCCTTGTGGATCAGTGGCCAGCCTTCAAACTTCCTTGGGGGGGTACCATACATCATTTATATACAAGCTTTTATTTGAAAATCATATAAAACTTGACTGATACAATTATCTGACATGGACTCACTGACATATTTTGGAACGACAAACTAAAAGTAAGACAAAAATTTTTAGTTTAGGTTAGTAGCTGGACCCTGGTCTTTCCTAGTAGTAACTGGAAGATAATATTCCCTGGCAGGCATTGGCACCACATGACAAGTGGCATTGCTTTTAGCCATTCTGATATCAGCATTGCGTGATTGGCAGGCAGTGCAGGAAGTTCTGGGACTAAAACACTACAGAGAATTAAAGTACCCTCTAATTTTTGAAGGCAATCAGTCATAGCTAAAGAATCTTGTTAAAAAGACACAGAGAAACTCACAGCTCCACACTTCAGTGCTATGGCAGTTGTATGAAAAAATTTTGAACATGTTTCCAGCAGTTATTATTTTATCACATATTTTCTTCTGCTAAAGTTCCAGCTCTTGGATAATTGATCATAAGAGCATTTTAAGATTTTTCAATAAAAATGCTTATAGATCATAACACTGTGAAAAGAAGGCCTGAACCAACCATCTAGGCATAACTTTGTGTCCTTAGAAACCAGGCTCAAAAATCACAGTGACAATATTTATGTTTGAGACCATAAGAAGAAATAAGCATATTGTGAGGTAATGCCTTGACTGTGAAGGGCAGTTCACGGCTTTTGAGTGCCTGTGGCTGATGATGGGATTCCAAATTCTATTGATCGGAGTAGCATTTGTGAAAACATTGAAAAAAAATACTGGACACCTCCCTCAGCCCTCAGCTGTATGTGCACTGTATATTTTATGACACAAGGAAAAGAGTGACCAGATGTGTTTTAATAGGCATTTTCATGCTTATAAAAATGAGAGAGCAATGAAAGAATGAGAAACACTTCAGAAAATCTTCTGTAAATTCAATAGAACATCTTGTTCCACTACATTTCTAACCAATGAGATGTGAAATCACCAGACCCAAGTCAGCAAAAAAGTAAATTTGACTTCAACTTACAGATTTTTTAAGTGGCTATCACAACTTGAAGATATTGAGATAAAGAGTCCTTGAGATAAACTTTCTGAGACTGGCAATAGCTAAAAGCCTGGCTTTTAACTTGAAACTGATGTATATTTTAATAGATGCTAGAAATCTGATCACATACCAGATAGCCTGGTGAGGCAGTATGCAAAGTAGAATGAAAATCATGCCACTGGCCCAATGACCATACACTTTATGCACTGGGCAAAGCAACCAAGAGTGGAACAGGAGATGGATGATAAAGATCAAGCCCATCTTAGCAATTCAGTAAAGTTAGCCAACACCCCAGATTCTCCTCAGTCTCTATATTTTCACATTTCTGTAAACAGGGTGGGGAAGGGGTTAGTATTTGCATTGTGTTTTTTCAGTCTTTTCAAAGCAAAAATTGCAGAGCCTGGGATTAGCTAAGCCACATTGCTGTGGTTGATTCCTATTAATCTTACAGTAAATACGCCCTTACAAATTCCTGAAAACGTAGATGTGAAAGCAAGAACACTCTCTGTGTGCCTGTTAAGAGCACCACAAAAAAAGCATTAACTCAGAAAATGAATTAAACATTGTAAAATTAATTCCTACAGTGCCACCTTGTGTTCAGATACATTTTCTAATCCTTTCACTCCCTCAACCATTTATTTGTGCCGATGCCCTGGAAACTGATTCAGCCCAAGACTAGTTTAACATCTCCTTGGACATTGGAGAAGCTGCTTCTCACACGTTTTATCATTAAACTCCTTCCTGGAGTTCCAGAGACAGTTCAGAACCCAGATTCTTCTAGAGCTGGGATATTCCTTAAGCCACAGCAGTACCTGGCAGTTAGGACTTTCCACGATAAACTGGGAAACAGGAAAACTCCCTGGAGAATGAATGAACTTGCTACATTTTGGAACTTTCAAGGAAAAGTTTTTGCAAAAAACATTCAAGCAAATTACATTAACCTGACTACAACAGGCCACAAAGATCTCTATACAAGTATAGGTCCAGATTTAACCTCTCTCCACACAGAGGAGTTTTTTAAAATTTACCAGCAACTCACTTCTAACTGCAAAAAGCTCTGGTGAGAAAACACAAGCAGTCATTCTATATGCAGTATAACACTAAAGTAGGTCACTTCTATCCTGTAACAGAAAACTTGCAGAATTCCAGGGTAGCATAGTGAGGAAAGTGTAGGTAATAATTATCAAAAAACCCTGAAATTTCTCCTAAAACTAGTAGCACAAGCGAAGGAATTCCGCTCAAGTTCAGCATATTGTGGTCATTTCATCAACATCACAAGGAACTAGATGCCATTCTCAAAACTCCAAAGCAGCAGATTTATTTATTTATAAATTTATGTTATTTACATTTAGACATATTTTTAAAGAAGTTTAATGACCACAGCTGAAGGATTTCCTGGTTATATAAGGTTTCCAGATACAGCAGAGACACCAATGGTGCATACAAACCAGAATTCATGGATAGGAGATACATCTACATCTACTGTGCAGCCTTGGGGAATTTAGGGTGCACACAGGAGTTTAGCTGGGCATGGGGCTCTGTTTCATCCCTTGTGGTATGAATATCAAACATGCAGCAGCACTTGGTGCTAGCCTAGGATGGGAAAAGCTTAACTGGTTCAGTTAACTGCACTGCTGCACTCTTCCTGTGGAGTGCCAGAAGGCAGCGCTCGCTCCTGCAGTTTTGGGAGGCTGCTCCACAGAAGGGACCCAACAAGAGTGATCCCTTCCAGGGTGCCAAAGCCATACAGGCTTTGTCTTGGGGAACAAGTCATGGAACATGATGCAGAGATTTCTAAAACTCATATTTTACCCAACTCACAAGCACCTTCCCTGCCAGTGACCTTCCGAAACAGCAAACCCCGAAACACCTCCCATGGGTAGCATCCTTTGTGACACTGCTGATCGCGCTTACTGAGGCATGCTGTGGCTTAGAGAGGATGAGGAAGGACAGGAGAGCGAGCAGGAGGCTCTCGGTAGCTTGAGGCAGGAGGAGTCATGGAGTGGCTATCCCAGGAGATGGCAGCATGATGCAGGATTGTGAGCAGTACCACCACCAGACACACCTTGGCTATAAGCAGGTGCATGAACAATGTTGCTGGACACTGCTAAGCGCTGACCTGCTGTGTGTCAGCACTTCTGGGCCCACATACTGTCCTCACTTCAGTCACAAGTCTGTTGAGTGCCATTTCCAGCCAGGAGGACTTGAATTAGGTCACGAATTCCAAGATATGGAAGGCCACTTTCATCAAAGACTGACAGAAGGGCTGAGGTAGGATGGGAGATCTGGAAATCATCTAGTCCAACCCCTGCTCAAGCAGGGTTAGCCAGAGCCAGTTTCCTAGGCCCATACCCATATGTCTTGAATATCTCCAGGGATGGAGGCTCCACAACCTCTCTGGGCAACTTTTGCCAGTGTTTACCATAAAGCCCCAGTGTGGTTCTCCAGGACCTTCACCACCTCTGCCAGGGTGGAGGGAGCATTCCCAGATCAAGCAGCTGAGATAATATAGCACTTGGCAGTCCTAGCTCCCCTCCACTCTAGAGGGCAACTTACTTTTTTGAGTTTTAAGAGGACTTTAAATATTTGAAGTGTGAATGTGTGAGCCTTTCCTTCACCAAATGCCACAGCTTTAAAGAACTGTGCGATTCAATAAAACACAGTTCAAAAAGCAAGATGGGAAGGAGAGCTGATGCCTTAAGAGGCCACCTGAAACAGAGACTAGACAAGAATAAGGGAATAAAGGAAGGCATTTATTTGAAGGTCTTTCAAAGGTACACCCTGGGCAGTCCAGAGGCTACACCCAAGATGGACCCCCAAGATGGATGCTGGGTCACAAGTTCTTCACACTTTTATAAGTTTGGTTCATTTGCCTATCAGAGTTAATTCTCCAATTATAACCTCAGTTTCATGATGTAATTACCTCAAATTTGCCCTCCTTTAGAGGCTTTTAGTTTACACATTTTGGGCTCAATGTCCTTAGAGTGGAAGCCTGCAGAAGTTTGTTATGTCTAACTAGCATGAGAGAACAGCAGCTCACAGGCCACAAGAAACTTCAGAGTTACACACCAGGCAGTACAGGATTTGAAAAATACAGAAGTGAAAACCTAAGGTATCAGAGCAGGTATAAGACTGAGAGGTTTCTGTTAATTTCAGCTTGTGTTTTGCAGACTCTCACTGTAACTGGTAGAATTCCATTAATATTTGCCTATCTGGATATGTTGAACTAAACATCCGTACACAGTGATGGCTCCTTAGGCAGACCAATGCAAATGCTCGCAAACTCTTGGCAAGATAGCTGCCTTCTTTTGTCTCCCTAACTTCAGACTGTGGCTGCAAAATAAGCTTTATTCCTGAAGTATGAAAAGTCTCTTGACATGTGTACCTTCTCCATGTTCTGTCAGGCCAAAGATCCTGCTGTCCTGAGCTTCAGGATGTTCTGACCGGGTCACGGTCGAAAGAGGGAGCACAAGCCCCTCTGCTTTTATTCTCAGGGCTCCATCACCAGCAAGGATGCTCAGTTTATTTGCTTTTACTTTTTTTTAACGTGGCATTTTCAGTTCTAAATAATTTATGGAAGCTGTTTGGAAATTCAGAACACTCCTCATCACACAATGCACGAAATCTGAAGATAAATGGATGGTGATTTAGGGCCTGAGAAATAAGACTTCAAAATCAGGCAGGATTTATGGCTACTTCAGAATACAAAAAAAAAAAATCCTCAGACCTGAAGTTATGACTTTCAATCCTTGAGCAAGACAAATCCTGGAGCACTAGAGATTTCATGTGTACGTATAAGTATGTACATGTATTGCACATATATGTATGCATGCATGCATACGTGTGTTTTACCACATCTAAAACGAGAGTGAACATTTCTACCCCTTTACAAAGGAGGAAGGAAGTCTCCCTTCTGCAGGTGGGGACAATCAAACACCAAAGACGCAGCAGGGGTCTCGGCCAGACTGCACCAGTGACAGGGCTGGCAGGACGAACTTGGGGCTTATGCTCACGGCTGGGTGCAGACCCCTGTGCATCTGCTGAAGGGCTCCGCTCAGCTGAACGTGGTGACAGTTTAGAGACTGAACCATCTTCCATTTGCCGGGCTCTGACCCCGGGCAGAGCAGCTACACAGCTGTTTGAATTTCTCTGGGCTGCTATAATCCGGAAGGCTTGACTCCCACTCTGTTGTCACAGGCTCAGAACCGCGCTGTCTCAGCGATGAGAACGTGTTAAACCGTCATGTCTGGTAAGAAAGGAGGCACGCAGGGTACAGTACAGCATTCCTGCATCCTATGGGAATGCTCTTGCTTACAGTATGTGCGGGTCTGTGAGGTGCACCTTTGGAAACTGCAGATTTTTAAGGCAAAAAGGAAACAATTACCCACTAGCTAGTTTACACGAGAGAGGGAAGTATCGATGCATCTATGGGAAATGTGACACTACCAAAAAGAAGCACATGCTTTTGGCTGCAAAAAGCCCCAGTGCAGCAATAAACACACTGAAATCTTTGTGCAAAGAATCATATCAGTTTCATTAAGCTCAGACTTTGAGGGAAATCTATAGCATTGTCGATTCTCCCAATTTTATGCAGATTCTCAAGACACCTGCTATTCTGCTTCTACCACAATTGCGGATGCGTCCCTGTGAGAATCTGAAATACCTTTAAAAACATTCCTAGTGCTGTCAGTTACGGAAACATGGTCAAAAACGTGATGCACGTGCACTCTGGGATTCAGTCACAAGATGACAAAATGAATAGATGAGAGCAATAAAATGTTACTACGTTATTATTATTATTATTATATCTGCTGTTTTTCAAGCCTTCCCTCATGGATTTCTGACAGGCAGTTCTGGGAAGCTTAGTGATTAAAATACTTAACATCTAAAAAACCAGCAGATACAGCTACCGAATTTACTAGTGCAGTGTAAAGTGAAAAGGAGGCCTGGGTATACAATCCCAAAAATCTGGGCCTGAACCAACAGGTGACTAGAAGGGCTTCTGCCCTCCAACAGAGAAAATGAGTCAAGAAAACAAAAATCTACATCTCCAGTTTCATCACAAGTCAAAAGATGTGAGAGCTTCAAGTTCCTGAGAGAACCAGTTAGCCAGAAAATGAAATGAAGCATGGAGCCTCCAAGCAGTGCACAGACTCCCTCATTAGTGGCATTCCCAGCATTCAAGCTAGTAAGACCCAAGAAATGCCAACAGCAGGATAATATCAAGGTTCTCACTAGGTCTCAGGCTTCAAGGCAACACTAACAAATCCCACTTCTCAGTCCCCCATTAATTTTTCATCTCTTCTCTTAGCTCACTCAGTTGTGCAGCTGTAAGCTGGTTGGAAAACAATTGCAAATTCTGCATCACCAGGTGTGTAAGTCTTAAAATATATGCACTAGCCCTTTTCTTCACTTACTTTGACTGGGAAGGTGATTATTAACAGAAACCACGCAACAATCCCATTGCAAGCACTGCTGGGGACATAGTGAGCATCTTTTTAAGCACCCAAACCCAGGTTTTTTCAGAATGAAAGAAGGGATTTAAGTTTTTAAAGGGCATAATATCTTGCTCCTGAATTGCACAGTAATGTTTGCCAATCTTCAGTGCTGCTGTCCTCAGAAGAGAGAAAAGTCTGCTTCTTCCCCAGCTGGTGCCCAGGAATAGAAACAGGAACCTGCACAGTCAGTGCCAGCTTACACATGACCCATTTGGCTGCCAGCTCTGGGTATGGAGAAACATACTTGCTCCTGAGTCACACTGAGTTCATTTCCCAGTGCTCTGGTAGGGTGAAAAAGTATAATGATTAACAAGAGCGATGTTTCCATCAATTTTAAGGAGCTCCTGAAACTGTTAGGATGCTATAAAGCCATCTCAGTATAAATCTCTATGGGCAATATCAAACTACTTTTCCTGGGACTGCTGAATTTTATATTTATCCACCTTTCAATATAAAAGCAACAAACTCGATATTGAGCAACAGCAATATGCTAAAAAATTTATCATCAATTCCTCTTCATCAGAGTCTTCAAACCTCTTTTTTTTTGGCTTCTCCTACTTATCCCCTCCTTACTGCTGCTCCTTCTCTATCCTTCCTGCCTCTCGCAGCTTTGCCCAAGCAGTCTGGCACACTGGTCCTGCAGCAGTGGCCTTCTTCCAGCCCTGTTAGCTGCCTTATCTGCTTCCGAAGTCCTTGCAGGAAACATAGAAGTAGAAAGCTTGAAAACAGAAGCAAAAGTTTCCTTAACACTGCTGCTGTCACCCCTTTGGAGCAGACAGCTTGAGCTCCCAACTTTTCTTTAGGGTGGGAGATTTTAGTAAGTTGGTATCAGTGCTCTACATTGGTCTATGAAGCCTTCTGCTCATTAGAGCTTAAAACATTTCTCCTCTGAAAGTCTTAATTATATTCATGCCAGCTCTCTTCACCCCTTTATATTTCTCTGGCTATAAACGACATGTAAATATATCTGCTAATGTTTCTTCACATCACTAGAATTACAGAAAGAGGTTTTGATGCAAATGAGAACACTCAGGCCGCCTAAAATAAGTTATATACGCCTTTTGACAGGACACAAAATACTTTGTTCTTCATTCTGATTTTTTCATGCCACTATCACCACTCATTTTGAGCACACTACTGTGAGATTACACGGTAAAAAGGAAATTAAAGATCAAAGAGATATGAGACAAATCCTATGAATTTCAGCATAGTCTTTGAAGTATTGCAACCCTGTACTTTTCACACCTGTCTGCTACTCACTTTACAAGTTATCTACAAGTAGACTGTGCGTGCTGCTTCCCTGAGAACACTGCATGGAAAGTTAGAGGAAGGACTTTGGTGAACTTAATGTGGGACATCACATTTGTAAGAGACCACCCATTGTGCACTGCTTTGCTGTGTAGGTAGCAAAGGACTAACCTGAAAGGTCTCTGTGGGTATATCTCAACAGCTTGGTGAGCACTGCTTTGGGAATGTCCACGTGGGCTGCTAACTACACCAATGACAGGGACCTCTGCACAGATTGGTGTCTGGTGAGACCAAAGAGTACTGTGTCATTAGGCTGATTATCAGATCCATTCCCTGATGGTATCACACAGGCTGAGCCTAGCACTGCTGAAATTATTTCAGAGCTCCTGACTCCAGAGCAGGCTCATTCAGGGCAACTGTGCGTTCTTCCACATAGGACTGGATTGCCCTGTATGACTTTCCCTGTGTGCTCCAAGGTATGGAGCACACCTTCATAAACGTTTAACCATTTGCTCTCCTGGTGTTCAAGGGTATGTTATCAAGACTGAGATATATTAAAGTTTATTTTCAGATTGAGTGTAATATTCCTAAACTTACGACCAGGCCAAGTCACCTTGGTAAGCATCAAATGGCAAAGAAAAAGGGAAGAAAATTAAAACCAGACTTCTAGGAAAACTCCCACTGTCAGAGATTTCTGTGAAGGCAGCAGGGAAAGCAATTCAGAATTGGGTTATAGCTGAAAAATGGTTACTGTTTAGCTGATGTCAAAAGGCAGGTTTGGGAGATTTAATACAGTGTGAAAACCCCAGAGCAGTGTCATTTATAGAACTGCTAAGAGAGAAAGTAATGCTTTTCACCCGCAAAACACTTGCATTTAGTAGGAAAGTCTCTACTATTAATTTGGATAGTGACAATGTTTCTCAGGAGTCATCTGAAGTACAGAATATTCATCTCCAGATAAAAGTGTCTCCTTGTGAGAGAGCATTACTTCTTTTCAGATCCAACAAATGTATTACCTCCCATGTGTTATGGCTATGAACTTGTGCTTTAAAGGTGAATGCAGGACTCCACAGTGGGTAAATACTTCATAATCATTGACCCTCCTATGTATCTGCAATTGAAATCTCCAGCCAGGCAGGGGCAGTGGTAGTTAAACTTAATACATAACCCACTGGCCTCAGAAAGGAGTAGTTCCTAAGAAATCTGAACAACTTCCTTCTCATGCAAGTGCCATTACTGAATCCATTCACTGCCAGGAAGGAACAGAAAAGTCAAAACTATCCAGTACTCTTGAGTGAAAGGAAAAATATGAACAAAACATATTATTTTAGCAACTCATGTGACAATTCATGATGAGTGAAAACTTTCAGTTAAGAAGTACCCATTGGCTTGCAGATGTATCCTCACATCAAGCATGGAAGAAAAGAACATTCCTATAATCATTTTAATGAGCAATACCAAATAAGCACTTCTGTCCCACAAAACCTATATAGGAGTCAAGTTAATTTCTATCCTGAATGATGGAGTTTAGTGGAGACATACAAACTAATTCTTAATTAGCTAAACTGGGTCCTGGGCATAGCATTGGCATTTAATGGCATTTATTATGGCACCTAAGCCTCACAGGCTGTCTGAGAGGCAGGGTAAACGGGCCTAGATGGAGCACTCTGTAAACATAGCTGTCGGTCTGCGAGAACCTGCAGTAAACTGTAGTGCTTATACACAATTTGGTTTAAGCCAAACAGATATAATCTGACTCATGTATACCAGGAAATCTGATGTGTGCACCAGTGTGACAACAGCAGTGACCTGAGACTCTGGGAAACAAATATGTCAGCTGATGACAGGCTAAAACTTACGTCAGATAATCCCTCTGCTTGAAAATAAGCAGTGAAGAAAGCACAGCTAAAAGTTGTAATTGCTGTAGCTCACTGAGTATTCCCTTGGGCACTGTATTCTGAAGCCTAGAATAAAAGCTATCAGCATCCTGAATGGAGCTGTCAAGCCACACTTGTTAGCAAAATTGGTTGAGAAGATGAAAAATCCCCTTTTGCTTGCAATTGATAGAGGCAATAACTCAGGCTTGCCAGAAGAAGCCTCTAACAATGATGACATCTGAGGCAATTCGAAACCATCCAGAACTCCTTGATGGGCTTCTCTGAGTTGGGCTCCCAAGGGATGCTCTGAAATAAGCAGAGCCTTGTATAAAAATCTTTCCATGACTGAATGTTTATAGAGCACAGAACGATGAGTTTCCTCCATGGTAGGTATTCTACCATGAGGAAATGTGAAGAAGTTGGATATGGAAGACCTCGATGGCCAACACTCACACGTTTGTCCAAAGTCACAAGTTTAAATAGTTTTTTTTTGTTGCAATGTGTGCTGAGATAATTCTTAAGAAAGGATTTGAGAGGGCCCCCAAAGGCTTGTGCAAAACCAGAGAACTCAGGGTATACACCACTACAAAAAGCTTCTTGCCACCGAAGGCAAGGCAGCAAAGAAAACCCCTAAGGCTTTGCTCTGTTAGGAAGAGGTTTTCCTGCCGTTCTTTCTGACTAGATGTTAAAAGGTCCCAGCAGAGGCATTTTTATCTACTGAATATATGTGAGATTTCTACAGACAGAGAAATGTATTTTTACCTGTTCATGTTGTGAATGTAAAAGTCCCTAAGAAATCACGTAAAGGAGCTTGGGGAACTTCCAGTGTTTTTTCAGCAAAGCACAGATAAGAAAACTCACGTCTGATTTCTAAACCATGAAGAATATCTTCTTGATGACAGTCTCCTCACAGTATGTATCACCATCACAGGAGGAAGATGCCACTTGCAAAAATTTACATATTTTCTAACGGTGTTACTGCTTTTCTTGTAGAAGCTGACGGTTCTGCTTGTGAGCTGTCACTGCTACAGAACACAGCTCTACACCACTTAGTCTGCAGACAGGACTTGAAGACCAGGAAACATTCAAGCAACATAAATACTGTTCTCAATGGAACAATTTATAGCTTTTCTCAAAGGATGGAGACTCATGATATTCTTAAGAGAAGCCAAAGTAGCCGAAATGCTCAAGGGAAGAAGAACTGCAGGATGTTTCATGTTAGGCATTTATTTTTTTCAAATGTTGCTGATCCATACATTGGACACAACCTATTTGTCTCAAGGCTGATAGTGGCTGCAAGGCTTATTCATACATAATTCCTCTGCAACATAAGCAGAGAGACAATTTTTGTTAGAAGTGTTTAAAGAAACACAGAAAATTGATGAATCATACTAAGAAAGTGAATGTACCCTCTGCTCCTCACGAGAACAACCACAAACAACATCACTGGAAATCTCTCCTGAAGTCAGCCCAAAAAGAATTCACAGAATCCAAAAGTTGACCAGAATCTCCACTTGTTTGGCACAATCTGCAGGCACAATCTGCACCTCTAGAGCAGGGGAAGAACAATGTGCTTGTCTGAACAATGGAAGCAGTGGGTGGATGGCTGGTGTCTGCAGCTGACTTGGGGCAGAAACAGCCAATACCAAGAATCACCTGAGATTCTGTTTTGCCATTATTACTGTTCTCACCTAATACAAAACCTTATAGAGATGGCCCATTGTCAAGAGAGCCATGCTACCCATGTTTTTACTGTGGATACTACACTAAATACATCGGTATTTTTACCTGCATTCATTAACACTGTGGGGTTTATATTTTCACAATAAAAAGCTATGCTGAGCTAATAAATAGTTCAGATCTCTGGTCAAGTGCTAAGCAAATCTCCCACAAGCCTGGGGCTGAAACTGGTCAGATCTGCAGTAAGTGGTTTTGCAGAAATTCTTGGGAGAGACGTTTGCTAAACATAGCCAGTACCAGGCTTTTTTTCCTTTAAGAAAAACTGGCATCTGGAAGAGTCATATTTTAAGGAAGAAAGCCTAAGGCAATTCATTTTCTTAAAAGAAGCCCGATCCAACACAAGAAGCAGCTGAGTTTCAGTGCAAAATTAGATCTCAAATGTCACAATTGAGCCCTTCAGGCATAAGAAGAAATATATTCCAGACAGAGAAGTTCTCTGTCTAGAGAGGTCCTTCACCTCCCTGAGACCCTTGAAATCTGCTAAGCTGAGAGATAATAAACCTTAGGCCCTCTCCTCTTGGGTGAGCTTCAACATCACAGAGTCATCAAGGAGGTTCCTAAGCCCTGGTGCAGTTTTTTCTTTACTAACTGATGTAATCTGAAATGTGGTTTCTAGAAAAAACTGTCCATGATTTCACTTCCAGAGGAGCTGTTTCGAAATCTGGCTGGTAAACTTGTACCTATCATGACCAAACTAAGACTATGAATAGAAGATACAAATTTCTTTTCACTATAGACTTTTCATATCAGATTCAGCCCAGATTTTCCTTTCTAATGATGAGAAACTAATTTCCATGTTTCAGAAAGATCAACTCTTTAGCTGGAGATCAAGAATTTACATAAACCTGGCTATTTTCTCCACCACCAGCTCCACCTGGGAGTTGAGTGCAATGTGTGAAAAGTGCAGACAAGTAAGTAGATTCTAAGGGTAAAAAATGCCTATTCACTGCCCTGAAGCACTGAATGTAATTCTTAACGCATTTTGCCTTAGCAACACTTCTTGTGTCTCAGAAGCATCTCCATGTAATCTGAAAAGACACATTCTAGCAAGTCAAACCAGCCTAATTTTAAGTCTACAGCAGGATGTTTTCTCAGTGGAATCCTGCTAAAATCAAGACCATGTACAATTAGTTTCCTCTTTTCACTTTTAAGTTATTGCATTAAAAAGTCAACGTGTATAGTGCAGCCTTGAAGTTCATAACCTCCTTGCAGTTACCTGCGGCCATTTGACTCCTGTTCTGCTGGTCTACTGTGACGGCATTTTACCAGCTTTTGTTACCCCATTGACTGCCTGATGTGAAGTCTAGCATATGATTCATAAATATTCTTTCTGTACTCAAAAGGTAACAAGACAACTCCTATCTGGTCCACTTAGGTGCTTCTAACACAGAAAATGAACAAGGGAAAATCACTCTTACTTCCCCCTTAAGGCAATTTTTAAGCATTTCTTCTTGAATGCTTCCTCTTCAGGCTATTCATAACCTGATACTAAGATGGCATTCAGCTATCCAAAAAAACCTCCCCAGGGATGTGGTGAGAGGACTCCCCATCACTGTTGGTATTCAAGATGCTAGATAATCTCACCTAGGCTCCCTTTCCCGTCAAAGGCTGGACCAGATGATCTTTTGAGGTCCCTTCCAGTCTGGGCTGTTCTGTGATTCTGTTTCACATGCTGTGGTTTCATGAATCTGAAGTGTGTGAAATTT
This sequence comes from Mohoua ochrocephala, assembly GCA_013398855.1. Taxonomy (NCBI): domain Eukaryota; kingdom Metazoa; phylum Chordata; class Aves; order Passeriformes; family Acanthizidae; genus Mohoua; species Mohoua ochrocephala. The sequence continues at coordinate 600,518 of VZTA01006951.1, read as the reverse complement.
ATCAGCTGTAATTGACCACACTCTTTCTGCACAGTTTATTCCCTTTATTGTGGCAAATTTGGTACAGGCGATGGAACATGCCAAAGGTGTGTGTGCACAAGTGCAAAGGCACCACTCAGGTTCATGCAAGTATGCATGAACTACATACATCAGGATATTCACTAAATGCAGATCACATCAGTAGCACATTGAGAAATTTTACATAATAATTTTTCACTGCTTGAGCACTCTGAGGCTCAAATAAGAAAACCAATTTTTCTGTTTTATGAGTTACTCACATTGAAAGCTCCAGATGAAGAATGACTGTTCTGCCCATTGTATAACAATGCCATTTTCCAAACGGGGGCCTGCAAGTGAGGCAACCTGCTGGTTTTACTACTCCCACAGTAGACTCAAACTCTCAGAGAGCACAGGAGACCTCGTAAAGGACTGTGATTTACTGATTCATGGTCTTTTGAGGGACGTGTAAGATGAGATCTACAGAAGGAACTGGCACATGAAAAAAAGTAAAGATAAATGCAGAGTAATTTACAAAAGGACTTGGCTTCAAACAGAGGTGGTGCTTTCTTTCCTTAACTGTTTTCAAATCCCGATGGTGCTTCTGTGGTTCTAAATGGGCTTGGGCACCTTTTCAAACACAGCCAAACTTTCACAAAAGATTGAAAATAGACAGCCCTCATGGTTAGCTGAAAAATGCTTTTGGCATTATGTGACAGAAATGGCCAGGATCCTTTTACCTAGCAAACAGTTTTAGCAAGCTACATGTTTTAAAAACCCAGCACAGATCATACAAAACACTTTTGTGGAGGTGCCATTGACCACATCCTTGGCTTTGTGGTCACATCTTTGTAGTCTGACCTCCTGTTTGTTTGCAACCTGCAATTCTGCTTTAGCCATGCAACTGCTCAAAGCCCAGTGCTTTGTAATGTCAAAGAGTTTACTTCTTGCTCACATCCAGAATTTTATACGTGTATCTGTGTGCTTGTGGTAAAATATATTGCACATTATGCAACATTTATCCTCATTATTTTAGACAGTCATCTACAGATAGTTGAAAAGAAATAAATAAATGACATATAGCTATAAAAAGAGAGAAAATAAACCCACAAATCAGGGTAATGTCAGGAAGGAAACAAACTATCATTATGCCTTTTCTTTAAAAACCAAACCAAACCAAACAACCATCCAAACCTAGTATTTTCATATGTATGACTTTGGACACTGTTCTTTAAAATTCACTCACCATTCCCATTTCACATCTTAGACTTCACTAATTCAAGCCTATATGAAAAATCCCATAGCTCTGTGAGCAATTAGTACTTGTGCTAGCTCTCCTATCATCTGATCTTTTTGTTTCCTCATGTAAGCAACAACTGCTTTCCTTTTTCCTGCCCTCTTCTCTCTGTTCTTCCTCCTGAGTGCTCTTTATCATGACACCAGAGCCACTTTTTTTTCTTTTAAAATTACTACTGGAACAACCCTGTATTAAACACAGCCTTGAACGTTTCCTGTAAATCTATTAAGCTGCTATGCTTCAGATACTGCAGAGATAAGCAGCAAAAAAAGCTAGGGGGGTGGAAATCAATAAAATAATGTACTGTATAGGTGTGACATCGTGAGCATGATTTGTTTGAGCAATAAGTCACAGCATGCAAGACCTTTCGATCAAAAGAATGTGAAACGGTAAAAACCAGTGACTTGCCAGGCCCTGATTAACAAGAAATGAATGCACAATGTAAGGGTTAGGATTCAAGTAAGCCCTGAAGAGAAAGAAATGTCACATGCAGTTAAGTGAATGCAGCATGGCTACATTTAGAGAAGGCTTTCTGGTTTTTAAAGATATTTCTGGCTCCATCATTACTTCTGAGAGGGGCATTCTTTCAACATGGAATCACCTGTACCTATGTGCAGACTTGGCTAATTATTTCTGCTTTAGTTCTCATATTTTTAAGTTCTGATTTTTGATACCTTTGTGCTTATACCACTGAAAACAGTTTACACCCGTCCTGAAAAGTGAATGTAACATTTATGTCATATTCTGAGCACTCTTTTTGCACAGATATGTCAAGTACGTAAGGTCCAGTTTCTTTCTGTGTGCACACAGCATATAAAGATGGTAATATCCTTTATGTTTAAGAGAGAAGGTACAAAGAGAAGAAAACCAGGGTAGAATCTTCCTATTCACATTGCCTTGTGGTCTCAAAACACATTTCCCACCAATTCAGAGAGCACAAAATGGACTTCAGACATGCAGTTGGAAAAAAAAAAGCAAGATCAGTAGCTCCCAAATAGCTCAGAGATAAAAACAATAAATACCAATAAAATATTATTGTAGTTGTTGTTGTTGTTTACATTGGAAAGCCTGAAGCAAATCCTCCCCCTTGCACAGCCTCCCTGCTAGGGAAAGAGAAGGCCAGCTATGAAATTGTCTACCCAGGTGGGTTGTCTTTGCAGGCAGTGCACATGCAGCAGCTAATGTGAGTTCAGCAATACACTATAGGCATTCCCAGCCAGGCAGCTGGCTCTCACCCTGCTATGGCTCAGTTTCCACAGGGCTTTCCTTTTCACTAAGTTTGCAGCAAGTTATGGGGCCAAGTGTCCTACAGTGCTTTGTCCCACTGCTGGGTCCAATACTGTGAACTGAAGACACTGAGCCATTCTGGAGGCACTCGAAGTTCAGCCAACCAGAATCTATAAAAGTATAAAAGGTCCAGGATTCAAATCCTAGAAACAAAGGTGTGACATCTATGCATCCAATTTTCTTTTTTTTTACCTTGTAGTTTTTCTTAAAAATCTTGAAAAATTCAACAGTGAGCATGAATCTTCTTCACACCAGTGTCAACAAACACAGCAGTGACAGGGCACGCAGACCCCTCAGTGATTGACTAGGCTCAGTGACCTGCTGTCTCCTAACCCACATACATATGCATGTTTCCTTGCAGGGCACACCAGGCTGAGTAACCAGCTGTGTCCTGATACACATGCAAGCTTCCTTGTAGGGCAGATGCCCAGGCAGCACTTTGTGACACATTTACAGTGCCTATCAAAGGCAGACAAAGACAATGATACTCAAAAAGCCCCTGAGCCACCAACCATGGGAGCCAGGGAGAATACTCTGGGGAGCTACAGCTGCATTCCTGCCCTGTCTGCGACTCTGCCCACAGAGCCTGCTGCTGGCACTGTTTGAGATAAGATACAGTGCTGGACAGATCTCTGGTCTGAACTGTCACAGCCGTTCTCGAGTCCTAATGCCCTGGTGACAGCTTGTTATATTCCATGCTCACTAATCCATTGTGACAAGGACTTGTTCTAACACTTCAAACTTCAAAGCAGACATTTTTTAAAAGACATTTTAAGCCAGGGAAATATTCCTCTTCAGTTCTGTTTGGCTTTAGCACTGCAAATGTTGGAAAAGGTACCACACTTTAAAATTTTATTTCCATCTGCTGACCAATGAAACAGTTTGATGCAGTGGATGGCCAGTTAAAAACCAAAAACAGGTAGAAAAAAGCAGAAACAGGGTTTTGGAAGTTTAGTCCTAAACCCCAAACTTTTCAGAAAGTTCTCTAGGCCTTTATAGGGCCACGGCCTAGGTAAGCCAAACCACCATGGTGTCAGTAACATGCCATTCATAGCAGCACAGTTCGAGGAGATTAACTGAGCTCTCCCCTTCCCTGTCCTGACTTGGAAACAGCCCCTGCACACATACACACACCCCACCTCCAAGGCAAAGCACAGGGCTGAAGTTTAAACAACAGCCACAGACCTGGACACCACGAACGCCGCAAAGGCCGGATGCTCCTGTGCCACACGGCACCTAAAGAAATTGTATGTATGAGCTCACAGAGATTAAGAAACCGACTAAATCATCAGCCCGAGATAAAAGCTTGCTTCAGATTTTCATTCAAAAGGTACAGCACAATTTCTACTGCTTTTTGTAGGACCTAGAAGTAACCCCTCAGTACCTTTCAGATTAGGATGCAGCCAGCTCCTCCTCAACCAAACTCTGGTTGAAAAACTACCCAAACCTGCACAGTTAAGCGACATGTAGTTGTGCTGTGCATTAGAAAGACATCTTCCTCAGATTCATTATGAACAACAGCGTAAAGGCTGGGACAGCCATAGAAACGTGGATCTAGGGTGATCAGATTCTCAACTCCCTTATATTGCAGAATGTACAACCATTATAAAATACATTACATTACCATTACAAAATACATTACATTACTATTACAAAATGCACACATTCTGGCAAGCTTTTGAATTAAAAAATATCAAAGAAGAAAACTCTTTTGGAAGAACAGATAAAAATGTTGAAGTATAGACTAGTTTTAAAGGAAAGGTGAATTTGAAATCTTACTGATATTTCTAAAAAGAAAAAGAAACACAAATAACCCCCACTAGCTACAATATAATTCCCCCGGGTAGTATCTACAGTTGTACTATTTATTTTCTCGTTTTCTCCCTCTTACCCATTTCTTCTGTAAAAATATACCATAAATCAGAATGGAAAATGATTGAATGAACACAGTAATCTTCTTATAAACCCTATATGCAAAGGAGGCATATTGTGAATAAAAGAGAAGTTAATTTTCTCCTTCATTACCTTTGATTACAAGTGACCTTCATTGTTAGTTGAACTTTTAACACTAGCAAACTGAGAAAAACATGACAGACTGTAAAGTTATATATCATCTACTTCTAAGATTAAAAATCTTCAAGAAATCACTACTTGTAGGAAAATATTTTACACAGAAATACAGTTTTTAAGCTAATATAATTTCTCCAAAGTAGGGCCAGATGAAAGTAAAGTTATCAATAGAAGTTTTGTTTTGTTTCAGGTTTTTTAATGCCATCTAGAATAAGCCAAATTTATAGAACAGCTCATAAAGTACACAGATACCTTAAAAAATTAACTTCAATTACTTTTTTCTTTAATTCACTGTCACTTGAAATAAATAAACTTATATTATGTACCTGAGTAGAAAACCTTCAGACATTTTAATGGGTTATTTTCTAAATATCAGGCAGTAAAGTCTAAGATAAACCAGGATCAAAAATTAACTTTCACCATTACAAAGTAGTCTTGTAAAGCAAATTCGAATAATGACATTAACATCCAAGTAAAATTACCAATCAACATATTAGCAACATATTATCAACAATTCAATAATTTCCAGCAAAACATTTCAGTATTTTTAAGCTACTTTTCAAATATTTTGTATTAACAGGCAATAAAGTATGTATGTGAAAAGAAAATATTTTAAGAAAAGGTTTAAAATACTATGAAATATTTAGTATTTAGCATTTTCTTACAGCTTCGAGCAGCTGAAGGCTCTGGTACTGCACTGTGACACAGAATAACTTTTCTGGTGGCCCAAGAACAATTCAAATGATCAAAATGAAGATCATTTCCTACGACTACTCGTGTTTTCATTTTCCAGTAAAAATTAAAAACCCAGTTACACAACTGTGTTTTCTAAGAGAGATGATTTATGCACCCACACCGTTCTCACAGGCTTGAAGAGGATAACTGCATACATCGGTTTGGATGCTGACAGCTTAACTATTTATACAGCTCAAAGAAATTACTCTGTTTGATATTAAACCAACTCACTTGAAGGCTGTACCTCCTGGACTCACATTTCAGAACACTAATTTCACTAATAAATTCATTTTAATGTAACCTTGAAATGAATATGTGTTGAATAACAATATAAATCAAGAGACAGCTCTTTGCTACTTCAGCGTGTTATGAAATAAGGGTTTTGGAGGCTGTTTGACACAGAAGTTAATTAAACAGACCCTTAATTGTCACAGATGTATCGACGAAAAGAGAAAAGGGGGAACAGGGTCATTATTTCTCCACACGTCCATGCTGAGCTTCATTTCTGCACTACAATCTTCAGCTGTTAACATTGTTGGGGTACCCCAGTGCAGCTCATGAGGCTTCTCCTAACAAGGCTGGCACTCACAGGTAAACCATGCATCAATATATTCAGTAAACTTATACATACAGTCATCAATTTAAAGCATAAGTAATACAAGTTGGTGATATAAGAGCCATCGTGCAGAATGGGTAGAGAAGTGTTACTTCATGGTTATCATTTCACTAATGGGTGGAATGGCTTTGGCCATCTGGCTGAAAATGAAATTCTTGGACCAAATTAACTTTGGTAAGAAACTTCTCACGTCATTTTTCAAGTGGACACAGGATAAATCTCAGAATCCCAACCACTCCAGTAAAGATCTCCCTTTTCTGTGACCTCAAAGATGAAATTTAGTCAGCAATAGCTGAAGCAAACTTGACCTCAAGAATGCACTTCTGAGTAGAAGATTAAAGGGTGCTTAACTCTTGTGCAGAGGACATTTGGCCACTTCTCCTGCACAAATAAAACCTACTGATTTCTTCCAAGGGTAAGAAAGGAGTGTGCAGATTTTTTTTGTTAAAAATCTTGCTGTGAAGAGCCAGTTCACTAAGTGCCAGATGTTTCCCCTCTCAGTACCTTTACATCAACATTTAAAATGCCAAAATACAGGACAAAGACCAAAAACTTTACCCTAATGCATTTACAATAATAAGAAGGATACAAAATAAAACTAAGAACTGGCACTTAGATCAGCAAAGAATTATAAACTTGGGCCTTCTTGCTCTGCTAAGAAACAGGTGAGTATCAATATCCGTGTATCCTCAGAGACACTACTGACACAAAGAAAGTTCACAGAGCAAGAAAGGAAATTATCTTAGACAATATCTTATACTATAGAAATGTGGAGAGAAAAGAAAAATCAAGAGGTTTTTTAAAACTTTTATAATTTCCAGTTATGTTTCACTTTGATCCAAAGGGCTGAGAAAAAATATGAGGGAGGTCAATGGATTATGCTATCACTGGCAGCTGAAACAGCAGCAAAAACAGCAGTAGAAAACATGAAGACACATTCCAGATCCCTAGCAAGAAAGCATGATAACTCAAGAGGGATGTCACTGAGAGGTAGACTCCAGCAAGCTTTAGCTTGGGGTTTGTCATGATTTTTAATCCCCATATTATTTCTAAAATTTACAAAAAATTCCAGCAATTGCATGAAGGTCAATACTGAGAGGATATACGGAGCCTACACCAACTCTTAAAGTCGTCGTTGTAACTGCTGCAGTTTGAAAGAAGATCATACTCAAGAGGAAGCCCATGGGATGATTTCTGTGCTCCTCTACAGCATTGCAGGGAAAACACAGATGATAATCCAGTGCAGAAGTTTCTCTGCAAAAATGATCTGAACAATTAGGAACTAAGTATTAGGAACATGCTTAGGAATAGTTTTACAAACAGCACAGGAGGATCCCTTGAATTATACTGCCATAAGTGACTTGCTTTTAAAATGGGAATGAGTCCACTAGAGTAAAATGTACACTGTGATTTAACTTCTGTGCTTAATGAGAGATACCCCATAATTGTGATTTAAATCTCTTCGGTATAAATCATAATTATTCACACAAGTGTAATGAAAGATTTTTTTATTACTATTTTTAGTGATTAAAATTTGGCTGTCTGTAGAAATAGCTTTCCATAGTAAAATGACATCAAAACTTTCAGTAATATATGATTACATAGCTTTGAGTGTAGTTAAAATGATGCTACTGGATACGAAACCTCTGTATTCATAGTGGCATTGAGAATTAAGAGGATTGTACAGGTATTTGCAGACAATAAAGTCTTGGCTGTGCTTTCACAAAATACAAACTGATCAACAAAGTAAATTGATCTATGTATAACATCCAGAAGCAAATTTTAAAGATTCCTGAGTTATGAACCTAAAAGCATGAAGTAAATCAGGTATCCTCTGTGTGCATTGAACAACTGTTTCAGTTTTATGGCACTGTCAAAAGTGAATCATGATTCTCCACCCTCTTTCTCTGAGCATGACTGCCCAGGAAGGTGCAAGACCGACTGCTCTGTGGACATAAACGGAGGAGGCAATGAACCTGGCCTTAGCAGGAACTTGAATGTATCAACTGGGAAGGGGGCACTAAAAAAGGGTCTATAACTGCACACAGCACAGCTTCTCCTGTTTTGACCAAACTCTCTAACCAACCATCTAAATACAAGATACTGTCCAGATCTCGTTTGCTTTTTTAAAAAATTTTGCTGCCAAGGATATGTAAAACAACTTAGTAACAATCTCCCCTGTCCAGCTCAGGAGGGGTAGTAATAGAGCAGCTTTGGTGGGTTCCTGGTGTGCAGCCAAGGTCAACCTATCACAAAATCAGTTCAGCAGAAAAGACAAGTCAACTGGATGAGAAATGGATGCTTACTAAGTTTCCTTCATGCATAATGAAAAGGCTTCACCTTATTTTTGATTCCTGGAAATTTAAATTAATGAGATGTCTGAAGTTTTTGTAGCTCCTTTATTATTGACAAGGATGAGACGTAGTCTGTACCAGCAGAATTCACATTTCATCCCTAAGAACTGCAAAAAAATAAATCTGTGATCAATCTACAGAATACAGATCATCCATTATTAGCTATTTGAATGATTCATGAGATACCATACGTTGGCACAAATACTCTTGCTTAATCACAGCAACACGTCTGACATTGCAAAGAGGCTTTAAAATGTCTTTAACTTGCATTTCTCCGCTTTGAGAGTTGAAAACATAATTAGGGTTTGTTTCACAAAAAGATGCTAGATATGATGATTCTGGGCTTTCAGAGCAGAATCCAGCCCCTGTCCATAGAGAGGGAGAGGAGTGACAGAATGGGGCGCACAGGTTAGCACTGGCCCTGGAATTAGGCAGTTCAGCAACTGCAGGGGAGGAGAGGACACATCAGGAGCTGGCGTTGGCTCCCTGTAGCTCCTGTTACTGCACTTAGCACTGCCAGGGTGAGATGGCTTCCCAGTGCACGGCCCAGTGGAGTGCCCTGACCTTGACTTACAGACAGATCTGGAATCGAGGTGTGGATTTGCCATTCCTACTTGTGAAAAGTTAACATGTTGTGGGAAACAGAGCCATGTATCCTTGAAACATAGGAAAAGGATGGCTAGAGAAGCCAGTGCACCCATACAGGAGGACAGATACCTGGATTCCAGAGATGACTGAGATTCACTCTTTTCTTCTTCTTCCTAAATATACAAAAAGTTCCAACCAACACTGGAATGTTTAATACTAAAAACCAAGCAGTCTTGGAAGCAGAGATGAGTAACTTTAGGGCATATTTATGTGCCTAGATACTTGGGCATAAGAGGAGAAATATTCTGTGGTCTCTCTTGCTTTTCCTCAGGAAGGGTTAATACATGTTTTTCATCCTTTCTTTTCAAGGAAAACTTCATAATAAAAGACAACTCAGCAGTTCGTCAAAGAACATCAAGGGTTTGTTTGGGGTTTTTTTAAAGATGTCATACACCAGTAAACAAAAATATAAAATCAGTATGGCAAATCTGAATGCAACTAATAAATTGAAAGATCTGGGAGAGTTCAAAAGCTTGAAAACCACTTGTGGATGTGTTCAGGTACTTCACAGTAATGGACACTTGTATAGATACAGCAAAACAAAGAGTGGGAATGTGAAAGAGTCTGTGCTAAAATATATTCTAAGGGGAAGAAGATTTTTTTGCTCAGTTTGCCCAACTTCTAATGACACATCCAACAAGAGAGTATACTCTAGCAGAGGAACAGCAGCACTTCTTTCATGGTAATCCAAACTTCATTTTGAAATGGCCTCAGACTGTGCTTAATAACACTATTATAGTTTACGCTTTTTGTTTTTCAGCCACAGATAAAATAAAATTATTTATGTTCAAAATAAGGATGCTGATTATCCCTTATATCAAAGGCATTTTAAACAACAATGGTAGAAAAATGGGCTTCAAATTACATCCATGTTTATTTTAAGCCTTCATTACGCTGTCAGAGCGGTGCAACATCTTGCCCAGGAAGTGTCCAAGATGCAGACACTGGATGCAGTATTAGAGAGAGGTGTTGCTATGGGCTTGTCCTGATCTCACTCCTCCTCAGGAAACAGTTTAGTGTCATTGATGGTCATTGATGGAGTGAAGATACTGAAGTACCTGGGCCTTTGATATGACCCAGTATAGCTCTTCTTGTACACAACACACTTACTTGAGGAGCATTATTACCATGCATTGCATGCACGTGCTCTCACTCCCTCAGATCTCAGCTGAAACAGGACTACTGAACATTAAAAAAAAAAAAAGAGAAAGCACAAGTCAACACTTACAGAAGCAAGACATCAAACACTGTACATTCAGACATATCCTACACAATAAAACAGTGAATGTTTTTATTTTTTTCCCTGAAGCTGTTTTGAGTTCCATTGGTTTATCCCTTTATATACATTTACTATCCAGCAGCATTTACATTTAATATCTACCAGTATTTGAAAGACCATTTCCTGATGAGATGTAATTAATCCAGGGAGTAGCAACTATTTATTTTAAAGACATCAGTTGGGCTTTCGCCTTTGGCTAAAGATATGGAAGCCACAGCACACAAGAAGTACTCTAGATGAAAAGTTACACAAGCAAGGGAACAAATTAATTTAAGACTATAATGTTCTAAAAAGAATGCATAGGCATTTTTTTGCACTAACTGTCACCCATTTAATGATTGGAAATGTATTCCCAAAACTTAGTACCCACTAAAGAGAGATGAAGGCAAAAAACCAGTCTGTTGCCAGGAAACAGTAAAATAAAATCTGAAGCAAACAGCCTTTAAGTTATAGCTACAATATGTGAACTTCCATTTCTGAAAATCTTTGTAGTCAGAGAGGAAGCATAACTTAAACCATACTCTCAGAGCTGTGTGGACATTGTTGGCTGCATCACTTATTATGTGGAAGGAAAGAACTACAAAATTGTTTGAAATTTTGCCTCTCTTGGAAGCAAGAGAAAAAAATTAATGGCAAGAGAAATGTGACAGGGAGAAGAATGCCACTTGGAAGTCTCTAAGGAGTCATTTCAAGTAGAGAGAAAAAACCCCTGACAAAATGAACAAAAATCCCACAAAGAGTTAGATAATGAAAAGTACAATCTATATCATGTAGGTGGGGCACCTGCATGGGTTACAGAGAAGTATGTGCTTTATGTGTGGATAGGTTCATAGAGAAAATGAAAACTATGACTAAAATGTATTGGGACCCTGGCAGTGCCTTGCATGGGCAACAAGGTCAGTTTGTGCTCAGGCTGTCTCTGCCCTGTTGCTACCTGTGCTAGCACAGCTGCTGAGCCTCCTCTGTGAACCTCCTCTGGCACAGGAGGTCTCTGAGCAGGGAAGAGCCACAGCACTCTATGGTCTGTGGGGCTGACTTGTACACAAAGGGGTTCTGCTGTCATGACATTTTATCCAGCAGCTGCTGTCCACAGCCATTTCCCCTCTTCAGACAGCCAGGCTGCTTCCTCTCCCCCTGTTCAGGTAAAATGAGGTACTGGTGTACTCTTCATTACTGCAAAATGCTAAGACCCTAAGGAAATTAATTCCAAGAACAGGGAAGTAATTCCCTACCAGGAAACCCCTATTTTATGCGTCCTAAACTTACCTTGTTCTTAAAATATCTGATAATAGCCACTCCAAGAAGTAACACACATTAAGATCAGACAGGCCTGTGATTTTCTACAATGGTCTTACGAGTCAGAAAAAAAGATGACAGGTTTGCACAACCTAAAACATCTTTTGTATTGCTCCAGAGACATCATTTTAGAGTTATGGCAAACAGATGAACAAAGATTGCCAAAGCATTCAAAGACATCAGTTTTCAAAAAAAAAAAAAAAAAAGGCACTCAAAGGACATCATAATCATTTACACAAGATGATTTTAAAAAGGTTAAGGAGGACCAAAAATCTTATACAGGTACTTGAGAACACTCTCAGGAAGAAGACAGACATCTACTGAAAAATCATTTTTCCTGATAAATTTATCATTTGTCTATGCTCATATTTATAATATATCTATCACTGTCAGGTCTTGAAAGAAACTCATTCAGTAAGACTTATCCAGAAACTGAACAAATATATACAGTATTATGCAAAAAGACTGAAGTAATCCATAATGCCATAAAATCTAGAAATCTTCAGTTATTCAAATAAATAGTGTTTTTCATTCCAGCACCTTAAGATTTCAGCAAAATTTTAAAACGAACTATCATACAAAAAATGATGCTTACGCAGTCTGGATAGCTCCTCTGTATGGGAATACGTGGATAAAGAGAGGGTAAACCTGTCCTAGTAGCGCTCATCACTGAAGTGCCCACCAAAAGTAGGACTAATAAACCTACTTGATGTCTGCCAATGACAGCCAATTGAACTTAATGCTTAAAATCACTGATCTAATAATGAATAAACTTTGATGTGTCTACCTTCCCTGTGAATTTCCCCAAGATATTTAATTCAGCCCTTAATCTGTAAGTGCCCCATCTTTGGGCTAACAATTTATAAAGCTTCTTCATTTCTGGTGCTAAGTCAAACTCTTACTTTGAAGATCCTCTTCCTGCTGTTTCCTCACAGATTTCAAACTATCATCCAAAACTGAAGCATGGCTAGATTAATGCATGACTTGCATTCAAATAACTTTTCCTGTCGACTTCTCTCTTAATTTCCAATTAATTCCTCCACTGATTCTACAGCTTCCACTGAACTGAACAATTTTATTTTTCTTAATCTCGAAAGTTTCTAGAAATTATACCTAGATGGTCAGGGTGGGAGCTGCATTTCCAATACATTTTCTGGGCTCAGCTCCCACCACATTTTCGCAGTGTCATGCAGACACTGATGGTATCACAGAGACTGAGAGCAGGAGGAGACAATATGGGGGTAGAAACCAGAATATTTCCTTCCATAAGCTGGAAAAGAATTTCATCATTCTCAGCCTCACCGCTATCCAAGAAGAATTTAAGTAATCAAGACCCCTTTACTGCATTTTCACCTCAACAGTTTTCCTGTTGTACTGCTATGCATCTGTCTAGTTCTTATCCTCTCACTTCCCCTCAGTGTTCACTTCTAACCACAAATTTCCATTCACACGTACTTTCACCCATTGAAACTCTCACTAAAATGCCCCACTTATGCTTTCATTCAATTCCTTTTACTATCCCACAAGTTCATCCTGTAACAAGCACAGCAAATGTATATGGAGATCCACTGTGTACACTTTTCAGAAATTTGACAGTAAGACTCAGCATGGCTGGTAGTTCAGTGGACTGATTTGAAAGAGAAGATGGGAAGATTTGGAAATAAGGTACCCAAGGCAGAAAGTGTTTCAAGTAAGGGCAAAGTTATGGCAAAAGGTATCTTCAGGCTGCTTTCTCTCAAGCTTCTCTAAAACACCCTTTTCCCCCAGAGTCAGTTTAGAAAAACAGGATTCCTTCTTCTATTTGCAATATTTCAACATCCTAAGCAATCCTTTGCTGCCATATTCTTCCTCCCTTAATTGATATTTGGTCTCTTCAGTCTTCCTACCAGAGGTCACAATGATATCCAGTAGATAAATGGTCCTTCCTCATATGCTCCAATTGTTGGAAAAATCAAGTTAAAAACACTTCCTAAAAGTCAGAGGCAAATGGACAACACTAAGATGGAAGAAAGATTTGGGGTTTTCTTCATTTGTTTTGTGAGGGTTTTGTTTATGTTTGGGGTTTGCTTGTTGCTTGTAGGTGTTTTGTTAGCCTATTTTTTTATTAAGTTGTGCTTCGAAATTGGGGATGGTAATTTGAGAAAAACATTGATAAACAAAACATAATCTACCATTTTCTCAGACTGCAAGTCAAAAGACCTACATCACTGAAGCCAACCAGGATTAAATGTGAATTTCTTAATTTATTTATGATTTTCAACAAAACACATTCTCTGAAGGAAAAAAAACTAACTTAATTCTTCCTACCTATATCCAAGTAGTCAGAATAAAATGGGTTCTTTGCAAACATCTCTAAAGGCATTTAAAGATGACAGTCTTTAAATGTCAGTCACATAACATATTCCTGTATGGGCTCCTGTTCAAATCTTTTTATGAAAATCATTAAGCAAAAATTTTTAAGGTAGTTTTTAAAAGTTAAAGGTAATGAGTTGCATTCTGTACAGATGGAATGAAGGACACCTGGCTTGCTAATAAAAAAAATTTCCAGCTGCTGGCATCCAAAACTCAACCTGGACCAAAGGAATCATGTCTCTAATTTCATAAGGCATGTCTAGTGCCCTAGTTTCTGAACTCCTGGAATAAAACTGAAGTCTCCAATTCTCTTTTGAAATTCTGTTTCTAGCCACCTGATTACATGCATGGCATGGTTTGCTCTGAGCCATGTGAAGACGCAGAGTGTGAGAAACAAGAGTTCCGAAGCACGTGCATGACCTCTTCAAGTCCTAGCTCAGACTTAATTTTGCAGTCCTGAAATGAAGAGAGTGGTGGCGGGGAGCATCCTATGTCTCTGTCTCCCTTCCAAGGCTCTTCTGGCAAAGTCTGAGCCACACTGACATAGTACAATCTCCTTGTCATTACCTCATGCAGTTTAACGGTGTTTGTGATCCATCGGCTGAAGTTCTGGGGGTGGTTTTGCAGAAGAAAAGGAAAAGGAAAGATGTGTTGATGGCAACAGTGGGAAGGATGCATACCTGCTCTATTGTGGGTACACTCTGCAAGGCAAGGAGGAGTAAGAAAAATTAGTAACATGCTTAAACTTCTAAAATAAACACCCATGGCTGTACCAATCTGAGCCGCATACTCATTTTTCAATGTAGGTAGGACTACGCTGAAAGTCTTGAGATTTTCCAAGCATGAATGTGGCAGCAATTCAAGTTCCTGAGCTGAAAGAAACCACAGAGAGCTTTAAGGAACTGACAGAAAGTTATCTGAGGAACAAATGCAAAGTATAAACACATGGATTTCCAGGCTTTGCTCTGTCCTTAGCTAGCTAGAGATGCGATGAACACCAAGGGCCAAATAGTAGTTCCGCTCAAGTCAGCTGGAGTTTTGCCACTGACTGTAACTGAGCTGTATTTGCCCCCGAAGTCAGAATTCATCGTCGTCGTCACAGGAAGAAGGCTGTCATACTTGCCTGATATTTACACTAAATGGAAGTTTCACTGGAGATTGAGATGAGGTGCACAATATACGTCCGCTACTCTTTAAAATATTTTGTTGGAGAATCTTGTAAGCAGGGATGTTTATGAACGCGAGTACAAGAGAAGAGTCAGACCCAGTGTGGGTGGGGTGCTGCATAAACAGAGGTTTCATACTGGAACCCTTACCCCCAGCTTCTTCACAACAATGTCTGGAATGGCCAAACAGTGGATCTAAAGTCTGGTTTTCTTCTTGGAGCTTTCCAGACGATGGCTGTAAATACAGCATAAACATATTGCAGCCTGTATTGCTTTTGCAACATATGCAGGGGTTTAGGGAATGCTAATATGAGAGCACCAAACTCTCTTCTGTTGTGATTTATTCCAGACTGAATCCCAGGCAAGAAAAACTGAGAGAATCTGGAGCATAAACTCTGCTATTTACGAGCGTGTCTGCACTCATCACTCACGCACATTTAAGAAAACATGGTGGTAATAATTTCCTCATAAAATATCAAACTACCTGTAATCTAGAAAAATATGCTTAATACTTTCCTTGTCTTAAGAGGTCATAAAAGCTTCAGGCATGTTCTGACTAATGCAACATATTCGCAGATGTGCTCATGAGTAAACACCTTAATCTCATCTGATAAATTACAGCTTTTACCTCATTCATCTTGAAATTCCTCATTGTATTACCCTGCATTTTTCAAAGAGGATTTTGTTTTTTCACTCCTATCCACTTCTCTCTCCTCATAACTCTACATCACCTATAAGTTTCACAGACACAGTACTCACCCTTCTCTTATTCAGCAAGATATTAAAGTTTTACATCTTTAAAAAGTCTTCGGTTTCTATATTATCTTTGTTTGACATTTCTTCTGTGACATGAAAACCTAAGAAATTTGTCTGCAAAGTGAAATTAATAATTTGCAAAAGAGGGATACGTTTTTCAGAGTTTTTTTTGTTCTCCTTTATATTCATGAAAATGTAATTATTCAGCATATGGTAAGAAGTACATTGATTTTTTTTCTATGCCATTGTGTATTCAGTTACTTCTTCAGTGACAACCTCAGACCTCTGAAAGGGAAAACTGTTCCAAATATTACTCAACTATTACACTTATAGAATAATTATCACTTTGACAATCATAAAGCAGGAAGAAACATAAGTTTAAAAAGTCTTCTGAGGAATCGCACCTTCAAGTCTGCATTTATGACCCTTCACACACATTACTTCTACGCAATACATTCCTTTTCCTAATAGGGTCATACAGAATCAGAAGGATTTTTGAATTCCAACTGTGGTCTTAAACAAGTTGCATTTAAAATCATCTCTAACCACAAAATCACTTCATACAAGTTGTATCAAACCTAGTTAGACTTAGAAAACCTCTAGCTCGACTTTGGAAAAGACAACAAAGCAACACGGAAAATTCTAAAATTGACCGCCAAAGGGCAATTAAAAATCTGAATGATCAACACTTGGTTGAAGGTAACAATATTACTATGAACACATTAGGCTGAAAGATAATTGTAAGACTGCAAACTGGCTTTACACACAAATATACGTAAATAAGAAAGCATGTTCTTCTGTCTATTTGTAAAGAAAGCATGTAATCATGGATAAAAAGAATAAAACAATGCAGCAGTCAGTACAGGGATGTAAGCAACCTTCAAGTAGTGCCACATAAGAAAAAACTCCATTTTGTTACAGTGACTCTGCAGCAACAGCTCTATCTGTACCAGATAAACAACAGGGGAATATAAAGCAGAAGGTACAAGGATGCTGCTGGAAGCCTGCTGCAGTTTCAGCTCCTCCCAGAGCTCACAGTTGTGGCGGCACCTTGGGATAGAGATATGAATTTATATCCATCGCTGCACAAATGCCATGAGTCACCTTCTTCTGAATGCAGGCCTGCAGGCCCTACGGAGCTGCTCAGCTTCCCATCCTGCAGGTGGCCAAGTGGGTGGTGAGAAAGTCAGGCACCTCTTCAGTAGGTAGAACGACACTGTTAAACCTCCTTCCTGGAGCACTTGCAATGGTGGCTGCAGTTTATTCCTGTCCTGGAGCAACAGGCAGATGTAACAAAGAGCTGTGTGGTGGGTGCTGGCAGACCCTTGCTCCGAGTCTCTCCTAGTTTAACTGCTTTCCTCCTGGCAAGTCTAACAGGGTTCTCTCCCATGTCCTTTGAGAGTGGTTATAGAGAAATCCTTCCATACAGCTGAGTAGAGCATGGGCATTCCCAGTAACCCATGAATCTCTCACGTGCCTGAGTGATGTGTCTTCTGACATGCCACAGTGTTGTCCAGAACAACAACACAGTTTTGCCCCTCCTTTGTGGTATGGTTTAGGGAAAATGTAGCTAACAAATTTTTAGCAACTGCAGAACCTAAAACATGAGCAGCGTCTTTTTCAATAGGTCTAATTTTTTTGGAGGGTCAATATGGGATCAAAAGTATTTTATGGCCAGTGGTTAGTAAAAGCACATGGAGAAGATTGACCTAACCAGCTCCTGCCTGGCTACAGAGGCCGCAGTGGCCTGGATTCAGAAACTCTGATGACTTCACCTACACAAACTGGGTCACATCCAGGTTCTACAGGCAACTTAAATTCTAGCATTTGCAAATTACTCCACTTTTCTGTCTTTGTAATTTTATTTTAAATGAGAATTTCTCTGTATTTTGCTACTTCTAAAACGAAACCAAAGAGAAAAAATTAATCTCACAGCATCCTACTGAAACTTTACTCAAGCCAGGTGAAATATTTCTGGATGCACTATATTTCTGTTACTTGAACTAGGGGAAGAATTGACACCAGACGTGTGATTAGCATAAGCCAATAAGTATGAAGCACACACAGGTTTTCGTAGTTATTTGTTCACTTTAAGGAATACTGAGATTAATAAATCCTGGACCACATTTCCAGCTCTAAAAGGGAGAATATTTTAGCAGAACCAGACTTTTCTGCTGGGTTGTTTTTTTTTTTTTTTCCAAGAAGAGCCTCGATGTCTGACCTTCCACAGTCTGGGCCATTCATAACTGTCTCTAGATACCAGATTCATTTTTGGCTGTGCTATCTCAGTCACAGTTCTGTTAACTCGTTTTTTGAATCCTAGTCTTCCCTTTTCCTTCTAAAAGCAATAACTGAAATCATTAGAAAGTAAGTTTGTAAGTCTAAGTCTATCTCCTACCAAAATCAATAGAATTGGTATGAATCAAGGGGGTTCTTTTTTCTTGATGGATTATTTAAAAGATAAATTCAGCTGGCAAACGGAAGCAAACTTTTAACAGCACATCCAGTTTTAAACATTTAGTTCCTGAGAACAGCCAAGAATTTTAATAATAAAAAGATAAAGGTGAATGGCAGAATCAGATAAAATGGAATAACACAGTACTGAGATAATAATTCTGGCCTTATCATCTGAGGTTTTGTAATCATTGTTGATAAGAAAAAGTATTAAGAGCAAACGCAAAGCATTTCAGAAAACCTTTCCCAAAACTCATGTAGATCAATGCCAGTTACTCAGAGGGTAAACACAGAGTCTGTATTACTGATCCATCCTAGCAAATCCAGCAGGAGATCAATTTGACCCAGATACATACAAACCTGGTATTTGTCAGAATCGACGTGAACAGTTGTCCTTGTGTTGTTCCAGCTGCATAACTAAGAATGTTTAGATTCCAAACCTTAGAAAAATTTACAGTGTCTCACAGATACAGTGCAATGTTCCTGAGACACTTTCTTTTCCAATAGACTAGGTCACTAAATGCTTGTATTTGCCAGATACTGTTATTGCTATTAATATTAATCATGCTTTTGCAGTGCTTAGAGAGGAGTAAAACATTTTATTAAGCACTTGGTATCCAGTGAATAGAAGTAGTGTCTTTGCCCACAGGTGATGCCTGCAATACCCATTCCTTTGGTTGCTTGCATTAGCAACTATTCTCATTACCCACTGAACAGAATTAATTATCACCTATTGAGAACTAATCCTACTGAAGCATTTGGCTGCATCCCTTTTCCAGTTCTATATATTCAGGAACAGCACAATGCATCCTCCAGAGGTACAGCCTACATACAATAAAATTGTTCTCTTAAAAGCTACAAAATATTTTGTGGTTCCCAATGTTTTCTCCTTGAAGAAGAGGAGAAATAAAAAAAGAAGGATCCTTCAAAGTGTTGAGATTATGAATCTTCAGCCCACAAATTACTTCACCCTCCTCAACAATTGTATTGGAAAGTGTTTCTAAACAATCTCTTTAACAAGACAGATTTATAGACCTTTGTGAGCACAGCAGGTAATTACAAGAATTTGTTTTTAAGCAAAATTATTCATTACCATCCTTGAACTTGGCATCACACTACTAAGTGAAGATCAGGATTACTTATTTTTGCTGTTTGGATACATGCAGTTATTTTTGTATTTCCCCATTATCTACCCCACCTCGGCTTTTCCTTTCAAACAAGTATAGTCAATTCAGATTATAAACACTAACAATTTAAGATGACAGAGTTCACTTTTGATAAAAGAATTAGCTGTTGCAAACTGTTGCTAATTTTCTGCTTTGGCATATGTTCTGCAAGCTTTCATGGAGGCTTTAAGCTTAAATCTCTTCTATAAGCTCTGTAAAGCTTTAATTGGCTTTTTGACCATAAAATCCCCACAATTTTTTTTCTTCTTGCTTGATGGATTTGGTGGCTTTTAAGTCTAATTCAAGCTGCGTTCTGCATTTTGTATGACTGCTGCTTTTATACACAGAATGGTCCAAAATTATCTTCATATGCAAATATATAAACCAGTACTGTTTCTCTGTGTCATCCAAAGAATTGCTAAAACTTCCTTGTATTAGGTTTTGCAAGGTGGCTACCGCTGCAAAGCACCCTGATCCCCTCTGGACAAACAGCCATTGTTCAGCATTTCCTGCAGCAAAGGTCAGGTCTGCAGGAACCATCAAGCCACACTGGCGGCAGACAAACTGGATGTCAATCCCACTTGAATCAGCTTGCCAATAGCACTGCCTGCCCAATTTCGTTGAATCAAAATGTTTTAAGACACTGAGACCGTGTGCATCCACGTTGCCAGACAACTCCAATATTACTGCCATTGTTAATACTAAATCTGAAAGCAAAGGCAGGGCAAGAGGGAGGTAACCTGAATAAGTATCTACAGGATGCTAGAAAAATGTTTTCACTTCATCTTACAGTCCCTCCTGATGGCTCATCTCCTGGGGAGAGGCCCTTCCATCTCTTGGCAGAAAGACAGACACGGCACCACATCTCACACCACTGAAGAGCGCCTCACACAGATCCTGGGGCTCTCGGACCTGAGGTCCCCACCTCCACTGCTTTGCTCAGCCTTCCTCTTCCTCACACATGCACAAACACACTCTGGCCTGGCTGGCAGTGGCAGGTCCTGGGCAACAGCTGGTCTCTGACAGGTAATGGATTACTCTGGCCTATGTCACCTGCTTGCTTTCGGAGCCAAGGCAAAGGGGCTGTGCTGGGACGTGGTGCAGCTTCTGCCGTGCGCAGATCTGCTTGTTCACCTTGAATTCCCCATGAGCTTTCTGGCAACGTTATTAAAATTACCAGGGAAACTGCTCTGATTGAAAATTAGCAGCAGCACCCCAGGTATGTCTGCACTCGTGTGGATGTGAACTGATTATTTCTGCTACTGAAATATTTCCACTGTTAGAAAAATCACAATTAATTACATCTCCTATTCAACATACAAGATCATTTATTAAAACCCACCTATGAATAATCTCATTTACCAACACCAGTTTTGCTTATCCCCGAATCACCTTCCTGCGAGCAGATGCCAGACACTTTATAAAAGCGTTTATGAGCCTACAGATTCAAGTCTAGAGGGAAAATCCTGCTGACCAGTCATAAAAGAGAAATCACTACAGCTGCTGAGCAGCATGTCCTTAAAATATTTGCTGTTCTCAATGCTGAAGGACAACGGGGTCTCAGACAGGTCCCAGACTTCAAATCAAACCTGCAGCACGCAGGTACTGTTTTTGCAGCGCAGTTTGTTTAAGAAAATCAAAGGAGCTGGAAATGCTGCATCAGGCAGCGACAGAACAGTAAAACAAAGATAAGAAAGAATACAGCGAGGGGAGAATGGGTGGACAAGGAAAAAGATGGCCTGGAGGTAGCTGAACAGCAAAGAAAACAAAGGCAGGAGAGGAGGGAAATGACTGAAAAAAAACAAAGAGCAGTGATTGCACCTGCCTTTTGAAATTACTTCAGTTTTAAAAAATAATTTATTGAATTTTTTTTATAGCCTTGAATTATATGAACAATTGTACTGCTCCAGTTCTAGATAAACTTCTATACCAAAGAAGATTGAAAAGGCTCCTCCAAAAAAAATTGAAATAAAGGAGATTGAAAATGGTTCTCCAATTTACAAAAAAACCCCTAATCTCTGTGGGCAAAACAGACACTGCTGAAATGTAACTCACATTATTATTCCTAAAGTCTTTCACAAGCTGTTTCTGTACTTGAAATTAAGCATGTGTATAATTACTACAGAATGAGGAGCTAAGCTTTTTATTTTTTAATTTCACAAGATTTAGTTCCATCACAACAAAACAGCACAGCCTTAAGAAAGGAAAGTAATGTTGACTTTCAGCAGAGTTATGGTGAACTTTTGAAATACAGACAGATTTAAGAACCTTTGAATGACTTCTAAATTCATGCTCAAACACATCGAGGAAAATTTCCAAAAGCATTTAAGTGACACGGGAGCACAAGTGACATGGAAGCACAAGTGACATGGAAGCACAAGCCCCAGAACTCTCACCCAGACATGCAGAAGTGCAGGATACTACATAGCAATAGTGGTTACAGATACCACTCACAGCATTTACTTCCCAGCTTTGCCTATAATGTGTCTGGGATACTGATACTTATGAAGCCCTGGAACTGCATTTTGTAGCTTAGGCAAGCATTTAAAACCAAACGTTAGTAGGAAAAAAACTTTCTGACAATCTGAAACTTTAAAAGAATCTATACAATCTGAGGCTTTCACAATTAGAAAAGTTAATCTATAGACATTGCACGTTTCAGTTCACAAAACACAGAAAATAATGAACCTGCAAGGTTCTCATTTTTTAATCACAGTTTTGTCCAGGCTGTAAAAGTGTGTGGAAGGAATTCACTGGGAAAATACAAAGGCCAGTTATGAAGCACAGACTTATGAAAATGACTGTACTGTGGGGCCAGGGAAGAGTGCCCATTTGAGAAGCTGGTTGTTAAGCACCAGCCAGAATATTAGGTAAATTATACTGCCATGTATATTTCTTCTTCTTACCAGCAGAACTCTCACAAGGGAAAAAAAACAGTGGTATGATTTTTGTCTTACTCTGCCACATAGAAAAATAAAACCAAACGTAACATATTTTCAAAAGGGAAGAAGGAAGAGTTGATGGTAGCATCAAATAGCAAGTACACCAAAGCTTTTCTGCACACACTCCAGAACTACACAACTACAGCAAAATTTATTTTCAATATTGAATTTTCCTACATAATGAAACTATCATTTCCATTTCCTTTGTATGAGAGTAATTTTATGAATTTCCATTACTTTTTCCACCATCTCATCACTCAAACTGCTCCTTGGGATTAAAGCCAGAGCAGAGGAATCTGGCATTACTCCTGTGAATCACTAGGCATCTGCCAAAGTTCACTCTCAATCCATCCCTGTGCAGTGCCATAATTTCCCTATGTGATTATGTCCTTCTCTTTCCTGGTTCACTTGGCACCCAATACACAAATTGCTACACTAGAGAAAGCAGAAACAGCTGTCCAAACACCACCTGAGTTTGTGCTGTCTCGCCAACCCCTCGATGGGACGGCTGGATGCCTTCAACAAGCGTAACTGCAAGGTCCTGAGTGCTGGTGGGAAAACCCAGTAACACTAATATGGAGTAAGTAGAATTTCTGTATAAATGGAGGCTGTTGTGGATCATAAGGTGAAGTCACTGAGACCATACTGCTGTCTGGGATGTATAAAGAAGAGGAGAGGCCTGGAGACTCACTGGGTACATCTAGTACAGATATGCTCCGAGTGCTTTCCCCTATGGTGAGGCTATGGCCAGGAGGGTGCCCTCAGGCACAGAGAGTGAGCCACCTGCAGCCTCCTCCAGCAACTGGACCCCCACATGAGGTGTGAGCTAATCACATGCACTTCACTGCTGCTTAAAGTGCCACACGGGCATGCAGTCCTGCAGCCTGAGCAGCAGCTGGGAAAGGAGCTCCCAACATTCAGCACAGGTAAGGCCACAGCTGGAGGAGCTGCCAACCACAATGCAGACACCTGGACAGAATCAGACGATCAGAAGTCAGGCAACAGTGACCTACAAACAGAAGTCAAAGGGATGCAAAATACACAGAGAGCAGACAAGGATATTAACATCCTAACAAAACACAAAAAGATGCTGCAAGGAGGAAGGGAATAACGGTCTGCAATCCATGGGGGAAGAATAAAAAGTGAGCTTCAGTCACAGCCAGATGAATCCACGCTTGATGTTTGTAATGAACTATTCATCACCCTGACAGGTGTCTAATGACACGATAGCAAGCATAGGCATAGCCCAGTTAAAGGCTCAGAGGCACTGACTCAAAGTCCAATGAAGTTGCTACATCCTCCTTAGCAAGGCTGGCTACACAACCAGCAATTTGTGCAAGTGCTTCCACAGCCGATTGATCTTCTAGCTAATGACCTTCTGTGAAGGTCAACAAGTCCAGAAGGAGGTGGATGTGTTCATCTGAGCAGAAACCTACATTAGTAGGAGGTGGTCTTCCATTTCAGACCACTGCCAGTGACAAGGAAGCATCAGTGCTCCCTATCACTAGCGAAGAAAAGTGTTCTCTGTTTGCTTTTTCTCCCCTGGTTGCTGGGCAACCACAGAATCTTTTACATCTGTAAATGCTGCAAATATCTTATTTCGAGCCATTTTAATATTCAGCCTGGTGAAGAGCTGATTCATCGTCACTTTTCTTCAGATGGCTATAATTAAGCTTTGCACTGTGGTGTACGTCTCTGGAGTTGGTAGTAGGTTGAAATTACAGTAGATGAAACAACAGTAGGAAAAAAACACAGGTTGGGCATCGTTTGAAAGGGAACTGACATGTTGCTCATTCTTCATCCTCACGTGGACCAAGCCTGTATCACAACGGCACTTCGCAGAATGGGAATTCTTAGATATATACATGGAATTCTTCTGCATGCTTAAGTTATTCTGTTTCTATTGGGAAACCATGTACAAGAGATTAATAAACATAAAGGGTATCTTACTGATGTTACAGTCATGATTAAAATTATTGGCACTGTAGGGCATGCATAATTTCCATCGTGTTTAATATCTCCCAGCCTCTCTTGAAAAAAGCAACAGACAAGCCCAATTAATAACCATGTGGATGTATACTTCTATCACTACATGGCACCAATTATCAGTTGCAGTGTTACACACTATAAATAACCTCACTTACAATACAGTAAATAATCCAGCTCCTCCACAACTTTTCAAAGTACTAACATGTTTTCTGGCCATCTTGCTGTGGGGGTGCAAGATTTCCCTATTTCCAGTTCTTTTTTCCAGTGTGCTGCCTGCCCTACCACAC
This sequence comes from Mohoua ochrocephala, assembly GCA_013398855.1. Classification (NCBI taxonomy): domain Eukaryota; kingdom Metazoa; phylum Chordata; class Aves; order Passeriformes; family Acanthizidae; genus Mohoua; species Mohoua ochrocephala. Next base: position 575,827 of record VZTA01006951.1, on the reverse strand, counting down.
AGCAGCAGCAGAGAATAGGCACCTATGGCTCACTCATTCCCACGCCAAGCTTTGGTTTCAAGCATTTGAGCTGAAATGGCTGAACGCTGAGGTGACACTGGGTTTGAGCAAAGAATGTGCACTGCAAATGGGACTGTGCTGAGGGGCTTTCACACCAACAACTCTTGCCAAGTCTGCCACAGGGTAGGAGGCTATGGGTGACAGCACCTAAAACCTGTGTGCACAACATGCCTGGGGTATGCCCTAAACCTCTCACAACTGCTCAGCGAAGTTACAACAGTCACTGGTCTGAACAAGTGAGTGGAAGGTAGGGAAGTACAGGTTTTGTTTGGTTGCTTCCGTCAGGGCCACTGGTCACTTCGCTAATCAAATTGTGTTTATTTAGTGCTTTTGAAAGCCCCTTTCTGCACATTTATAGTTCTTGGTGTTGGCTGCTCTGAAACCAGGAGAATTCTACCGGTGATGTTTATGGGAACAAAAGCAGATCAAAGTAAGAAACTGTAAGAACCATTATCTTCTGTGTTAAGTTTTCCAAGATGATGCAGGACACCAAAGCCTCTTGACATTCTCCCTGCTATGACAGGTCTTCTACCTACAAGCCCACTGTAGTGCACAATAAGTCAGATTCACACAATCCACAAAAAATAAAGAAACAGCAAATGTTTCAAAACATCTCATATAGGGTATAAGAGAAAAAAGATTCCAAGATGTGACCTCATTGACCTACATGAAACATTAGCACACCAAAACCTTACCAAAGGAAGATATGTTGACCTTAGGAGAAAGAGAAACAAATGGAGTTAAGATTCAAGCAAAATATTTCTTAAAATTATTTCCAAATCATTTTTAAAATATAAAATCTAATTTCCCCAAAGAACAGGAAGATAAAAACCAGGCATATGTGATGACTGCATGAAAAAGTCAGTTTTATGTGATCTCAGTTGATTGACCTTAGAATTCTCCACTATTGTATTTCATTCTAATTACATTCATGCACAACAGATTCTCTTTTAAAGCAAAGCTGACATTTTAAAACATAGCTAAAAGTTCAGCTTTGATATTGCAATAAAAACTAAAGCCGTTGATAAGGAATATATTTTAGCTAAAAACTAAGCATTTTATTTTAAAACTTCTTCAGAAAAGACACAGTCTGCTAGGCACAGAGACTACCTCAAAGAAACAAACATGGATGTTTTTGACTATGTCCCTAATTTTTCCAAGCAATGATTTCTGATACAACTCACAAGATTAGAGATTATGACATCTTTGATAGAATACCTGAATATCTTAAGAGCACCTGGACTGCCTAGTATGTACAGCAATATTCTTCTACTAGGAAGTGAGCTAAAGCGATTGGGAGTCTTTGCAACGTTGCAGTGAGAATAATAGCTGGTGTCAACCTCAGGACAAAGAGGTATGCCATCAGTCATGATTATGGGTAAAAATTCATTATTAATTAACCTAAATGACCTGGAAAACAAAGCAAGCTTAGCTATTTGCAGCAAGTGTGTAGGGAGACTCACTCTTGAGTCGCTCAGGCTTTCAATGTTCTTGATCCATTTCAGCCCATGTCACCTGGATATAAATCTCTCCTAGCTTCTACTCCTTATACTGCCTTTTAATAACTTACAAGATCCTGCAGAAGGTACAACTTATTTATGTGCCTGCAAACAGAGCAGGATCTATTTTTTAAACATGCCACTGGGAGCACACATGAAGTCCTCAAGGTAGTTTCCTGCACAGTGAAGGTTCAGTAGCTCCATTATAAGTGATGTGGTGACTGCTAACAAACCAAAGATGTACAACTCCAGAAAGACCTCCCCAAGCATTTTCTTCCAGAAGTTCCAATGCTTCACAGCCAGAAAAGCACATTAAATATGCTCCTGAGTGTGTTTGTCTCAGGTAATGCTGATTCTGATAATCTATATAGAAAACAGCAGAATCGTTGTGCCTTTACTATTTCCAGATGCATGAATGCTAAATAAAGCATGTGTTGTGTTTCTGTCTCTTCTTTTATTTCTTAAGCAAGCTAAATACTGTACTACTCTTCTCTTAAAACATGGCCCCCTCCAGCCACCTAATACAAAATATATTTTTTCCTTTGGGTTCACTCAAGTTTGACAATATACCGAGGAGATGGCGCCCAGAATCAAACTAACTATATAGGCAGCTCAATTCCCTCATTGCCTCCATTGCCTTTTTGCCAGGACGGGATGATGATGCATGAAAAGCCACATTTTCCTCCATCAGTATATCCCATTATAAATTCATGTCTACAGTATTTTTCTTACTGTCAGATGGCCCTCAGAACCGCTGTGTCGCAGGCATTTTCTCTTTCTAACAAATACTTATGTTGAAAAATCTTTTTGAAACTGTATGAAGTAAAACTCTCACAAGTGTGGATGTGACTTAGCAACTTTCCAAATTCAGCTTTTACTTCTGCCCATATTTCTAAACTGTTTTGGTATTTTTATATCACTTACTGTCCCTACCAATGTTCTGTATAATTAGTGTTAAAAGTGTAGCTGTATTAGCAGTATATAACTTTCTCCAACAATTCTTCTCCCCATTTAAGAGACGCTGTGCTAAATTTCAGATCAATGAAAAGATACCATTCGTTTCAAGACAGGATTTCCTATCTTTTGGTAAGATGTCAACCAGAGAAAAACTACACTTTTGCTCTTTCAAAATCGTTAATGCTGTTACAGCATTAATCGTATTCTGTTAACTAATTAGGATATCACCTTCACAGGTACCACTGACTGTGTAATAAGATTAAAATAGAAAACAAATCGCAAACCACAAACAAACAACAAAACACTAAATAAACAAAAAAACACCATACAAATTCCAGCAAAACCCAATTTGTCAATAATGTAACCTGGCTGTGCCACAAAACTACATCCTCCACATCCCCTTGACCTATTCATATTAAAAGCATGTTAAGTTATGAAAAATAAACAATTCCTTTACATTACTTGAAGCAGATGACTTCATCAGCTCTAAAACCTAATTACAGAAGTTCTACACAATAGTTTGCATGGGCATCTGATAAATATTCAATTAAGCAATGTCATTAAAACCCAAAATTACTTGTGAAGAATAGCACTGCTGGGAAAGCACAGTGGTACCAGCAGTCCCATGCAGCAAATCTGTCATTTAGAATCCAGCACTTGACAAGCAGGTCAGACCTTCTGGTTGCATTAACAGCACAGAAGTATTGAGACTACAGGTTACAACACCCCCAGGCCAGAAGCAGGTTCTGAAGGAAAGACAAGCAGGAAGACTGAAAAAGAAGAGTGGACATAATGCATAAGATCCACTAAGATCAAGAGCACCAATTTAGGCACAGACATAACTGCTTCCACAACAAAATTGCTTTATGCATATAACATTGACTGCGGAACAAAAACCCCCAAAATAACAACAACAACAATAACAACAATACAACTGTCTAGTAAGCAGTAAGTTTTAAGGCATTAAAGGAAAAACATAAGGAAGAACTGAGGTTATTCTAAGAGGAAAAATAAGAAAAAGTAATAGATAGGAACTTCCAGAGGAAAGTCTAAATGGAAGTTTATTTTTGTTTCAGTGATTAAATAGATCGCCTAAAAATTCTGTTAGAATTAGAGATGATTATGTCGTCCCCTGTTAATTAAAAAGAGACCTTATATCCTACGTATCCATGTGCCTAATGAAAATGAAATTACAGGTGCTTTACATAAGATGGAAACATGCAGAGGCAGCCAGACAGGAGGTGCTAGGAAAAATACAAAATATAGCAACAGAGCAGAAATATTAAAAAAGGAAAAAGGAAAAAAACCTATGTCAGATAAACCTAGTTACAGTTAATTTATCGTCACAACCAAGGGAACAAATGACAAACAATTTAATGAGAAACTATAGAAGTTAACTAGATACAACTATTCTGTGGCATTTTTTCTTTTCCTATTAAATACAATAATGTAATAATTTATACCTAAGCAGTATAGAAAAATTGAAGATAAGCCACATAGCTAAATATACTTAAGCAATCACCAGAAATATTGATAACTTCATCCAAACTGTAATATTCCTTTCAACAGAAACCAAACTTTTCTCACTGTTCACAAAGCATTGCAGTGACGTGTCCAAATAAGGGCTTTGTTTGCTAAAATTTACTGCTTTAGCCAACAAACGGAATTAGTAGGGCCTCAAAATTCCAGAGAAAGCCAGAATGAAATAAGGTATTTGACCTGAAAAACAGCATTGAATGCTATCCATGCTTACCTACAGAACTACTCTTACCAAAGGAAGGAAAAATAATAATACCAATAAAAAAGAAATCACCTGCACATGTTGGAATGAAAGGAAAACATTTTCAGATACTGACAAGAAGAACCTAAAAGATGACTAACACGGCAAAAAGCAAACAAACAAAAAAAAGCTGGTGTCTTTTATTCTCTCTGTACAAAGAATGAAGGATGCTTAGAAGGAGGTGTTAAATAAAAGATAATGAAGAGTGTTTCTCCTCACGTTAAATAACTGTAGATTCCTCAGGTTTTGATGGATAACTGAAAAATAACGAACATGTGGAATCATGACAGAATAAAGCACAGTGGCTTCTGACTTGGTGTGTTCTCATTAAAGAGAAAGTATGTTAAGTAAGGTTATTTAAAATTCTTTGTTTATTTTTCATTTCTGCTTAAATCTGTTTAATATAAACTCAAGAGAACAGATGGGATAAGCTCACACTGTGAACAAATTCTTGCAGTACTTCAGAGGATCCTTCAATCAAAACAACCAGCCTTGGTCTTCCTGGCCATTTCGACATAGAGAGGAAGACAAAAAGCCCACAAAACCAACAAACAAACAAAAGAAAGGAGCAGAACATTTAAAAAATCCTAAACTGGTTTCTTTTTGAGATGGAGAGGTTATGAAGGTTGGAAGGTATACAAGCAAAACCTGGTTTTCCTTGGACTTCACTGTTAACTCTTAAATCCATTAATTTTCACCCATAGAAGATCAGGCAGGACAAGTATTCAAGAGAAAGGAAATGACTTTAACTTGTTTGACTCCAGTTTAACCAGAAGACAGAAGACTATGGTTTAAATTAACAAGGCTGGCAGAGGGTGTCAGTGTGGAGACTAAGAGGGAAATCCCCCATCAGCATTCCCACTGCTGGCTCCAGGACACAAGTGGTACCCTGGATCTGACAACCATTTTCTCTGTCTCAAGAAGCCCACAGACAGGCAAAGCCTCCTCAGCCACTGTCACCCCCAGCTCTAGCAGCAATATCAACCTCTGCCCTGTGAGTCTGCCGGCACATTGCCCACACTCCTCCTCAGTGAGCTGCATGAGCTCCTGAGAGCTCCCTCTGAACAGCTCTCTGGAAACACCTCTGTATGGTCGTGCTCTGCTCACACCATTTCCTTTTTCTTATGTCCCACCTGGACGTGAACTGATGCCTCAGCCCGAGCAGGCAGCCCTTATGGCATCAGAGTGGGCCAGCACGTGCCCTGGGGCAGCTCCACAGCCATGAGGGACAGCAACTGAAGAGTCCCTCTGTGGGGCAGCTGACCAAGTACATTCCCAGCACAGGTGATGGGAGCTCTGAGAGAAACCCCTTCAGTGGCCAAGGCGAGCCCTCAGACCATGGGGACCAGGCTGCAACCTCTCTGCCAGCTCCTCCACAGACTCCCAACTGCTCTTTTCAACTCTCAGTTGGCTCTTTTCCCCTTACACTCCTATAAATCCACTCTCCAGCTGAGGTCCCACCACACTGTGGGGCTATCCAGAAGAACTGCTAGAGGTGGAAGGTGCTAGAGCATGTCCAGAGAAGGGCAACAGAGCTGGTGAAGGATCTAGAGCACAAGCCTTGTGAGAGGAGGATGAGGGAACTGGGAATCTTTAGACTGGAGAAAAGGAGGCTCAAGAGGAATCTAGAGAGCTAGAATACCTTTAAAAAAAAAAAACCAACAAAATCAAAATCACATACTGCACCTTCATTCCTCGAGCAGAAGATTCTTATTGTAATATGATCTTCAGCTTCCAAGCTTATTCATTTGATTTATTCAATCAAGAGAAAATTCTTTCCACTCCTCCAGAATAGATTACAAATACCAAAAGTGGGCTCAGTCATTTAAAAAATGCAGTCCTGGTTAAACAACCAGGGACTGCTACCTCTTTCACTTTTGACATTTCTTAACACTTCAGCAGCAAACAAAGCTGTTAACACGGATCAGTTTTAGAAACTCATTTGGAATTATCTGAATAGATTATAATGCATTTACTTAGGCATAAAGTCCCCCAAATTTTCAAAATTAGGCTTTACTTATGAGACTTTTTCATATCCCTTTAAATAATGTTATATATTTATCTATCTACATAAAGAAAAATTACTGCAGTTTACTATGCCCATCATTAATAATTCTAAGATTGAAACAAAAGCCCACTCTGCTGAAGCTGAGGAATGATTTAATTTCATTGAAGAATGTGAGGCAATTCAGTAAACTTCCAAAGGTGCAAGTGAGATGCATAATACACAGCCTCAAAAAAATGGGAAATGCCAGCCTTCAGCATTTTGCAAATCTCATTCTTGCTGTAAAAAGAGAAAAATGCCATGCAATGCTACTAATCAAACAAGTCTGCTCACTTTGCCCAGACCACTGGAATCTCCCACCCTCAGTTGCTACATCAGAATATTTCTGAATTGAAATATAATTTCATCACTTTATAAATTGCTTCACCAGACATATCCCTCCCCAAAAAGACCACCATGCAGTGAAAAATATCTGTTTCCACTGTATCAGACAGAGGATAGTTAAGCCTGACAGAACAAGAGAGAACACCTCCCTTGTAGATACCATCATATTGCAGAAGCATCAACACCAAGAACAGAAATTCTCTCAGAGGTTCATTCCTGGTGCGGCATGCTCCCTTTCCTGTGCAATGCATAAAACAATTAAATAACGAGAAAAACCACACAGGAGGGAGATATCAGCCACAGTAACCAGAGAGGGAAGAGGCCGTCACTCAAGCTGCTCACTTCCCTCGTTGGGTCGTCACCGTTTCCTGCACTGATCTGTTGACAGGTCAACTCACCAGGTGTTAAGAAAAATCACCGCCAAGAGCAGTGCTGAATGTCGTTCCCTTCCTCTTGAACTTACATTCAGAAATGACTTTAGTTTGCTTATAACAAAATAAGACCATTGTCTATCCCACCTCTAGTCACTTCCTATCTCAGCCTGTTCTGCACAGGGCTTGACGCTATTGATTTATGTTCCTGCACTTCACACTTCCACCCTGGGAAAGAACACAACTTGTCAAATACTTCTTGGTAATTAATATGATGTAATCTTTCTGAATGCATTAGTCACCTTGGAATCGGTGAAAAAAAGATTTGAAAAAAATCTGTAAAAGATCCAAGTCACGGAGCAGCGCGCGCCTGAAAGATCCAGACTGCCCCTGGTCTGAGGTCGCTCACCTCACAGTGTGATTATTACAGGTCGCCCAAGATGGCATGTCAAGGTCCAAAACTACCCTGCAGGATGCATGTGGAAAGAGAATAGCATTCCTCTTTGAGTCATTTTCTAACAAACTTCTACAGCAAATCCAAACACCCCATCTCATATTTATAGATGTTATAAACAGGAAAGTTCTCTCAATTACCTTTTTCTGTTAAAGAAAGGAAAAACATTTATGCAACTAATACAGATGTCTTTTTTCCAGCAAAACCGGGAGAACCCAAATGCTTTGTCTGACTCTGTGAGCCAGTTCCCATTAAATAATAAACCACACGCAGTCCCTCCTTCCCAGCCATGTCACAACGTGTGTCACTTGACTGGTTTGCAGGTCTGCAGCCTCCCCGTGTCCGACAAGAAACACACCAACCCTTGGCATTACAGTCAGTGGGCATAACTTATTAATATTCATATTGTGGTAACAGTCAGAATCCACCTACACTGGGACCATCAGTATCAGTAACAGAATTATTATTTAGAGCACTTTTCCCCCAGTAGTACAAAATAAACAGGATCAAAGAAGAGTAGAACAAGGGAACAAACAGAACTGGTCTGGGGAGGAAACACAGTGGCAAAAATCACAAAATATACCTTATGCCTGGACCAGCTGGGAGCAATATTCAAAACTAATACCTGTTATCAGGTTAGAGGTCTTTTTAGATAGCACGTAGGAGAAACTTTCAAGAGGTGGTTCCAGTATGTGAAAAAACCTAGCATGAGGAAAAAAGGTTTAGGTGTAACATGCTAAATACATTTGAAAATATAACAATAACTGAAAATCTGAACTCCATTAAAGTCAAACTTGCACAAGAATGATACTGTGAAACAGAATAAGTGAATTTTTACTTACACTTTACATTCAGAGACCTTTTGCACTTTTCAACAGTCTGTGAGCAGCTTGCTTTTTACTCAATGAGGATGAATGCCTATGCAATTGAACTGTACTTAAACTCTTGTAAAGGCCTCCTGCTTTCAGAAAAAAATACACAGAACTTAATTTGAGAAACAGACCAAGAAGAAAATAAGTCTATCTTCTGATGATACTTTTGAAAATTAAAAATTACTTTTTTCATCTTCCTGTCCTTCATCAAAACTGTGTGGAACGTCTAGGCATCAGTGCAGCTACTCTTTATACTTTTAAGATATAGAAATATTTTAGGTTATACTCTTTTATCTGGTTCACCTGCTTGTGTTCCCATTTCAGACAAGTTTGTTTCCTAAGACACATGGCATAAGGGGGGATGACATCATGTTCTGATATTTTTTCACTGTTACTTTGGTAGCTAGGCATTTTTACTGCTTAGGAAAACATCATTTCATGATCAGCTTGCTGTTATCACTCAATCCTGTTTTACCTTGTCAGGTATTTGAGAATTCTGAAGTAAATCAGTGACAATCAAATCAATAAAGTCCACTGTAATTTGCATGGCCAAAGATAATTATTCCATATAATTCATCATAACTGGCACAGTATATTCTATTTTGCAGTTTAAATATACATAGGCAAGCTGTTAGATTATTTTAAGACACTATCTGAACCTGTAAGACACCACCTGCCAAAACATTCAAAACCTGAATTTAAATATGTGAACTCCTATTTTTACCAGCTAACTCTAAGGGATCAGGGAAAAAAAAAAAAAACCTAAAAAAAACTAGACCAAAAAAAAGCCCCACAAAAAACTAACATCAACTTTCTGGAGAGGTTCTCTCGCAATACCTTCTCAGACCTGCCTAACCTTGCTTTCTCTTGAAAGCTAAATAACAATTACATGGAACTTAATTCGAAGCAACCATGGCAATTCCTGTATTTGTATCCTCAAGTAACAGGAATTACTGGAAAGAAGTGCTAATAAGAGGTAATGGGCTATGTCTAGGTGTTAGAAAGTCAAAATTAGCAGGAGTGTACCAGCCCAGAATAAGCACATCTGATTTGGGGCTTGGCAGTGTAATTGTGGTGTCTTCTGGTTACAGTATCCTGTCTGTGGACCCTAAACCTCACTGAAAAATAAATCATTAAAAAAATTCAAACTTTCTCATTATAACTGTATTATCATATTATTTCAAACTATACTTTTATCCATCACCTGATCAACATTTTTGTGTTGTCACGGACAACACAAAAATTTCTAGTATTTTGAAATAAATTTTCAATGCACATTTCAATTTCTAAATAAAAAAGAAATCTGCCTCTGAATTCCACTGAGCACCCAAAACGGGGATCTTAGTACACTGTGGGTGCTTACAGACTTCTTAGCAGAACAGCTTAGTCGTAAGAAAATAGCACAAATTTCTTTCCTAATGCCTTCCCTCTGTTTTTCCCTAAAGAGGTTTGCCTTGTTTCCTCTGGCCAGGTAAAAAGCATGGTTCATAGACCTTCTGTCAAACTCCCTTACTAATTTTTCCATTTTTCTATGAACACCACTCAAGGAGTGTTCTATGCAGATTGAAATAACTGGTTGTCAGACTACAATATTCATTGCTGCAACTGTAGAAAAGGCTAAATTAAGACTTTTGCAAAATGCCTTAGATGAACAAATCCATAGCTGGGATAGAGACAATAAATTCAGTGCAAAACGAATGGGCTTTATACAAGCGAACAAATTAAATTATTAGAAAGGGAGGGGGGAAATGAATTGCAAGAACAATCAGTCAACATAAAGAAACCATCCAGACGTGTCAGTGGGGATCGCTACATAATGCCCTTTTGTGGCACTTTTTCTGATAAAACTTAACTGTTTCTGTTCAGGGACACAGGTTTCACCAAGGTAACACTAAAAGCCCAACAGCACTGGCTGCTAACACTGCACACACACGCGCTTCGTTTGCATGTGTGTGAATCACATTTATGTTTAAATCAGTGGAAAGCACAGAGCACTGTAGCATCAGGATTAAAATCTTGATTTGGATATGTGGCATATTGCATGTGGACAGGCTCAGCCACCAAGCAAAAGAGGGAGAGAGAGCTGTGGATTTCAGTGTTACTTTGCCAAGAACAATTTATCTGGAAAGGAAAGGTACCTTTCTCAGACAACGTCCCAGTACAAACCGCTTCTAGAGCACAGACCACATCGATATGTTAATCCATTCCCTGTATTCCCGTTATCCTGGACTGATACAAGACTAAACAATGTCTGTAGAAAATAACGAGTAGACCCTGCTGCTTGTTCTAAGATCACTCAATTGTACCTCATTGCCCCCAAAATCTACTTTCGATGGAAGATGTCTCTCTTCTCTGTCCTTTATCAGGAACAGCTGAGTTTTCTGGCCAACAAATTTCTAAGTCAGGAAACAATACAGGGTGAGAAAAAAGCATAACCAAGATCTGACCACTATTTTTGTTTATTATAGATGCTTAAGATACGGTAAAGAGAAGGAAATGTTTAAATTGAAGGAATCTTCTTAACATTTTCTCTAAGTATTTAAATGGCTATATGCAAAGGTAATTTTTGACTGATACTGGACTGTGTGGGTTTTTTTTCATTTGGTTATTTCAGATAAAGTTGCTTTTTGCCTTCTGCCTACATACAAAACAAAAGAGTACAATTGCAACATAGCCCTGCTAGTACTCACCTTTTAAATAAAACTTGTTTGGGGTGCAATCAGTTCATGTGTTAATGTTTGAGCTCATAATCTATTTAAATAAGAGTATAACAAATGTATAAAGATACCAGAAGATACCAGAAACCTTGACAGTTCTGAGATTTTCAACAGACGAGAAGCCTAGTTTTCTCCCCAGTTCTATCACTTCAGACCTGTTCGAAACTTTCATGACCTCTCCTATGCCTTTGCTATTCTTCAATGTCTTTCTTATCCTATTTATTTCCTTACAAGTTTTCACAGAGCTCACATCAGATGCAAATTTGGCTGCCCGCAACCCAATGCTCCATATGGCATCTCACCCACGTACTCTTACACTTCCATAAAAATCTCTTTCACTTTGTGTTTTATTTTCCTTTAATTTTTTGCTTAGTGAATTGATTCAGTGTGTTTTCCTTAGGTTTCCATATTTTATCCCTGTTGCTCTGTTACTGCCAAAATTGTTTTTGTTAACTGCCATATATACGCATGTGGATAGTCCAGCATATCATGGCTATCAAAACCAGAACTCAGGTGAGTTACGTGACATTTGCTGTGTGAGCTGACATTTCTCATTTCGCCTGCAGGAGCTGCGAGGGAAGGTCAGACAGCTTGACCAGCTCTTCAGAAAATGCTGGTTTAAAGGAGGCAGAGGGCTTCAATACAATTTACTAACATTTCATTCTTAGAGATGAGTGGCTACACACAAACAGATTGGGACATACATTCCTCTGCAGGACAGATACTACTTTACATTCACAACATTTGCACTGATGCCCAGGAGTTGTGCAGATCTTATCACAAAGCAACTTGAAACTCCATCTCTATTTAGAAACCTATGTTCACTCATTTGAAATGTTAAAATTAACTGGTATAACTCATGATTTACCAGCCTCCCCCTTTGCCATTTTTCCCCAAATGCTTTGAGAGTTGCCTTTCTAGCACTGGTCACCTTGTATCTTTGGGTTCCCCATAGAAAATTCAGAACATATTAGCCGTTTTTATTTTTAGCACATCAGTGTCCAGAACATTGTTAGTGTTTCTGAACTTCCTTTTCTTTTATGTCTGGTCTTTATCTATCCATGACAAATACTGCAGCCAGCTGTTAGAAAATGAAAGAGACCTCACCGCGACAGATAAGAAACCTAAACAGGAGAGGGAAAAAAAAATCATCAGTAGCTGAGACAAAAGACAAATAAAGTGGTAAATGGGGTAGAGAGAGCAGAAAGGAAGAAGTTGAGGGCTTTGAGTAAGAGAATGACCTGGCTGGAGAACAGAAGGCAACCTTACAGCTTCCCACAGGACACCTCCCAGCAGGTAGGATTAATTTCTCTCCCTCTCCCTTACTCTCTTTGTTCAAATTGCAGCTAAACACTCGCAAATAAAGTGTGGTTAATAGCGGCTACTTAAAGAGGGCTGTCCCTTGTGATGTTTATACAGAACGAGAAGAGTTGTGTTCTATACAAGAGACTATAAATCTTGCACACTCCACAAGTCTGTAAGACTTGTGTGTAACAAAATCTTTTCTCTTTCCGAAAACCTGACCTACAAGAAAACATCAAACAAACAAAAAACCTCAAAACAAAACAAACAGAACAAAAACACCAGGAAAAGGTAGCTACAGTTTCTTGTCACATGCCACATTTGGGATCCAGGGCATCCAAACTATAATTTTTTTTTTCAGAGAGACATTTAAAAATTTAATGCTGTTTCCCCCAAACTCTACAACTGATAATTGCCTTAATTTGTCTTTTCCAAGCTACTTATTTTAAGCTGTTTTCTACAAGCTTGTACTGCTTAATTAGTACTTTACTTCACTAAAGTCAACAGAGAACCAATGTAAATAAAATGAATGATGCATTTGGTTTGAAGAGGATTTTATGCTTAAGGAAATGGTGCTTCTTGCAAACAAGGTATCAAAGACTTAAGTTCTCAACATGTTGCAACAATGTCTAATTGCTCACTCGGAATTATTACCCGAAGAAATACATTTTTCTGAAATAAGGCAAACATCCATCAAAACACTAATTTATACAGATTCTAATTTGTATTAAACAAACCACAAAGAAACCCTGTCACAAAAATTTTTCCTTATAGACAGACCTTTGTGTCAAGTTAAATTGCTCAGCACATGCAAATTACTTTGGATTATATTAAATTCTGCAAAAATGACAAGATCAGACTGCTGAAAAAAATTAAAGCACAGATCAGTGGTTACATTGAAAAGGACAAAATGACTAAGAGAACTCAAGTATTTTGACAGTGCATGGAATTATTTATGTTTGCATTAAAAAAAAATTTGGTCTATTCACACACAAATTTACTTAGAATTTATATATTAAGAGTAATGATGCAATCTTCTAGATGGCTATAATTAGCATAGGCAAATAAAAATGATATTTTATGATGAGAAGAATATTAAATTCGTATTTTTAAAAAAGTCCTACATTCACTGTTGGCTAAAACCAACCACTTGGGGCAATACAAATAATTTATATCTTCAAAGCTCATACATACAAACAAATAATTTTAGTCACAAAGCTCCTGCACAGCTTAAGTTACTCGTACGTAATTCTGCAGGCTTGAAACTTGCATATCAAATAGTTGCAGTGACATTTCCATGCAACTCAGTAACTACAACACAATACAGCTTCCTCATTATTTAACTGAATAAAACCACTAAAGACTTGTTTTTCAACTGCAAAGCAGATGCATGACGCTGTAATTACACCCATGGGTGTTTTCAGCTATTATTTTGGTTACTGGATAAGGGCCTTAATATTTTAATGGTGTAACATTAGCATAAAAAAATTACGAGAGATGAAGAGCAGGAAAAAAATAGAACAATTACAGACAGGACCTGCCATGGTCATCTCATCCAGCTGCCAGCTTCAGGGCTGACCAAAAGTTAACACACATTATTAAGGGCTGTGTCCAAATGCTTCTTCAATGCCGACATGCCTGAAATGTTACCTTATCATAACTAATATAATGTTTAAATTTCATTCATTAGTTAATCTCAAAAGCTTATAAATGCAAAATTATTTGAGATATATTATTTGAATTATGTAATGGTTGAGAATTGCTCTAATTTTAACACTAAAAAAAAAAAAATTGAATGAAATCATCCTTATGAGATGACAGAACAATTCAGCCTATTGGGAAATAAATCAACAGCAACAAGAAAACCAAGAAAGATCAGACTCACAAGGTTGATTATTGAAATTTGTCTGTAAAATTCACCAGCTTCAACACTGAGCTGAGATTTATATAACCACTTATCTTTTAGCAAAATCAGCTGCCGCTACACAAAGCAGATTACAGTGCAACTGTTTTAACCTTGAACTAACTGAGAGCTATATATCTCAAGTAGAAGGAGCCTTTCTGCAAGGTGCTGATTTTGTTCCCAATTATTCTACAATGCAAGTAATTCAGCTAGAGCACTTAATATCCAGGGCATTTTATGCCTCTTGATCTTGATCTCTTATTTCTCTGGTACAATTCCTACAACGGGGCATGCAACTTTGCATGAGTTCTACAAACCTCCCTCCAAATGTGTTTTCAAGATCCTAATTATCTCAACATTTGAGATTGTTTTACCTCTTGCTGCTTTGAACTGCTTCAGAGAGAAAGGCAGTTTCATTGCTCCCATGCTGTCCTCAGCCAGCATAAATAAGAAGGATTTTTCTTACAGATAATTGGAGGATCAAAAATACCAACTGTCTAATTGCCTTCAGCATGAAAAAGAAGTGAAGGAAACAAGAATTCACTAGACATTCACAAGGGGAATGCACTTGGCTGGAAGGGAATTTTCTATCCATGTTTACATCAATAGATAGTTACAACACAAATGCTCTCAGCTAGAAGCTGGGACCGGATCCAGTCACTCTGCACTTCCATTTCAAAAGCGTAGAACATGTTCAAATAGCAGAAGAGACTCTAGGCTTGTGATATAGCATGCTGTGTTTGTAAAAATGCTTTGGTGAGCATGCCCTGGGACTCCCTGGGGTTTAGGAGCGTCCAAGCTTGCCAAACTGCACAGCTTTCACAAACCTATTACAGAGTCAGACCAGAACCCTTAATTCCCTTCAGGACTGCAGTATTCCTTCATGTCATTAGTTATTGGTTTTAGATAGACAAAATTCCTCTTAGCTTCTATCAGTTTTACCAACATGAAGATGGAACAATTTTGGCCTTTGAAAATAAAGAGATAAGAGGTTAATGCACTAACTCAAACAGCTTCATTAGATAGATTTTAAACTTTACCACGGAGTTTCTCCAAGCCACATCCTGCCCATCGCACATACGGCTTTGTGGTGGGATAATTTAACAATAACAACAACAAAACCAAAAACCTAAGCTGAATGTACAACATTTTGTTATCTCTAGCATTTCAAATTTCTCCAAGAACACTGTAATTCCAACCCACTGCACACTGTCCTTTGTTTATATTTGTAAGGACTTCTAGGTTTATATGTTCTTATTCCTCACCTGACTGAGTCAGGGCTGTCAAAGCCTAACTGGCTTCCAAACTGCTGCTTATATAAATGATGAACCGGAATGCCTTTCTTTTACTGTTTTAAAAGGCTTCTGCCTCAAACCCATTCAGTGACCCCCACTCTAGTACAGGCAGATTGTTTGTCTCCATCTGAAGTGGAAAGACATGAACAATGTTTTATTATTTAGTAAAAATGTGGGAGTTTTGAGCTTAGGGCAATACAGATTTTCTATTGGTAACAGATCTGTTCAAGGGCTTTTTTCTCCTCTGCTGTTGCTTCTACAGCATGCCCTGTTAGAAGTCTCAATCCTTTACTCCTAACTAAAACTGTAAACAATTGTATCTATGTTCATTCTGCTTTCAGCACTTGGGCTCTGGTAGTCAGTTTTCTAGGCAATGGGAAGAAAGAGTGGTCTCTTCTCAATTTCTGTAGATGCTTTCTTACCCATGTTGGGACAAGCTATTAAGTACTAACTAAACACCAAGTTTAAGATTAAAGAAATTTAAAACTGCACATCTATTAAAAGAAATAATTATTCCATAATTTAAATTGAGCTCCTCAGTAGCGCTCAGGAACATATAATAAAGACCATGTATGGGTAGGTGTAATTGGATGCAGTTGCCTTAGGAACAAATGTTCAGCATACAAAGCAGGAAGCCTGCTTAAAAGGCAAACTCAAAGACTTAAGCCTGGTAGGTGAAACCTGGCTTGACTGAAGTTACTGAGAGAACTGCCATGGGCTTGGTTGGAGTCAGGGATTCATCCCAACAGCTTTTCTAATTCTCTCATTATTATCAGTGCAGAACTAAATAATATATTACAAAGTGCTGTACTGGAGATGCATTTCCCTGTTTCCCTTGTTCAGTAAGCTCATCACGAAACAAAAACTACCTCGGGAGTCATAAGAGAGTTTAGGCTTATACTCTAAAGATTCTAGTTTCAGTACCACTTCCAGTGTGTTTTCATTATATAGACAAGAGATATTGTGCCTTTAGAGAAATGTTATTGTAGGGTGTAAAAGAATTTGACGTGTAGAGATAAAACACTGTCTGGTACATGAGTATCATTTTAAAGTAATATTAATAGCAAAGATTCCGATAAAGATGCTAGGCAAAAATCTTTTCATTTTGCAGAAATAAATACAGAATGCCTAATATTGTTTGCCAGAATGATTTCCAGTGAGATCCAGTTTTTACTATGCAGATAGCAGCAACAGAAAGCACAAAGTATTGTTCCCAGTACAAGATATGTTTCTTGTCCATGCATTTCTCTACAAAGAAATTACTCGTCCATGCTTCTAAGATTTACTCTCATTTTTGTTTCCATTTGGAGAAATATTATAAAACATGAAACTATACTTCTCACCCTAGGTGAAGTCAGAACACATCTACAGCCCTCTACCTCTTGAAATCACTATTTGCAAAAGACAAGGAATCTCCTACAGATATTAAACTACACATTACTAAGCTGTAAAGTTTGAAAGCAAGTTGTCTTTGAAACAAGAAGAGCAAATAAATAAGTTGTTTATTAAATAAGTTGTTTATCAAATAATACTTCCCAAAGACTGTGGAGAAATTTTATGAACTGGAACCAGAGATCCAATTCCACACTGCACCCTCTAAGAGGATCTTCTTAAGTCTTACAAGCCAACAACCATGGGAAGGCAGTCATTTAAGATGTCTTTGTGATTCTTCATATATTCTCCCAAGATAACCTGGCAAGCTGGAGAAACCATGCAGGAGTCAGACAGCCTCCTGAAATCACTGAAGCCATGCACAGAGTAGCTCTATTCCTTCATGCTAAACCTAGTTTTTGTTCCAACTCATGTAATTTCCCAGGCTGATAAAGAGGACTTTACTCCCCATATATTGGAAGATAGTTCACGTGGCTGTATGTAGGAGCACCACGATATACCTACAATAATAACTGAATGTGGGCTTAGGTTCATTTCCAAGACCCAAACGTCATCACTATGTCTATCGAGAAAACTTAAATCTTTTTTGAACTCCTGAATGCACCAGAATTCTTGTCTGGGCATAATCTCTGACTTGCATGAAACCCGAGTTCCCAAATTCAGGCCCATGGAATATACTTGCAGTGTATGTAAGAAACAGCTGAAATGTAAGTCCTGAAAAACAGAGGCCTCTAGTCACAACATATGATGTAGAAGTGTCAGGAAGCCAAGTCTGCTAAAAAAAACCCAGCTTTTTCTGTTCTTTTCTCACTCCTCTTGCTCAAGTTCAAAGTGACCAAATCTCCTAACTTAATTAAAGACATTTTCCATGGCTCCACTGGCATTAAGGGGTTTGTTTCTTGACTGCCTTTTTCTACCTTTACATTATTTTGTAATTTTTTCTCTTTAACTAGCCTCTGGTAATCAAACCTAAACATATTTCTTTACTTAATGACTAAATGTCTTGTTTCTGAAGGAAAGAAAGACCCGCAGCTGAGAAATTACCAGGCCAGCAGAACACTAAATGCTATGCAGCAAAAAAATCATTTCAGCAAAAGTACAAGGAACAATGTTTTCTGTCATTAATTTCCGTTCCATGGAAAGTGCTAACCAAAACCATAAGCGGTAGCTAGCGTCTAAGCCGAAAAAGTAAACATGATTACCATCTTTGCTTGTCCAGAATAAATGGCTGCCTGGTAATTAAATCAATCTCAAAGTTTCCAAAAAACATTGCATAAAGTGAGAAGGAGAGACAACAGAATCATAAAGCCATGAAGTTTTATTTCCTGTTTCACGGTGCAAACACTGCACTGTCGATGTTAATCCTGGCACTACATATTTCGACTAGGGCAAAAAATTTGCAAGCAGATAATCCCTACTGAACATCCAATGAATCATATTATCTGGAAAGCAGTCACTGTTTGAAACAGGAAAAACAACTCCAAGTTTTCACGACATGACCGTGAATACACCATCACCATCCTCACACAAGCACATCAGCTCTGAAGGAGCAGGTTCTTGCTTCACTTCCCACCTGAGCACAAACCTGCGCTCTGTTCACACAACTGCATGGATCTGGCAAAGCCAAAGCAAGATATCCTGGATGAGGCAGAGCCCCCAGGCTGCCACAGGGCTACAAACAGCACAACAGTCAGTGAGCTTAAGGGTGGAATGACTTGGCCGGCTCAGCTTGGTCAGCGGACAAGCCGCTCAATTTCCATGCTACTTTGGTACTTTAGCTGGTGTGAAGAGATAGTGAGGAAAAGCATCAAATATGTGGTACTTCTGATGCAAGAGTCAAGGAAAAAAATACCTTTGGGTTGTTACTATTGGATCAGCTCTGCCACAATATTTATATTGCAATGGGATCAATAGGACTCTGCACCGCTGCTCAAAACTGAAAATCTGGTTGCTTCCTTTAGACATATAAGACACTTTTCATTAATTATTCCACAGAGGCCAGTTACAGCAAAGCAAAAAGAACATTTAATTGCAAGATTAAGGCCTTACTATTTCAACAGAAGCCAGTTACATTCCCTTGTCCTGGAGAAGCTCAGATATTCAAATTTCCTTGCCTCACACGATTGGCTTGCTGAGCTAATATATCCTATTGACTACGTGATGTCACTGTTATTTTTCTAAATGTGAGGCTACCTAAATTCCTACGCTGCTGGAAGAGCTGTTCTCAGAAAACAGCCCAATTCCTCTATTGGCCAGATACACTCAGGGAAACAAAATTACAGGAAGTAAAATAAGGCACATTTGGTAAGAAAAATGAACCTTATTAGGCCTTCAAGTTCCAGAGAAAAATAGAGGTGTCTGAAACCATTTAGATGCAGTTTTTATAAGGGGAAATGACTGAGTGGAGAACAAGCTTCTCAAAGTCTAAAGAAAATTAAATCAGGGAATATCACCGCTGCATCTCTTCTGTCCAAGGAATACTTCATGTAGTGGTTCATAAAGAAAATATTTCTCTATGGTCTTCCATGCAATCACAGCATCTTTTTTTCTTCCAAGGACATGCTGAGGAATGAAAGAACATGTGCCTAGTGAAGACAAACAGGGAATCATAAATGCTCGGGGAAGTGGTTTCTACAGTAAGATGTATCACATGAAGGCAAGCTATTCCCTAGGTAGGAACCATGATCTGCAGATAAATTTCTACAAACATAAGTGCTCATCTTATTACTATTCTCAGAGTAGTCATCATTCACAAGCAACAGCGGAAAGTCTATGGCTTCAGCTTCCAAAACATCAAGAGGGACGAAACTGCACCCTCGCATTCCAAAGGATGGCACTTGCCAAAGGGCTGAAGTGGCCTTTACATAACTTTTCTATAGAATCACAGAACAGTGTGGGTTGGAAGGGACCTTAAGGATCACCTGGTTCCAACTCCCTGTTACTGGCAGGGCACAGCTGCCCCTATACCAGGTTGCCACCCCTCTCTTTCTCTTGAGGCTTATTTGATCTCAAGTAAATGGCAGAAATTATCAGCAATTTACACAAGGAATATGAAACACAAACACCTCATTATACTGAAGAGAGATTATGGCACTAAAACTCACCTTGAAGACAGCCCTGACATGAGCCAGAATCTAGTAAAACTAGCTATTAAGCTAATGAGCATTGCTGGTTGTTGTCCTTTTGTGGCTTGAGTGTTTCAGTAACACTCCAGTAACACAACAGCATCTGATATCACGGTAGAACAACACAAGATCTGTAGTCTGATTTCAATGCCATTATCTTGTGCAATTAATTGTTTCCATTAAAGAAATCATTATTTAAAACTGCAAATATACATCACACAGTGCACTCCAGAACTATTACAGAAATTTACCCTGACGAAGGGTCTGCAATAAAAAAAGTTCCAAAAATAAATATTTGTTCATAATTCTTGATAGTTTCCAAATTATTTTTTCATAAATTAACTTGATCCCTCATTATTCCATATCAATTCAGAGTAGTATGTGATTTCAGCAGCAATCCATTATTATTGATTAGTGAATATGTTCACATTTC
Organism: Mohoua ochrocephala; assembly: GCA_013398855.1. Classification (NCBI taxonomy): domain Eukaryota; kingdom Metazoa; phylum Chordata; class Aves; order Passeriformes; family Acanthizidae; genus Mohoua; species Mohoua ochrocephala. The sequence continues at coordinate 555,278 of VZTA01006951.1, read as the reverse complement.
TATTTTTTAAAAAAAGAAATAAATGCAGTTTTCCAGTGAAAGGATTCTCAAAAGCCAGGTAGCTCTCTTCAAAACTGTTAACATAGGCCCTGACTTTGCAAAAATGTACAACTAGGTTTAGCAGTGGGTTTTCACGATGGAGACTTCAGTGGTATATTCTAACACAGCAGCATTCAATGGTAACATTCATTAAGGGTATAAAATGAATGCTGGAAGTCAACAGACTCCTAATTGCTGTCCCATGAACTGTTTTGCATAAATGGCTGAAGATGACATGCAATTAAAGCGGCACTGAAAAAAAAAGCTGAAAGCAATGAATTAATTTGTTTAAACAGCAAACGAGAAAAAAAAGAGGGCCCATTTAGTAGGTGGTAATTTTTAGTTTCTTTCCTTTGAAACCTAGATACAAAACACAAAGTATTTATTCATCTGCCTAGTTAAAAGTGGTGGTTACTTAACACTACACAATTAAACCTGTTTAGTAAACAAATGTTCACTAAATGTTCACTAAGCATTTACCATTTACTAAATATTTAATAAACAATCAAAAATGTTTAGCAAACCAGTTTAAATTAGAATTCGCTTGGCTTGCCAGCAAGAATTTAAAACTTAAAGTCTGTGATTAATTAAGCTCTATATTTTAATGGGAACCAGTTTTCTCCTTAGTACTGGCCAAAAAATTATTACCAATTTTCAAAAGCCTAAGAACCCCCATGTTTCTTCTCTGTTGGAGTTGTCTTGAAAAAGAAGCTTCTGAAAGGCTTTTTCTTTAAATACTCACCTGGTATCTTTGCAGCTGCTCAGTATTCAGCACCTGTACTGCTCTGCCCTGCCTCGGGTGGCCAGATTGTGCTCATTCTCCGTTGGAAGAACACCCAAAGAGCTAAAACCCACAGGAGCCAATGGGTTCCCTTTCAAAGGAGAAACATATCCTGTAGTATCTGGGATACAAGCAGACTCGTGACTGGGTCTCTGAAATACTTAGAGAGACTGTTTCTGGGGACAGCTCTCCTCAGTCACACTGACTACCATGAACATGAGGAAACTGCTTAAGAAGTTTTTGTGTGAGCTGCCACGTGGGCATAGGTCAGTAACATCTCTGGTTCATGTATCACCACACGTATGTTTAGCTTGCAGCAGATAAATGCAACTGACATTTGAAACAAGGCTACAGCAATTTAAATCTGCAGTGCAATTCATCACCATTGCTTTCTTCCACCTGTAGGCGTTCCTGTGTTTTCGTAGGTTTGCTTGGTAGCATAAAATTACTTATCTTAGTATTGACAACGATAAATTGAAGAGAATAGATTAAAAAATAAACTAGGCTTCAGATGCCATAAGCCTATCTTAAAGAAAAAAAAAAAAAAAAAGAAGAGCTATAAAGCACATATTGTTAATCATCTTCTAAGCTTCAGTGCTGACCTACAGATTGGGTGTTGTAGAAGGGCTGTTGACCTAAACATTGACCCTGGCGAGAGAAACTTGGATAGCTGCACCAAGCAAGACATCTAGAGGTTACTCCATGTTTTCACCTGAAAAGCAAGATTCTCACATAATCATTTGACCTCAGAAACAGCAACATGAACGATACCACCAAGTCCTGAATTAGTTATAAACGTATTACATTCAGTATTTATGCATTGGAAAGCAAGCAATCAGTTTAAATTAATTGCTTACAGTTGGCCTGAAAATGGCTTTCCCCAGAGAAAATTATAATCTTCAACTTATGTCTTTGAACTTCTGGAGTATATCACCTCAAAAAAGTAAGTTAAACTCTCCCTCAGATGCAAATACATGAAAATGGTATTTGCACAAATTTCTCTTGATTCCTATCCTCGCTGGATTTGCTTTTAGCAACTGTGAAATTTCAGCATTCAGTGGCACATGAAAAGAAAATCACAAGGAGGAACACTGGGGATCAGTTGGAAACACTGGTCTTTAGCTGTATAACTGATACTCTAATATTTATAAGGGTACAGTGCTCATATGTTTAATTAGCTAAAACCAACACTAAAGTATTACCTTGAAAGGCTTTCAAAGTCTATAACTGGGAACAGTCTGCCCAGAGGAGTTAGGAGTGCCCCATCTCTGGAAGTGTTCGAGGCCAACCTGGATGAGGATTTGAGCTAGCTGGTCCAGTGAATGTGTCCCTGCCTATGGCAGGGGGATGGAAACTAGATGACTTTTAAGGTCCCTTCTTACCCAGATCATTCTATGATATAATTCTGTGATTGGCATACCCAGACAATTGTGCTTTCTGAGCAATGTTCAGGCTATTCAGCCAATGTGTTCCAGGATGTTACTTGTATCAGTGATAGCACTTCAATTCCACGTTCAGGTCAAGACCTAATGTGCTGCACACTGGATGAGTACTATATTGAAACTTTGTGCATTAGAATTACATGGTTTATTTTGTTATTGCTGATATAACGATCAAGAAATATTAAAAATATGAAAACTAATATTTAAAGTAGCAGGGAGAAGCAAAGCCAGAGAACTTCATTTAGTGGACACAATCTTTCACCTGAACATCATGTCTCTTAAAAGTTATCTATCACTGGGACAACCTGGAATTATTCACAAGGTCAAAGTCTCAGAGAGATGTATGTTCTCAAGTCATGATCCACAGACAGAGGTCAATTCCTAGTAAACAGAACTGAGAGGATACATACTGTTCTCTTAATTTTCTTTCTGCAGGTAGAGAAACATGTGTGAGCACACAAAGAATGTAAGTGAATAAAAGAGGGAGGCCAAGGCCCATAGAATCCTGATTTGTCCATAATAAGTCTGTATTTACGAACACATGCTAAGGATATATGAAAGTCCCAGCTTTAAAAGAAAGACCCTAATCTTAAGGAGTAGAAGCAGGTGATCCGTAGGAAGAAGATTGCAAAATAGGGATGGCTGGCTCAAGCCCACGTGAATGTATTTAAAATACTAATCACATAATGAAACACTGTGATATTGAATCACCACAAAACAGACCTAGTTAGAGAAAAATGAATGTTTGGTAAAGGTGATTAGCTGTGCACATTTGTTTTCACAGGAAATAAGCACCCTGCTGATTGCTACAATCATTAAAATACACAAGCCTTCCATACTGACCAGGAGGACAGTCCATGAGTTTCGTGACACCAGCATTTGTCAAGTGCAGAAAGGCTCCTAGGGAACCATACTTCTAAAAATATTTAGAATATTTAGGAAAGTGATTCTGATTGACAATGGTGTGAACTCGAAACTTAAAGTATGGCTGTTCACCTCCAAACTTGCCTTTACTCTTCAGCTGAAGTGCCAGGCTTCCAGAGGCAGAAATCATGAGAATTCACATAACCTTCATGGAGGAGAACAGCAGTGCTAATACAGCTCTAACAATAGCTTCTTTGACAGAAGACTGTCAATGGGATCTGCAAATCTTGTGGCATGGTTTTGGGGGCTTTTTTAAATTAAAGTCTTTGATCCCTATGTTCCAACCAAAAGAAAAAAAAATTAAAAGTCAACATACCTCTTATTGATAATGAGAATTTCACAATTATTCAGCTGTTACATTTCTAGCTGCACAAGAGTATGATTCTACAATCTGACTGCATCTTATCTGTTTCTCCTCCTCTGCTTTTATATTTGAAAAATCAAATCACATGCTGCAAAATATTTCCCACGGGACGTGTATGAATATTTGATTTAGACTGGAGAGCAGTTAACCACATAATTAGTTACCCTGGAAATCAAAGAATTCAGAAAAATAAGAACTAACAGATTGGATCAGGAAACACTCCTATTCTCTTTCTAAAGGTTGGCAGATGCTATGGAGGAAAGCACAAGAAACCCTCAAGAAAAGTCTCCTCACTGCCTAAGGAAGGACTAATTTGAAATTCTGGATAATGACGTTTAATATTCTCTCCAATATGTTTCCCATTTTATCCCAATTCTAGATCTTCTCACTGCTGTTACGATCCCTCGAAATCTTCATCTCGAGGATAAATTACATGTTTTCTTAAATAATAATTCTTTTTCTATCAGTCTTTAATTGATGGCTTTTCAGCTTCTCTGCCTGCCTTTTTCTCTTATGACACAGTAAGAAGGAAAACTCTCTACCTGCCTAAGCAATGTGTCAGTACTTTCCAATACTTTTGTTTCAACCTCTTTAAGGTAAACAGCAAAAACTCTTGAGACTCTTTACAGATTGCCTGTACTCTTTCTCCTTGCTCGTCTCACAGTCTCCTGTGATATTTTTTGAGAGCAGATAACCAAAATTACAGTATTTCACTAAATTCTCTGAAGGCATCCTAAGACACAGGAACTACATTACATTATTCCAGTTCCTAAAATCAGGTTTGCGAGTGCAGTCAAACAGCAGAGGTCTTCCCTGAGCTGTGTACAGTCCCAAACTCACCAGCCAATGTAATGTGAAAGTTGGCAGGTAATTTCAGCATTTTCAAGAAACATGAGGCTTCTGTTTGTGATAACTGAATGACATTTATTGACACTTCAGCGAGTCACCTGCCTGGGACAGGTCTCCCCAGAGTAACGCTATGAGTCCTTTCTCATTCTGTCCAATCCAGATCAATTTGTGTCTTCAGCACATTTTCACTTCTTCCTCCTCTCTTTCCACTAATTTATAAGAATATTAAATACTGGAGTTGCTACATAACCTTGAGGCATCCGGGTATGTTCTAAATTGTTCTCCAAGCAAGTTTCGGGGTCATGGTAACACTATCTCAGATTATTAGTGGTAGTTTCCCTAACTGAGTTTTGCTGAAACAAAAACAACCAAATAAACAAAAGCTTTCTGGATCTCTCAAACAATTTTATATATCCATCCATACACCTGTATATATATAAACAGTCTAAATAAAATATGAAAGGAATACACTCGAGTGCAAAAGAAGTAGATCTGGCCCTACAGGCAATTTAGTTACAATAAAAAGAACATCACCAAGAGAGAGAGACTAAATAAATCTAGATCAGACCATATTATGGACTTATTTTCTGCAAAGCAGGTCCATTATTAGTGCACTCCATAATTATAATCATAGTGCATCTAAATGTCTACAAGCATGCAAAATAAGATGACAAAAAGTACCCAGGTTGCAATTTGAGCTTAACAAAAATAATTTGTTCACGGTACTTGAGCCAAATAAATTTTCTAACTGCAAAGTCACAAAGAAAGTCCATATCCCAAAATTAGACATCACCCCAACCTGAAGGAATATTCAAGGAGGTTTCAAAGCTGCTGTGACAAAGTTGTCTTCCCACTTTATGATATACCCTATTCAGTCAGCTGTTCAGCTGATGCAGATCAGCATGGCTCTCCTTAAGCCCTGCTGTAGAGATGTGTCTTGTCTTCTACGCGTCCTTCTGTGTTCCTAGTAACTCAGATTTTAAACTGGCAACAAATTCACATAACCTATTATTTTTAGACATGCATTTATGAAAATCAGACGCTTTGTATATTTATTCCCCACTATTACAACTCAAGTGTGTAATTTTGTTATTCAGATCGATTTAGGAGAGAAAATGTAACTAGAATAGCAGGCTTAGGCTTGTTATAAACTTTTTCAGACAGAGTTATAAATTTCAACAAATAGGTTATAATTGAGGAGCCAGCATGACCTTTATTATTTCAGAAGGTTCAGCCACAGCAGCTCAGTGTGACTTCAGCTAGGCTATTAGTCACTCTGTCAGATAGAACCATTAACATCCAACTCAGTCTGGCATCCACATATGATCTGATCCTTAAAACTGGCCTGAATAAGCTTTACTCTCAAGAACAGCTCCAATCCACGCATTGGAATTGCTCTTATAGAAATACCATACTCCTAGTGAGTAAAGCAGCAAATATCTGATTTTTCTGTCATAATTGCAATCAAAGAAAAAAAATTTAAAAAGGCTCTCACAGAAGAGGTATTAGAATATTTATTAGTAAAGTCCTATTTTCAGGCAATCAGGAATGGCTCTTCCTCAGAGAAGAGCTGAACTAGTACCGTGTGCCATGCATTCTTGTATCATTCTATTCCATTATTAAGCACGCTGCCAAATAGATAATCCAGTAGTAAATATTTCAGAACATTTGCACTTAATACTTAGGGAAGTACGGTATGAAAACAACCACTTCATCAGAGCCAGTGTTTCCAGCAAAGCAATGATTTCTGTTACAGCAGAATCCTTTTTTCAACAGAAACCCCTGTGATGTTACAATTTACATTAAGACAACCAAAATAACGTTATGACTTCAATTAATTGGTAAACTATTCTGGAACTTTTTAATGCATACAATTGACATAAACATGATGAAAGACGGACAAGAAATAGGGCACTTACACACACAAAAAAAAATACTAGTTGATAAACTACAACGACTCAAGGCAATGCTTCCTTTGTAAATCATGTATGTGAAGGAATACAGCTACACTTCTCTTCATATCGTTATCATTGGAAGTTTCTTTTTCAAGTGCATGCATACGGAAGAAACAGTTCCAGTCGACATAGGAAAAGACAGATCATTCAGCTCAAGTGCTGTGAAAATTTGACAGACTCCTAAAACAACGGAAACACACACTGATAATGCGTTACTTGTGGAAATGGTACGTGCATGAACGTGCAGGGGCTTTTACACAGCTGTCAGCCCACGGTAATCACCGTCGCTAAGTGTGCCTGCAACATCAAGACAAGTATTTGACCTATTTTCTTAGCAGAATTTAGCTGTCATCATTCTTCGCACCACGCTCTCGTGAACCAGACACTGCCAAAGGACTAAGGCAACGCGGGCGCAGAATTCTTCGCCGAGAGTGAGCGCACCTCCTTGCACGGAGCGAGGTTTGTTCCAGCGGTAAAGCGATCGGCCCCCTCGAACCCACATCCCTCAGCCGGTTCCAGGCTGCCCCCGCTCGCCCCCGTCCTGGCAACCCCCCACGCCCGTCCGTGCCGGGGACTCACGTTTGTAGCTGGCGGCCCAGGGCTGGTAGCCGTAGTAGCCGGTGATGCGGAGGATGCGCTCCTCGATGGAGGTGAGCCCCACGGACGCGCTGGTGAGGTCTTCCACGGAGCGGGACCACTTCAAGTCCTCTTTAATGGCCTCGTCCACCACCAGGTACTTGAGCTGCCGCAGCTGCGGGCTGATGTCGGACAGCCGCCGGGGGCTGACATCGGGGGAGCGCCGCATGCCGCTGCGGGTCGGGAGAGGGGCGTCAGCCCGGGGCCGCGCTGCCAGCGCCGCCGCCCTCCGCCGGCCCCGGGCGAAGTTGGCGGCGG
>VZTA01006951.1:461117-547548 GCA_013398855.1 Mohoua ochrocephala | reverse complement strand
ACCCTCCTGGGCGCGCCCGCCCGGCCCCGCCCGGCCCCGCCCGGCCGAGCAGCGAAACCTTTCCCACCTCTGTTCGGTGGCGACAAGCTCGTAACAGCGCCGGGGGGGCCTGACAGCCCGAGCAGGGCCGGCCCTGAAGTGACCGTGGATCCCATCTGACCAGGGCACCCACCTGGTTACCCCCGTGAGGCCGCCGAGGCAGTTTCAGAGCCCCACAGCCTTCTATCAACTCACCTTTAGTTTTATTATTTTTTTGAACACGCCACCTAACTTAAGTGGCAAACATGCAGTTAAGCTTAAATGAACATGTGAGCATAGGATGTTACCTCTATACAAAGAGTTTATTCACAAACAAATAAGATTAAAATCTGATAATAGATTCTTGGGCAAAATTTGATCACCTGGAAGTAGAGACAGTTGAAGTCAAAGAGTGTTTTGTATATATGTTTCCATATATATTTAGAGTGGAAAAAAAAATCAAGTCCAAGGAGAAAAGGTTGTTACCTTTCACCACTGCACAAGCTCAGTTTACCTGGAACATTAAACCACCGAGGTATCAAATGTGGAAGTGAGCTGGATCAGTGAAATGCAACCTTTCACTGTCACTGAAGGGAACATTACAGCATCACTGCACCATTATCAGAAAGGAAAAGTTAAAAAAAAAATCCAGCAGATGAAGATCAAACTAATTATCATGTTAAATACACATGCATTGAATAATGCACTAACTTTATTTTCTCTCCAACCCTTATTTTGTGCCTGTGAAGGGGAAAAATGTTTGCTGGTGACGAAGCCAGTTCCAAAATCCACTACAGGTGAAGCGCAGTGGTCCAACAGTGCAAACAGAGAGTAATTGTGCAGGTGTTTGATGCTGCCCGCCAGCAATGACAGAGCTCCTTGCAGCGTACACAAATCAATGCAGAAGGATGATTTTGGTTAAGATGAGGGGATAAAAACACAATGCTCACTAAATCTAAGGATACTGATCACTGTCTTGCTTTAAGTCTTTTTAGGGCATTTAGGGCAGGAATGGTGAAAACAGGCGTGAATGGGATTAATCATTTCAGTCAGGCCTCCAAAGGCCTTCACTGGACCAGCATCATTCGGTGTGCAAAGTCCATGCTCTCTCTGGCTTTAAGTGATGGACAAGGATTGGATTTATTCTGAGAATTTCCTGTAATACTGCACGTATCTAGTGTAAAATTCCTCCGTAATTATAGGTCCAGAAAAAAAACATAGTCTCAGAGCCAGCAAAGGTTCTAATAATGAAGCAAGCTGAGCATTGTTAACCAGCCAATAGTGACTGACACCTGCTGAGCGCTCATCTGCCTCTTGGCGTGGGCTCGTGCAAACTAGCAGAGGCTGGTTCAGCCCTGCTAGAAATTTTGCCTCCATGACTGTTTAGCTGCCCATCTTGTATAGCACCAGAGAATAGCTGTGGAAGTCAGAGACTCTATTACACACATATCCACTTTAATATGCCAGAACCATCTTATTCTTCTATCCAATAAAATTTTTTCATCTGTTTTATCCCTCCCCAGCTGCTGTCATTCCAAGGTGTAAATGAAATGACGGATGGGTGTTTCTCCTGTCACGCAGGCAAGTGACTTTGGACAGCTTGGGTGGCAGCGCTGCCAAACTTGAAGTGAGCATGCATCTTGTGAGAGAGAAAAAAAATGCATGGGAGTGAGCATCTTATAGTTCACTGAAACATTTAATAAATATGACATTTCAAATTTGTAGTAAGATGCAACATCTACCAACCGCTACCTCTTAGGATCTTAGCAAACCTTGCTGTAGGTGATGTTTCTTCTTTAAAAATAGCAGTTGCTGGAGACATGCAAGTAAAAATTCTCACGTATATTATTTTAATTATGTTCAAGCATTGTAGCTAAAATTGAAATGTTACGATATGGCATTGGACATTAAAGCATGAAGTGCAGGATTCCACATGACTTGGAATTTGTAGATTTATGGAGCTGTTTAAGATTTTGAATACAAGGAGAAGAAAATATTGCAGTGTACTAGGAATTCTACAAAGCCTAAGAAAAAAAATTGCTAAGCAGAATATACCTACTTAAGGAATAGTGGGCAAAATGATATGCAGCACCAAGCCGGAGCCACTATAAACAGCTTTTCTGAACCTCTTACTAGTGAGAGTTTATTACTTTAGTAAAACTCCTGCAATCATTCAAACACAGAAAAGTTAAGAAACTGTATTTTTTTGAAAGGCAGAGTTCTATAGCAAGGGAACAATAAGTAATTATTCTAAAGTGTGGTGCCTTATTCTGTCCTGTTAGATACTCCTTTTTATGTTTTTCCAGACAACATGAAATTATATGCCTGACTGATATTCAGCTCTTAAAAGGCACAGCCATTAAGATATATTAGCATTATGTTGTCTACGGTGTGATGCCATATCAAAGGAAAATGTAATTTAAACTGAATTTATTCTCACCTCCCATCAATACTAGCTTGCCAGAAGATTCTCTGGGATGGAAGTTTACATTTATCAAAATACTACTAATTTCATGAGAAAGGTAAGTGCATTTTTTTATTTCTCCCAACCCCCACTCCAAGATAAGAGTTTTACATTTAAAAGATTCTGTGACATACTAGACTAAGATAGCAACAATATTTCATTGGGCAACAAAATAATCACTACTGCATAAACAACAGCAAGAAGTTGATGTGTTTCTTCTTCTCCAGTTCATAAAAATCAGCCCTAGGAACTGAGTCTTTAGAAGAAAATTTAGCTCCCTCCTGAAGCAAGGAGAGACTTAAGCAAGTGTCCTTCTCACCGAATACTCTGTAGTTGATGCATAGTCCTGCTTCTTAGTATTTTTATGTTTAGCACTGAAGGTATAAGCCCAAGCCATTAATCAGATGTTCCCGCCCCAAGGGTTTTTGGGTGTTGGACAGAAATACAATATACATGATAAAAGTCCTATATAATATATGGAAATGCTGTATGGCAAAGCTATTCATTTTCTCTAGCTGGGGTCAAATTTGACATCCACATGAATATAATGTTGCTGCAGAACCCAAACGACTCTAGCTCTATCAATGGGATTAATTGTGGCCTGTTCAGATTGAATAGGAGTGCAACTTTGAGCATAATTCATTTCACATACAAAATACTTTGAATCAGCAACTTCAACAAAAAAAATCAGAACTGTCTAGTCCATCCTAGATATTTGCTTGCATTCATGTTTTTAAATATTTAATACCATCTTGAAACGGTTGAAATAAACCCAGAGAACCAAGAAAAACTGATACAGCAGGCAGAGAATGGCCAAATGAAGATTGAATGAGAAGCAAAAATCAGCCTGGCCACCTTTGACAGAACCACCCTTGCTCTCCTGAGTAGAGAAACCAACACTGTGCTTGAGAAAGCAGTCTGATGAACTTAAGACAAATGGAAGCAAATTTGTCACGTGAGCTCTCACATTGCTCTAATCCCTCTGCAATGCATGGCAAAACCAAATAAGCATCACAAGTTTTGTCATGAAACCTTGCTGAAAGCAACTGGAAAGCTCTGGAAATCACAATGTAGCTGCCTGATAGAGTTAGGAAGGGCCATACAGAGTTAGTGTCCCAGTTCCTGGGAGTTATGCTGCTTTACAGAAAGCTGATTTTAATCTGCTACTTTGAAGTGGTTGAATATAAACTGTTCACTGTCTTTCTTTGACAGACACAGTGGAAAATAGAAATCCTTTATATTTGGAATGGAAAATAGACCTATTTTTTGTTTTGATATCCATTGTTAGATGAGAAGTGCGGAAAAAAAATTAGGACAACTCATCATGTCTTAGTGGCGTATGAGCCCTGCCAGTGCCTCTCTTCCCAGTTCAAATCAAAAGCCTAAATGCAAAGAGCAGAAAAATAGTAACATTTCCTTCCTCCAGCAAGAGCCCTAAAAGAACTGTAGGAGGTGTTCATGAGAGAATACAGAACAGCAGACCTCTTCAATATCCCATATTTTGAGAAATGCCAGAGGCTTCAGTTTCGAAGTCCATCGGTGTGCTATATGGCCTCGATATCCCTTCATGTTCTGCCATTTCAAGTTATTCGTGCTAGAAATAACGGGCTACAAAACCGAGGTTAAGGAAAGGCCAGATACTGGTACTCCAAGTTTTCTGTATTTATCTGTGCACGAGTCCTAGCTCGTCCTTGTCCCATGAGTTTGCTGAGAGGCGAGCCAAACAACCAGGGAATGAGGAAGAGGGGGAAAGATACAGGAAAGAGAATAAAGGACTCCAGAAAGAACGCGAAAGAAAACTTTTTTGGATTTGTGCTCAGGGAAGGAAGTAGCTTTAGTGAACTAGAGCACAATGTTCATGTTATATTTTAAGTTGCTTATCTGGAAGTTGTTCTAGCCCCAAGCAAAACCTGAAAATTCTCACCCTCCAGATAAACTCATGGGGTTTTTTTCTAGTTCTTAAGGTGTTTTTAAGGTTGAATTTATTTTGATGCAAATATATGTGTCACTAGCCTTGGACTGCACAGATTTCTCAGCAGGAGAGATTTTTGAAGAGAAAGGAACACTTGGAAACTGATTTGACAGGCAATTTTTACTGTATAAAATTAATGGCAGCTGTTTGAAGCTGCACATGTGTCTGAAACATTAAAAAGCCCACAGCTGAATTTTTGATCTAGAAGCATAGAAGATCAAAAAAGCATTACGCTTTTGCCATATGGTTCTAAAGCGTGGGGCAAAGCTGCTTAATTCCATGTGTGCATTTTTAAGTCCTATTTGTAAGTTAACCATACTTATTTTTCCAGATCTGGAATTAATTTTGGAAGCTACTATAACTATTCTGTTGCACCAACTCAGAACTCACTTCTCCCCACAACATGCAAAAAGGTGTTCTTTCTTCTCCTTTTGTCACCTACAATGGATAGATTTCATCATGTCATGTATCTCACTACACTTTTCTTCTGGACGTTTTTTGAAATTAAAAGACTTCATTAGAAAAAGTGAATCTGTTAATAGTATAAATTGTTAGTGAAAGCAACAATAAGAACCAGGGACAGACAATTTGCTATGCAGGTCCCTCCTGCAGATTGCAACACCCCTGTACACTGCATACCCACAGAGATGCGGATGTTAGCACTGCTGTGAGCCTCAAGGCTGCACTGCTTCTCAGTGGAAAATGATATAGCATTAAAAATGAGTTCTTTCATCTTGTATTTCCTTAGTGTATTCTTTTATTGTGGTGATAAATTTGGAACAATGAGATTATTTGATTAAACTTTCTCAGTCGCTGCTGAATGGACTACCCTGCTTGTAGAATTAATAAAAAGGCCAAGACACCTCATTAACATGCTTGGTATTGAGCTGGATTGGCAGCAGCGCAGTTTAATCCTACCAAAGGCCATTTGCTGAGGAAAGTCAGAAAGCTTTTAAATCATAATCTTAAAGGTTGAGTCAGTAGAAGACGACCTTGCAAAAGCTGTAGTCCTGAACTGACCAGACTTCCCTCCAGCCCATTCATGCTAGAGCTGCTTACTGCACAGAACAATATGTTAAATAGTATGGTTTCTCCATATGCAGTTGGATGCATCAGGCTTTATTTTGCTGTGCATGCTGATTGGAAAGCTAGATACAAAAGCTTAGTTTTGAAAAAGCCACGTACGCTAATGTCCTCTAGCAGGGCTTTTGTGTTTTAGTTGTTCTTTTTCTCTTTTTTGGTAGCTGGACGTATGCTAGCATCACCTGATGGTCTAAAGGTAAACTTTCATTTACAATAATTGACACAGACACACCACACCACTTTAACTATTGCCTCACAGTCTGGATAAGCAAATGCAGCTCAGAAAGACATGGACAAAGTGGATGAAAAGCATGTGTACATAATCACGCCTATCAAAACATCACAAAGATCAAGATTAATGACACCATTGTTGTTTAAAACCATTCATCTGTGGCACAATCACTATAGAACGTTTTATTGTCAAGTAAATTGCATTATAATCCTAATACACAACAGCCTATAGAACAGATCTCACCCTTCTGTTTTGGAAACACTGCTTTGAGTATTTACTTAAATATGTAAAGTGAATGTCCCAGGTAGTTAAAACATTCTTTACCTGTGGTCTCCTAGATGGAAATAGTGGTTTTGTATGTAGACACAAGCAGCTGCGTTTCTCAACAGAAGCACACTATTTTCAAGTCATTAAAATTTACGGCAAAGTTATCCTCTAAGCTCAGTTAACCTCCTTCCTACTGGTGAAACTTCACCAGCTTAGTAGAGTTGCTTCCAATGTCTAGTCTCTGAATTCACAGGTAGGCTCTCATTGTGAAGAGTGGCATGATTTTTGTGATCAATCACTTTATTGTATTTTCAAAAGAAATGTGACTGCAAGAAAATTTTGTTGCAAATATCGTAACTTCTTCTATTTTTGCTTAAGTTAAGCACAAAAAAAAGTCTTAAAAGTTCATAGAACCTTGTGTTCCTCTCTTGGTAATGTTTCTTCTAAAGTGCATTCTTATATTCCTTTTTCTAGGCTACCTTTATTGGTTTTGAGCTAAAGGTTTTCCTTGTATAAAGGTTTTCCTTTGCTGGCCCATGCAAAATTCCTATTCAAGTAAAATAAGGAGAATGTGAGAAAATGCAAAAAAAAATTGAGCCATATTTGCAACGTGATAAACTTGAGGAAGGCAAAGTAAAACCCTACGTATAGGTAAAGAAGAGATCACATTATGCTTATGTATCTTCATTAGAAAAGGGACACTCACCTCATCTGTCTTGCAATACAAATATTGTCCTTGAAAGCGTAATCCAGAGACAAAAATTACAAGTTTTCCTAGGATGTAGAACTCCATGGCACTTCAGGAAATGACAGCCTGTGTGAGACTGAGGACCCGTAAGAATGTTTCTCTCCCACAGTCTTCTTCAGGTCGCTGTGAGTTTTTTAATTATTTGGCCATAGAGATAAATAAAAATGTTAGCCTTGACATTTAGAATCTGTAGTAAATAGAGAAAACAAGGATATTGCAAACCTCCCTAACTGGGTTTTTTAATGCCTGCCAGAAATAAAAATTTTAGTTGTATCAAATAGATAAAAAAGAGAAATAAATAGAATAATTAATTTTTATTTTATTGTCCTCCTGCAGTTGAGATTTCACACATTAAAAAGTTGAAGACCAGCAACTTTTTATGCTTTACAGTGCAATGAAGATGTAATTTGCACCCTTTGTATCTCACATGGGATTTTTATATTGCCTTGAATGCATTTTTATAAACATTGAAAAGGAAATGAAATAGCCCCCATAAAATACAGCCATTGTTACTGCCTGAACACTGAGCTACAGACAGTGTTTTCAATACTCCAGTACTCATACACATTTATAACTAGAGTTTTAACCCTCAGCTACTACTAAAATTAATGTCTTGTAACCTTAAATATATTTCTCTACTAAAACAAAACAAATTCTCATCACAACATATTTTAGCCTGCCTTTTGACATCACTTAGGGAAAAAAATTGTATTTATTCCTTTAGTTGTCATATATAAAAGAGCCTTTTTTTGTGGCTTCTCCTCCCACCTGGAATTGTCAGTTACTATGATACCATTCAAGACAAAAGGCCACCCACGCAATGCAGTTATTGAGATGGCCATGCTGTTCCGTGCCTCAAGTTCACTTGGGCTGCATTAGTCCGTAAAAAATGACCTTGTCCTTGAAGAGCCAAGTCAGGCTCCCTTCTCTCCCTCCTCCAGTAGTTGTGGATGTTCTCTGCTTCACCTGGTATGATGTTCCTCAATATTATACACAAGCAGAGATATTGTATTGTATTGTAGCCTAATTTTAACAACCAAATTAAAAAAAAAAACTCAGCAGAAATATTCAGCTCTGCTCATGACTTTGAAGAGATATACAACAAACATGCGATTTACCAACAGCAGTTTTCCATCCCAAAACAATGACGTGCTTTGCGTAGCCGTGTTTGCTGCAGCCTCCATCAGCGTTACGGAAGTAGCAGGACACACACGTCAAGGCATGAATTCAGTCTTGTCCATCTCTTCTCCACAGCAGAGACATCAATCTCCATTGCTCACTGGCAGCAGCTATGTCATGTGCCAGGCCAAAATCACACCAGTAAAAATGCAGACTCAATATTAGATTTTGAAGGAAGTGTTGCTGCTGTTGCTGTTATACCATTTAATGTTTTGTATTGCATTAGTCAATAGCTACCTCTTTATTTGCAGCCTCCTTGCTTTTTCCATTTTATTACATTTTATTTGTCAAACCAGATTGAAAGGAAATAAATCCTGGAGCTTGTGTAATGACTTGTTTTCCCTTTTCTGAATGGCCGTTCTCTGGTTATGTATGAATGCTTTTATCAACCCCCTCCAGAGTTATCATTTCATCTGATAAAATTTAATTACACTTGATTCTCATCTTTACCCATGGATGCTCATCAGCTCTATGGCCTATGAGCCAGCTCAGAGCTGCAGAGTGTTACCTGTGTCATACCCTTCAGAAACGCAGTTTGCAGCACTAACTTTTGTAAAGGTTCTTTGGTGACATTTTTTAAAGATACAAATGAAGCACAAAAGACATTTCCATGCAGCCTGCAATGCAGGGGGGTGTTAGGAGGAGCACTGCTTGCCTGCTTCCATGGCTCCAATTTCACCACATGGTATCAGAGAATATATTGAGTTGGAAAGGACCTACAAGGATCATCAAAGTCCCACTCCTGGCCCTGCACAGCACCGTCCCCAAGAATCACATCATGTGCCTGAGAGCATTGTCCCAACGCTTCTTTAAGTCAGGCAGGCACATGAGTGAGGCAGTCATCAAAATGACAAAACAGAAGCAGCCAAATCACAAGGGAAAACTAAAAAGCACCAAGAAAAAAACAGAACCTCCTCCCACTACTCAGAAACAGAAAAAGGAAATTTTGGGATGAAAAAATTGTGAACATCCTTGAGAACTCATTAACATGGAATCTAAATAGCTGAGCTTCATACAGGAGGACCCATAGTTGTCCACCAGTGGTAACAATTATCAGGGTGGCATTTTCTTCTGAAGTTCAGCCTTCCCTCTCTTACCTTGTTCTAGAGTAGGCAGGATGGCTGCAGAGCTCCTGCTTACCACCTGAGATCTGTCTTAGTGCAGTTTGCATTTCATGCCATTTGTGTTGTGGTATTGCTTGACATAGACCAACAAGACAAGTAAATATACAGTGGAAAGGTCAGTGAGAGACCAACTAATCTGATTTACAGAAAGAGCCTGTGATATAAAGGAGATAAGCAAGACCTCTCATATGGCTGTGGCTGAGGATAAAAAGGTAACCGTTATACTGTTCACTGATCAATTATATTTTTTACTTGAGTTTAAAAAACTTATTTTTTAAACCCACACTTAACTTCTATACCTTTCCTAAGCAACTGTTGATTTTATTTGCTTTTAAGTTACTTACCTACATAGATTCATTTGTTGCCAGCGTTAAGCAAAAGGCACGAAGAGCTGAAGGGATGATAGGAAAATATCCCCTGAGAACTGTGCAATTCTGTAATGTGAAACTGCCCAGGTATGTGCCAGCATATACATGTTCTTACCCTCTGTTAGTGTCTTCCCAATAAAGTATGTGTGTCTGCACACACACACTTAGCTTCACACCATGGCATTGATCAGCTCATTCTCCAAGCTGCTGTACCAGCTGTGGGCCCCTCTGGAGGCTGCTCACATGGGGCATTTTTGCCATCTTCTGCAGGAACATGGTCAGGCCCTAAATAAACAAAGGATCTAGCTGTAGAGGTGTACCAAGAGATTTATCTACCCTCCCTGCCTCTACCTGGGATCAAACTCAAGCATAAATTTTTTAATAGAAGGACAGTTTTGTAGTCTCTGGCCTCTTTGATCATCCAGGTTTTAAAAAACAGCCCATTGGTTCCGTTCCTTTTGAAGTTGCACGCAGCAGGATCATTAGCAGTAGAGAAGCAGACAGATGCAGTGCTCAGCGTTAGGTTCCCACGGTCACCATAACAACATTAAGTAGGGATGCTGAGCTACACCATCACTTAAAGTGAAACTGACAAGTGCTGCAGAGTGGTGGGCAGGTGACATAGCTTTTGTTTGGAGGCTGTTCTCTCCAGCAGTGAGCCAGGAACATGGAGAAGGACCAAACAAGAGGCAAGGGCACTCTGTGCTTGACAGAACAACTGGAAACTTTCAGCTCTGCTTCTCTCCTGGGAAGAGATGAAGTTTTGCATGCCCTGGTAATTAATTGTGCAGCTTCTAGTTCTGGCTAGTCTGCAGCTTCTGCTCTAATAGTCGAGCTAGAGAAGCTTCTGTAAATGATTGTCTTCTTTCCTCCCTTCCCTCTGCCACCCCAACTCTATGGACCACGATTAGATGTAAATGTTATGAGCTTGGTTCAGAATTTGAGAGTCACTTATGCATAAGTACTTGTGTTAGATCTACCTTTTCTAAACATGTTATTGGTGGAAAGTGGTGGTTGAGAAGTCATATAAGAAAAGTTTCCTTTTTCTCCAGAAACTAGATGTTTAAACTGTGTTTAATTAATTTCTAGGCAATTATAAACATTATCAACATGAATTAACAGTCTCAGGTTATCTGCAACAAGATAACAACTTGTGGCACTCAAAGTCATAGATCTTTTCCAGTGGCAGCTCCTTGACTGTGAAGTGCAATAATCCTTCGTATTGGTTTCTGAGTTCTAGACTGTCAGGCAATATAAATGCGTAATCAAGGACCTGCAAAACAATTTTTAGCAATATGTGTTTTAAGTTGAACAAAAGTGATTCCTAAACTTCTATCCCATTTGAAGATAAACAGTAAGAGATCCCTGAAATGCGACACTGGATGCTTCATGGCCGAAGGTGGTAGGAATTGGTAGCAACCTGCGTGTCACCCGTCCTTCTATCACAGTGTCTAGCCAAGAATCACTTCTATCAAAACAGCGTTTCTCAGTGCTGTAGGTAGCTTCAACTTTATCTTTTAGATTATGACAGTAGAACATAAGTTAAAGATTTAGTTAGTATCACCAAAACCTTGTATTTGACATAGAAATGAAAGCCCGGTTCCTAGTCCTGACATCTAACCCATGACACCCAGTAAGTGATAGTGAAGCTTCAAACATGCTCTTTTTACAGGAACTGACAGTAATCCTGTACACTTCACTATAGGGTCACCCTGCGTGACTTGTCCAAACCAAAAAAACCCACCCAAAAATCCTTAAGTAACAGTCAAGTCAGGTGAGCTCACCTTGGAGGTAAGAATAGTTTGACATTCAAACCACAGCACAAGAATTTGCTGTCAGGAAGAATGGGGTGGGGAAATAGAGGAGGACCTTAATTTAGGACTTGCTTACCATAATAGTGTTGGCAAATTTATGCTGAGTTACTGTAAAGCATTTTATGTGGTGACAACAGGCACAAGCATCAAAAGGGAATCCCAGTGGAGTGAGTTTTGGTGCTCTATAGAATCGAGACACTAGGCTGTCTCAAGAGACATAAGTGAAAAATGGCATTTCTTAGAGTTTGGAGAGGTTAATTTCAGAGAAGCCTACAGCCTCCAGGTGGTGCAAAAGCAAGGATTTGAATGGGTGAATTTAGTGCAAAGCCCCATGCAGAAGATTCTGCTGCTGCCACATTTTGCCACGCTCAATTACTAGCACTTCTTGTCCGTACAATGAAATATATTCATTTGTTTAAGATGCGATAATATTAGCTTAATAAAACATGTCTACAAGATTCAGTGTTAGAATGAAAATGAACAATACCACACTGACACAAACCTCTCCATTCCACCAGGTACGTGCTTGTTAGAATAATACTAGCTTTGTTTCCCATTGTTCATGCATCTGTAGTTTTCCACTGCTTTGAAGATTATAATGAGTGTATTGATTTTCTCATGTCCACGCATACAAAACTACAATATAGCTCTGCTGTGAAAAAGCTCTGCATACTAATAGCCTAGCTGGTGTGCCAAGGGGGCTGCTTGTGGGCACTGATCTCTACTTCAAGCTAAAGGAAACTGAGCCTTCTTTTTAGAGTAAATTAGAAACATGACAGAGGCTACAAAGATACAGATGAAATAACTCCAGTGATTCTAAAAACCAGCATTCCATGCTTATGCCAAAGCAAACTCTGAGCTTACTAACTGAGCAATTTCTACCTCTAGTACTATGAAAATTTGCAGGAATCAAAGAGCAAGAACTTTGGAGTAGAATGAAAAAACAGTGTACTGGTGCATCTCAGTACCCCAACATCTGATCAGAATAATCTCCTGAAACAATAAAATGCTTTGGCCCAATGGCCTCCAAAGTGCAGTAGCATAACCACCACTGCCCCTAAATATGACAGCTTTAATCACATGGACATCATCTTCTTTCATTAGAGATTTTAAAAATTGCATTCTACCACACATTTTGGAAATTTTAAGAGAGGAAATAATGGTGCATGCTGGCCTTTGACTTGGTGAACATGAAAGTTGAATGCAGTGCCTTTTGATTATTAATTGCAGAGTTCATTATAGGCAGCAGCATCTGAGAGCAAAACAGTTCAAAGAGGACAGGCAAAGGTAAATTCTAAACAGAAATCCAAAGAACCAAAACAAAAGTAATGGATGAAAGCTCTAAGAAAGGAAGAAAAAGATTGCAGAAGACAAAAATATCCCAGGATTCCCAGGCTGCCTGGGACTGTCACATGTCTTTTTCCATGCTGCTGGTGGTGTTCATCTAGTACCTCCAGCACTGACATGATGGTGTAAAAAATTAGATTGGCTTCTTGAGTTCTTGAGCGCTTGTGTAAGCACTGAAGTTTTATGCTAGCACTCCACACCGGGAGCAAAGAAAACCCCATAAAAGAACAGAGTACCTCATGCCTTCATTCTGACATGAAGACAATGCTTTTAAAACGTGAATGAATATGCCTTTCATCAACATTTCACATTTATGTATTATATCAATCAGTTGTATCTAGCCACTTTTCTGATGACCCTCTCTGTAGCTTTCACCAGGACTCTTTCAACATTTCTCACTTTAAAAGATCAGGACACAGGTTGTGTGTTCACCTGTCCTGTTTCCTGGAGAAATCCTAATCACTTATTCGTGATTAGCCTAATCACTTATGAGACAGTGTAGAACTTCAAGATTTTGTGTTCTTCTCCTTTCACTTCTCTCTCTTAATGGCTCACTGACCATACCTGAACAAAATAACCTAATAAAGTTGATTGAATGAGCTTTGATCTTCCTAAACATCTGAGACACAGCTATAGCACTGACCTAGGGAAAAAAGTGAGATTGAACATCCTCCAGCACACATTGGATGTGAAGATAAGTCTCCCACTTGAACTGCTTTTATCCTGTCATCATCTCCATCCTGACATTTTAAAGTCAGTGGCCAGACCTGCATTTTCTAGAGGGACTAGAGTCTGCTGCCCAGGTTCTTAAAATGTAACTACTGGCCCAGTTAAAAGACAAATATTTCTTCTGGGTTCCAGGGAGGTTCTGAGAGTTGTACAGCTGAGATTTCTGACCAAAGGAACACTCACCAGCTTAATAACAGCAGCTTCTAGAACACTGCAGTTCAGTGTCTCTTTTTCTTGCATATTCAAGACTTTAATTATCATCTTTATCCATCACAGAAATTCAATAAGAGCTTCAGAACTGACCCTTGATCAGATTATGGAGCTATAGTCAATGTGAGAGGTAATCTATTTTCAGTGGCCAGTGAAGTTGCACCAGTTTCCCTTGAGGATTGCTATGGGCAGACATATGAAAACACTGTTGTGGTGGCACCTCTGGAATAACATAATTAGTTAAAAAGGGGAAAGTACTGTGCAAGAGCAATTACAGCTGGAGAGAGGAGTCAGAATATGTGGGAGTAATGGCCCTGTAGACACCAAGGTCAGAGAAGGAGGGGAAGGAGGTGCTTCTTATTGAGCAGGTTTGTTGGCAGTCCCCAGGAGGGACTCACGCTGGAGAAGTTTTTCAAAAACTGCAGCCCACTGGAAAGACTCCCACTGAAGAGATTCACAGAGAACTGTCTTCCATGGCAGGGACTCCATGCTGGGTCAGGAAAAGAGAGTGAGGACCCCTGAGGAAGGTGCAGCAGAGAAAACGTGATGAAGTCTTCCATGGCCCCCATTCCCCATCTCTCAGTGCTGCTCATGAGGTAGGAGGTAGACACAATTAGGAGTAAAATTAAGCCCGGGAAGAAGGGAGGTGTGAGGGGAAGGTGTATTGACATAGTAGGTTTTTTTCTCAAGATCCTTCTCTGATGTGATTTGTAATTAATTAAACTGATTTCCCCAAATCAAGTCTGCTTTGCCTCTTGCAGTAATTGTTGAGCGATTCCTCCCTGTCCTGATTGCAACCCACGAGCCTTTCATTATGTTTTTTTCTCCCCCTTCCCAGCTGAGGAGGGGAGTGATAGAGCAGCTGTAGTGGGCACCTGGTATCCTGTCAGTACCAACCCACCACATTTCTCTACTTAGCCATCAACAGAAAAGAATTTTGGTATCGAAGAGTACTGAGCTACTTGAATTCTAACAATTGTTTTGCTGCTAGAATGTCAAGGCTGACACTGACACATGCATACTCTTCATTTACAGGGAGAAAATGCATTTGAATAGAAGGGAAAGCAGATCAGACTTTGCAATACTTTCCAAAATACCATCCACTTGCCTTGGCTAGATGAGCTTTTATCAAGATCCTATAAAAAAAATTTTAACAGCATTTTTCTTCTCTTTCCTGCTTTGATCAGTTGTGAGGAAATTAAAAAGGCCGTCGCTGTTCAGCCTTAGCACCAGAATCCTATTGAGATGAATGGTGCAATTAACACCTCTGAAAACATTTTCTTGACCATTCAAGCAGTCCAGAATATCATCTTTCTCCATGTAAGCTTTTTTATAGTCGGCATTTGTTAATATCGGTAAATGTCAGAGACATGAAGTAGAAAAATTGTTCTAATTTTCAAAATGCAACCTGTAGAGAATTCTTTTCCTAACAGGACCACATAACTTTTCACTGTCCTGGCCTGAACTGGAAACTTAAATATCATTAATCTGCAGGTAGAAAGACTGCATCCAAGTTTTGAGTTTCTAAGCACGTTAGCTTAACAAATTAACCACATCCAGTTCTGGGCCCCTCAGTTCAGGAAGGACATTGAGATGCTGGAGTGTGTCCACAGAAGGACAATGAAGCTGGTGAAGGGTCTGGAGCACAAGTCCTATGAGGAGTGGCTGAAGGAGATGGAGGTTTTTAGCCTGGAGAAAAGGAGTCTCGGGGGCACCTTATGGCTCTCTACAACTGCCTGAAAGGAGAGTGTAGCCAGGTGGGGGCCAATCTCTTCTCCCAGGCAACCAGTGACAGGACAAAAGGACACAGTCTTAAGCTGTGCCAGGGGAGGTTTAGGTTGGACACGAGAAAAAAATTTCCTCACAGAAAGGGCGATTAAATGTTGGAATGGGCTGCCCAGGGTGGCGGTGGAGTCACCATACATGGAGGTGTTTAAGGAAAGACTGGACGTGACACTCAATGCCATGGTCTAGTTTGCAAGTGGTGTTTGGTCATAGGTTGGACTCAATGATCTCAGAGGTCTTTTCCAACCGAATTAGTTTATTGATTAGAAAACCCCAAACCAACAAACCCAGAATTTTGTTTTACCTTTTCTGAGTAGCTCAATTGTTAATTTTAATCAAAAAGCCCGGTTAGAGTACAGTAGAATCAAACTGTATTCTAATATTAAAGTGTTTGTCTACTCCTCACATAAAATAGAAGATCTAAAAATATGGAGAAGAATTTGGGCAGGTGCTGTGGTTATGCAAGTATTAATATTTGAGTTTGTTTAGGTCTTTAGTTTTTGAAAAAGTTTGATCAGTTAGAACATGGGGTGTTCACCCGAATCTTTCAGAAATAATGTGTTTGTCGATATCTAATACACCTTTTCCCAAGACAGGATGTTCAGAAGGTATAAAGTCAGCTGCTTTTTGTGTGTACATCCACTATTGCCTATTCAGGACTACTTTAGAAGATGAACTACTGTATTCAGCAGTAGCCACTTACTTTCATTCAGAAACGGATGTAGGGAAGAGCTCAGTACTTCATCATCACACTTTCAATTCTATCTGGCGTCCCAACCTGGTTGAGGGTGTTGCCGTCCCCTGTAAGCATTCCCAGTGCCAGATTTACTGGGAATTTTAAGTCAGGCATATTCTCTGAGATCATTGAGAAGATAATTCATCTCCAACTCGTTCAACAGTATTCACGGGGTTTTTAGAATACTTTTCTATAGATCATCTGTCTTCAGGAGCAAGAAAAATAAAGAACTATTAAATCAGTATCAAGGAGATGGGAAACTTCACCTCCTGCTTTTCTTGAAGCATGGGAAGAGAGGGCAATCTGAGAAATCAGTGTGCCCAGGAAAATACAAGAAGATGCTTACAGAGGTTCCCTTTACTGAGCTTTTTTCATGGCTTTCATAGTTCCACAAGACAAATCTCTTAATTTTGCAGTTCCATCAGATCAGCACCAACTATTGGAGAGATCTTGTTGACTTTATACTGCGGTTTGTAAGTAATAATGCTTATTTTCCAACCAAACTGAAGATCAAACACAGCTTACCCAAACAGACACTTTGAAACCGAATGAAGATGGGCTCAAATGGTTCCCTCAACAGCGATAATAGAAACCTAAAGCATCTGCAGTCAATGATGAGCACACAGATCTTATGCCAGAGAAAGTATTATTATCAGCTTTATGTTAGGCCTCCTTTACACTCTGGGTGGGAGTAAAAACTCAATCACCCGACAGTGTTCGCAAGATATATACATCATTCCCTCAGTCCCACTTTTCCTCTATGAATATCAAATCCTCTCATGCAAAGAGGAAACAAGGACTTTGGAGTAAGCAAGAGTCCTGTGCAATACAGTTTGAAACACCTGGAAGGTTCATCTTTACTAACACAGATTATGCAATTTCTATTTTCCCACATTAAAAATGTATAATGTTCAGTATTCTGTATTACAAAGATACATATCCTACTTCTTGTACAAATATTATACAATGAATATTTGTATTCCACTAGCAACTTGTGATAGGTCCTGTGATCATGAAGAGAAGAAACAAATAGGGTATTTGTATTTCTTGTTAAGACAGTTAAAAAATTGTTAATATATTCCTCCTATTAAATAATGTAAACCATAACACAGCAGCATACCATCACAGCAGCCTAACACAGAATGTACCTGCTAGAGATCACTGATTCAAAAGCTTTTATAGCTCAGTTATGCATTATGTATGCGATAAGCAGCTTCCCCTTCCAGCTTAATCAAGACTAACCGCTTGGATAGCAAATACTCTCTGTTCTCACATTACTGAAAACAATTATCCAAATGCAAAGAAATTTCATATAAGAATTATGTAACTGAAAGTAGGAATCAGCATTGATCCACATAATGTTTAAGTTCTGCAGGTCTGTAGCAGAAGCCAGTTAATATTCAGTGATCACATAAAACATTTTCTGTAGAGTTAGAAGTGTGCCTGAAGTGCATCAGTTTCTGATGGGGGAGGTCACTAGAAGTGTCTTAATAAGGGCTACTTTAAAATGAAGACCTGGGTGTTGTGGTTTTGCTAGCAATTAACGAGTGTTTCTCTACTTTCCATGAGAAATCCCTGTCCTAGATTCATTATCAGTATTTCCCAGCACATGCCTAAGAGATTTTCGGCATAAAATCCCCAGCCATAGCCCAGAAGCAGGTTTTTCAAGGAATAGCTCCTCTGGCAGCTCAGCCTGTCCTTCGGCAGCCCTTTTCAGGCTGAAGCACCAGCCTGTCTCAACCCTCACCAGCAAAGACCTTATTCCATTTGTTTCCTTCTGTCTTCCAGTCTCTGCAGTTAGGTGATCACAAAAGTAACCAGAGATTACTTCTGCTGCAGCAGAATTCCTAATGAGAGTGTTCAGACACAGCTTTTGCTACTCTGAGGACCATCCGCTTTGGTAGTAAGCATTCATACAGATGCAATAGGTCCAGAGAGTATTCTGTGGAAACATAGAGCTAATTGTTATCCTTTAATTTAAAGTTTACTTCAGAGAGTATCACTGTTATGAAGAACACATTATACTGTCGGTGCAATACTTATTGAATATGTTTTTTCCGAAATAAGAATGAATCCCTTACTCAGAAAGAATCAATTTGGTTTTCCTGCAGCCTTTCTATCAAGTATTTTATTAAATAACATTATATGAAACAGGCATTGTCATGTCATCTTGGTATCGGTATTGTATTTTGTGAACCACACTTTCACAATTAAGCTGAGTCAGAGGTTAAACATGTTCATCCTCTGTGACTTACAATTTCAAGTCTTGTCCTGTGTGGGACAGGGAGGATTGTGGAGCTTGCCCTTTTCCCTCTCACAAGTATATCTTATGGCACGATTGAACCTCAGAACAGGGCATATTCCAAAACCAGCTTTAATTGGTCTGTGTTGAGGGGTGCTTTACAGTGATCAAAATATGTGTTATATCCTAAAAGATCTTATGTTTGAGAGAGGGAGCTGGGGTACTGTAGTGCAACAACTGCCCTGTTGCGCACCAGCAGCGGAGCAAGACACCCCTGCATTGCTTTGGGCAGTGACACACTCTTCTTAAGTCTCTAAATTACCAGTTTCTCACTGGATTCTCACCAGGAATCTTTTTTGACCTACATGGAAAGGAGAATGGGCCAAGGTTGTGTTTGCTGACAGTAGACCAAGAAAAAGAAAGGACCAGATTCCAATTTCACTGCTCTGATTTTTTTGTTGTCACATAATTACAGAACTTAATTTCCTGCCTATAAATTGAAAAGCTCATTGCAATACATTTTTGGGAGCATAATCGCATACCCATGTAATTCAATCCTTACTGTATTTTATACTGTGCATTTAATGAGTTACATTAGAAAACAAACTTGATGGTTGTTAGTTGTTAACACATTTAGGGAATTAAATCAAGCTTAAAACCAATGCTGAAGTATTTGACACAAACATCAAAGGCAAATCATAATACAAATCTCTACTGTGTACCCTGTTCTGCAGTTCCTTGTTGCGTCTTTGGGTAGGAGAGGGAGCACGTACCAATTTACCTATAACGACAACAGCTTCTAACAGAGTTGTGCACTTCTGATAAATAATGTTTTGCATGCACCTCATTAAATGTGTGGCAGGGTGAGTGAGTGATTGGGGAGGCAAAAAAAGCCTCTTCTCCATGGAATCCATTGGGTGTAGTTCCAAGGATGGCTTTGTCTTCATTTTGCCCAGAAGAGCAGGCACTGACTGAGGTACTCTGCACACCCAAACCCCCATCTGCAGGCCTTCTGGGTCTATGGACTGTGCAACATAAAACCAAGCAAATCTAGCTACCTCTAGTTTAAATTTCAAAGGACAAACATGCTGCCTGTGGTCTGACAGGCTGTTAAAAAAAAACAAACCCTGACTAGCAAAACAGTTTAACAGAAGCAAAATATATACTCAGGCAAGAATATTTATTCCTTGATGCTTGAGTATATGCAGTTGCCTCCCCCAGACCTTGTGAGACCAATTATTTTATTCACACTATTTCAAAATCCCACTTCATTGCTTCCTGCTGTGCAATGGAGGTGTAACCACTACAAGAGGGGCCTGAACCTCTGTGTCTTACACAGTCCAGTCAGGTAGAACTGAGTTCTTCCCTTTCCAGTTCCCTCACAGTTTTTGGCCTATCGTCTTCTCTTGTCCTATGTGAATTTATAGGCGTGTGCTTCACTGGCGAACACATTTCCTTTTTATCTCTGGTATGACTGATGTAAAATGATAGAGTTGAAACAAACTTAGCATGAGTGGTTGGCAGTCTTCAAGTAAACTCATGGGAAGATACTTTGCATAAATCTATTCTCACAATGCCGATAAAATATTAGGTGGAAAGTGTAGGGAAGTAAGAAAGATGTCAGTTATCTTGATACAATTTGCTTCTTCATCACGAAAATCAATTAAGTCTTTTTTCCTAGATCTGTGCAATTATTTATAACCTGGACCGTTTCAGAGCTTTATGAAGGACAAAAGTAAAAAGCAAGCCATAATGCTTTACGCAACATAAGCCATGACACTACAGATGAGTTTAGGTCTCAAGGATCCATGCAAATACTTTCTACAAATTTCACAGCCTAACACTTCCAGAAGCACAATTTTCTTTCAGACAAAACAGTCTCCCTGGTGAAAGCAAGATTGCACTTAATGATATTTTAAAAACCCCCAAACCTCATTGTTAAAAAAAAATCTATAAAACAAGTAATGTAATATTTATTTAAAAGGCAGCTTGAGAAATTGTTTATTCTGATTATTTAAAAATTCGATACCTTCAAGTTGTGATTCCAATTAGTATAGGAACCTTGCAATAATAAGATTGTGTAGGAAACAGAGATTCATAACAAAATATTAATTTCTGCTGATAATTGCTGTGAGTCATTTCTTTTCCCAGCCAACCTCTCACCAGCGTGTTCCTGATATCCAAAACCCCAAGAAGCAAAGTTTATTTTGTGCATTATATACAGGCAAAACAGGGAAAGTCAACCACAGTTCCCCACACGCTGAACCACAATGTGCCAACTACCAAGTTTTGGGAGGAGAGGAAGCAGGGAGTTCTGCACTCCTAGACCAAACCAGAGGAAGAGATTGCATGTGGGGGCAGGCGGAAGGACCCACGCTAGTAATTATTCATTCTGTGCTCACCAGTTGCCAGAGACTGGCAGCCTCCTGAGGCACAGTTCTGCCGATTACACTGTTTCTGAGGAGGGACTCAGAGCTGATATCTCCCACCTGAGGTCACACTGCACCTCCTCCAACAGCCTTCACCTGCTGTGCTACCCAGCACAAGCACAGGCATCTCCCTCTTCCTACAGCCACCTGCAGAAGCCCCAGGTAAGGGCTTTTTAGGGCTCCCTCTCTCTCAGGGTGCCTGGGGTACAGGTACCTACTCCTCCTGCTACCTAGTCCCAAATAAGAGGCCACGAATTAGCACCACTGCTACTACAGCAAGAGTGGGTGGGAATTTCATACCAGCAGATGGACTCTGGACCTCCTTTTTGTTGGTATGAAGAACATGGGGAGTTTTGTTTAAAATAAGATCCCTCACCCTTCCCACGTGAGCCTGCAAAAGGTTCTCTTACTAATTTCCTACATGCAGATCTCTTATGAACCTTTCTCATTTTTCACCCTTTCCAGGACTGTCTTGAGAGCAGTCCTGCCTAATAGGCAATTTGGGCAAGAGGAGGAAGCAGGCTCCTTTTAACCTTTTCCAGGCTTCTACAGGGGAAAGAAAAGGGTGCTTGTACCTCCACATGGGTTATGAGCTGTTAAAGTAATTGTATTGGAAAGTGGGCTGATCTGATGTCTCGGGGTAAAGGGTGCAGAAGGCAGGGGAACTCTGTGGGCTGGTGAGGCTGAGATAGCAATAGAACATTGTGCTTAACTACTCCCATTTTTTTAAGAACGTTGCAAAATCAAATGAGTGCAAAGAACTGTTGTGAAGTGATTAAAGGGCTGAAGCAAATTCCTCACAGGGGAAGACTTTAAAATTTAGCTCATTTATTTTGTCAATAGTGAGACTAAGAATATTGACTACAGTACATAGCTGTCTGCATGGAAAAAGAAACAAAAAACCAGTATTAATTATCTATGTAATCCAGAACTATAAAAAATTTCAAATGAGAAAGCTCATGTTTTAACTTTGTATGAAATGTAACTTTCAAGAAACCGCCCACGAAGCAAATTAATGTATTCCTTTTTGGTTTTTTTATCTTCATTATTTCAGAGGTTATAACTTGGTAGCACTTTTTTTTTTTTTCTTAATATAAAAAGCATTGTACCTCTGTGCCATCAATAAAATTATTATCCATATTAGAATATATATTTATTAAACACAGAAAAAATGAGGCAAGTATGTGAGTCTGGTTGCTTGACTATTAATCATGACTTTGGCAGAAACCCAACTTTTAGTATCTTTTTTAGAAAGGATCATAAGTTTCTAAAGGCATTTTAGGACTAAGAGGCAGGGGAGGGCTAGAAATAAACTCCTTCTCAGAGGAAATAGAGGCAAAGTCACGTACTTTCTGCTTTGGATGCTAATCAATTTATGGGAAATTCCTAGAGAGTCTGATAAAAAAAGTTAATGGGTTTTCTCCGTGGCAGATCTCCTTAGAAAGTCTTCTGAATATCCATAGGGAACTTAAATCATCCTTCCAATTGCATTTTTAAATTGATGTTCTTGAAATATCTCAGTAAAGAAGGTACTCTGTATTAACTTCTGTAGCTGTGACAATGGTTTTTCAAGCAGTCTACTGCTTTAATCTTTATTAAACCCTGTAAAGAGTCTTCCGAGAAAGTTTAACTGTGGTTGAAATCGTGTCAGCTTTTGCATAATTTTACATAATTTTACCTTCTTCATGATGTGTGGAGAGGAGCCAGCAGCTCAGCTTGCCTCCCTCTGTAGCAGCGTGCTGCCCTTCGTGGTACAGGTGCCACTGGGGTAGGGATGTGTCTCGGCTGCGCTGGTCCGTGGAGAGCCTTGGCCTCCTGCCCCGCCAGGCTGAGGACAAGCTGGATGGAGTGCCCTGCAGATCTCTTCCACAGCACATGCTGCTGTGTGTCTGTCTGTGAAATGAAGTCATGAGTGTATGGATGTGGCCTGGCTACTTGGAAAATCTGGGAGATCCCTGGGTCAGAAATGGCCATTGCAAGTGCCCTGTCCTTTCTAACTTAGCCCCAAGGGTCTTTACATAAAGGTCCTGTCCTACCTTTACATGATTTTCTGCAGTACTTTGCAGGGAGCATGAAAAATTTAATGGAAAGTTCAGTGAGCATGTTTCTGGGTGTCTTAGCTCCTCCCTGACTTCTAAATCCAACAAACTGCAGCCAAATGAATCTAATGGCCAGAGAGCATGGCTGTCATCTCAGCATGGCAGCTTTTGCTCCCAGCAAAGAATGTCGTGGGTACCAACTCTATTGATGTTCATCTTGGCATGATGTGCTTCTGGGAACTGCCACAGAGAGACAGAAGTAAAACCACTGGAAGTCTCCACGCCACCCCAGGCACATCCTTGATCTGCCTTTCTGTGTTCTGTTTGGCCAACAACCTGGCTCATAACCTGTTATTTTGGAACTAAATCACTGAAATGGTATCTAAGGGAAGTAACAGCCCAGCTCTGGCTCCTGGGGGTGTTTTGCCAGTGTAGAGGATGGCCTTCGATAGTTCTTGAGAAAATGACAACTGGGAAGGGGGAAGCATATGTGCAATGTTATTAAAACCTAAAAGAGAGCAGTGGTGGAATGGCAGAGGAAAGCATCCATTCTCTCTAAAGCCAGGGATTTTGTTACATCTTTTCTGTGTTCCTATATGAGATAAAACTTTAGTAATAATATTGTCCATTCAATTCTAAAATTCATGCCGCCTTACTTGCCCCAGTGATCTCCTGCAGCAGCACAACCCGCCAGCTAATGAAAGTCTGCATAAAGAGACATCAAATTTTAAAAAATATTTTTCGGAATGAGGATGCAAGAAGGCAGGGCCATGACCACGCTGCAGGTTCACAAGGGCTACAGGCTGATGTTTTTAATCTTGAAGCTGTAACTACACAATTGTAGATATCTTTGAGCGGGAGATGACTAAGATAGTTTTGGCGTTAGGTTCTGTAACACACAGCCTGATGGCTGAAGGGAAGGCCCCCTCAGTGCCAGCTCTGAACAACAACTTGCATCTTTCTCAGTCTGTTTTTACTGAAGCGGGAAGGAGATGCTTTTACATCTGTGCTTCTCTGCCCTGTGGTTACCATCGTCCCCATCGACCAAGTTGTGACAGGAGAGTAAAAATGATCAATGAAGTAAATTCTCCCTTCTTACCTCACAATGAAGTTCTGGATGTAGCCATGTTTCTATAGTAACAATAATGTCTTCAGAAGAATTTGTTGGTTTATCTCCTGGATTAATTCTTTGGAGTCTTACAATGTTTGGAATTTAAAGCATCTTTCTTCTCCACAGAAAGCAGATTGTTTCTTCACTTATAAAGAACAACCAAAATTAAAGAATATACTGACCGACATTTAATTTCACAAAAATAGGATATTTTTACAATTTTATAATGCAAACAAACACCCCAAACCAGCCCCTCCCCACCCCAAAATAACTAAGCATGGGAGGAATACCTGTGAAATATGCTGAAAAGAATGGATGGAGGAAGTGGTCTTTTCATTTGGTAGTGCAGGGCAACGTCTCATGGCAAGAAAGAATGCAAAGGTCAAAGGTGTTTTTTCTAAAACACAATGACTTCAGTTCACAATTAAACCATTCTGTACACTCCAGAATACAATGTAGTATCTCTTTCATAGGATGCAGGTTTTGACAAACACTTTTCTTGTTTTCAGGTGCCTCTGTACAAAAGCTTAGGGGCAGGTGTTTTTGTGCCAATGTGATAGAAAAACTGCTTGAATTTCCAGAAACACTTGGACATTCTTTTGCATTGCCCTGACAACAGAAAAATGACACAATGCACTTCCTTCATGCTGGCTCTCTTTGCAAGCGGTCCTCCACACTTTCAGAAGGATCAGTGTATTTCAGTCAGTCATTGCATTGTGCTGAAATTAATTTGTGGAGAACAGGGTCTTTAATTCTTCCCATTTTAAAAGAATAAAGATTTTTTTTTTCCTAAGTTTTTTTTTTCTCCATGCCTTCTCTCCCTGTCTAAACAGATCTTTAGGGCAGAATGCATACTAAACCATCCTATTTTCAGGTGAGTTTTATGGGTCGGTACAGGTTACCTACCCAGAATGTGTGAGTTTGATCTATGTGATGCTCTGTGTCCTTGCAGAGCAAGGTCTGGTACGCCCCTGGGGTTCTGTAGACTGTCCCTTCTATTCTAGAAGAGGTTGGAGACTAGTATTCTGGCCTGTATTTCTTCATTTTAAAAACTGTCCAAAATCTGGACACGGTCCTGGACAACCTGCTCTAGCGAAAGCCTTGGTGAGCAGGAGACTGGACTAGATCATCCCCAGAGGTGCCTTCCAACCTCAACCATTCTGTGACTGGAGGGAGTTATTTTTTGCCTTGCCTGCAACTTTCTGCGGAAGCATTCCCACACTTCTCAAAGCTGTAAGACCAGGCCAAGAGCTCTTGTTACACATGCTCGTTTTGTGCAGTGCTGGCCCCAGGGGACAGAAGCTTGTCAGATAGTGGGAGGCAAGGAGAGACACACAGAGATACTACACGGGATGTGCAGAAGTCACCAGGGAAAACACAATTCTCCTCATTACCTGGGAGGAGGTAACAAACACCCAGCAGGCTGCAAAGTGAGCAGCAGGGCTCCAGCAGATGCGCTCTGTGCTGCTGTGGGACCTCATGGCTGCGCTCCAGGTGGCCCTGGGGCAGTTGTGCCGCTTTCTGCTCCAACAAGGATCTGAAACAGACACAGCAAAGGCTGATGTGGCTCATGA
Source organism: Mohoua ochrocephala (assembly GCA_013398855.1). Lineage (NCBI taxonomy): Eukaryota > Metazoa > Chordata > Aves > Passeriformes > Acanthizidae > Mohoua > Mohoua ochrocephala. Next base: position 522,077 of record VZTA01006951.1, on the reverse strand, counting down.
GGAGGATTTAGGAGATCTGCCAGTAGGATACAGAATCCTCTGATATCCTATATCCTCCTCAAACACTACTGAGCTTCTCTTAGGCTCCAGGTTTCACTATCACGTAGTTGTTGGTTGACTTATCTGAACAGATACATACATAGGTAAACTTACACATTTTTACCGACTTGAAAAAAGTTGCATAACACCTGGAAATAAGCATTACTAATGGAACATTAACCTTTTCACTATTGCTAATCAGTTGTTTTAAACTTCTTATCCCTGAACACAGAAAGAACCTTAATTGTGGGAAAGGAGCAGCTACAAGTACAACATACTCCATGATTTTCTGCGGTCGGTATTCTGTAAATACTTTCAGTTGTGGTCTGACAGCAGTATCAATCTGGGCAAGTGAAAATTGTCATAATAAGTGTTTAGAGACAAGTAACCTGGGAAAGAAAAAAAAAAAAATTCTATTAATGGGAGGAACACCTGTGGATATGACAGATGTCTATGTCATGGCTCCTACACACGGAGCCAAATAGCTCTGCCGAGGTGATTTTGCAGCCTTACAGTCTTGGGAATAACTGTAAGAGAACTTAGAACTATTTGTCCTTGCTTTAGGTATTTTTCTCCTCAGGGTTTTCAAGATAACGCTCAGAAACTGACAATCACATTTACATCACCTCATAAAAACTGTAATTTCTGCCATGATTTTGCTTATTACTTCCAAATATGCCAAATCCCCTACATTCTACTTGTTTCTAAACTGGCAGTGTGCAAGATTTCCATCTATTTCAATTCATCTTTTTCGTATTTGAATCCAGGGACATAACAACTAAAAACTTGTGAAAACTGAAACCAGTTGAAAACTGGTATGAAGGCTGAAGCCTGCAGTGCCCATTTGTTTCTTCACGCATTTTGCGTATGTCCTAAGACTTTGGATTTTCCAGCTTCAACATCTTTTGTGTTGGACTCCATAAAATAAGCTGAAGAATTATATTTTATCTCAGCATTTTTGCTGAACTGGAATACATGTGAAAGTTTCTCATCTAAAAAAAAAAGCCACTGTAGAAGATGTGTATTTTTCTGTATGTAAGAAACATCGCTATACCTATATTTCACTTACACTAATAAAATGGATGGACAGGTTCTCAATGACTATTCATAATATGGTGTTCACACTGATATGGATAGAAATCCCGGGAAACAGGCAGAGATTAGATTTATTTCTGAGAAAATAGTTTATTTTCATTTGAAGAATCTTACTCGCTCTTACTAGGATTCATAAGAGCATTTAAGTATCTATTTTTCAATATACATGATCTCTATCTTTCCTGTCAAGTTCTCCTTTCTGCCTGAAATAAAACCAGTGCACTCCTAGTGGCTGGACTGTGATTAGGTGTGCAAACCAAGACAAATCCTAATAATACCTGTTAAAATGTCTCTGCACATTTCTGTGGGATGAATCAGAATTGATGTGTGCCGTGTCTTTTTATGCAGTGTCCCCAGTTCTGCCAGGAGAGTCCTGCTTTGCAGCCCTTCTCTTCTACAGGTTCATTTGCAACTTCATGAAAAGTTACGGGGTTTTTTTCCCCAAGACTATCCCAGCTGAGTGTTGGGTCAAGCAAACTCCTTGGAAGGGTATCCCAGCTGCTCTCTGAATAGTGAACATCCCAGCCCACTTTCCCCTGAAATTCGTTGGGATATAGGTTTGAATCTAACTGAAAACGCATCAGCCTCTGAAGAATCATTAAGCTAAACTATTCTGTCTGTTTTAAGGTATTAGAAAGCAAAACACTGGGATCTGAAGCCATGAAACAAGCCAGTTCCAAAGCATACAACCAGCTCAAGGGTTTTGAACTACCAACAGCACATGCAAAATAAAGGACTATGTTGCCTTTCTGTTAGTGGTGTCATTTTAATATAACTCTTCCTTGTCACAAGATTTTTCATGAAAACAGCCCTTTACTCAAATAGCATTATCTGAGGGAGGATGAAGTTAAAGAGCTGTGACAGAGTGAAGTAAAAAAATTTTAAAAATCGTATTATCAAAAGGAGTCTTGTGTGACTCATTCAGTTATTTCATGCCAGTATAAGCCCATACTTGCACCATGTTTTCATTGATTTTCATCATACAAAAATAATGCTTAATTTTGAGTGTAATGTGTTCTGTATAAAGACAGAAAAACATTTAAAAGTATAATGGTAATCATCTGCCTATAGCACAGAATATTATACCTGGATGAATTTTATTGCCTTTCTTCATGGTACTCTGAAGCAGGAGCAGGAATTTGGAGACACTGCAATCTTCCAAGCAAGAAATAGAAAAGATGAAGCAGTTGACTGGCATATCCTGGAGGTTTTATTTTTTGATTAAGCACAATTTAATTAACTTTTGGGTTACTCGTGTGGCAGTGGCTGTTCAGTATAGTGAGGGGAGATGTTGCACTTAAAATCATTATACACCAGAAAGTGTAATAGGGAGTTGGAAAGAAAAGTGTTTGGAAATCAAGAAGTGCGAGAGTTACTGTATCTCTTGCAGCTTTACCGTGGTGTGCTTACCGCACACTTTGTTGTGGGTGGTGGCATGTGTTCATAGGCAGAGCTCTGCACAGGGCCTTCCTCCTTCAGATCATGGGATGAACCTCCTTGCGGAGTGAATCAAGGCTGTGCAAGGAAAAGGGCTAAACCAGCTCCTGTGCCTGTTGTAGGAACTGGAAAGTACTCAGCAGATGAGTCAGAAAGGATGAGATCATGGCTCAAGCAGATTAATGCTGCAGAGGATCCAGTTTTCCTGTCACTGCCGCAGCCTCAGATGACTGTGAAGTGCTACAAGTCACCTACTGTAACTCTTTGCACTAACAAGCTGCATTTGAGGGGATCTGGGGTTGGATTTGTCTGAGCACTGTGCTGCAAAGGGTGTTTGCACCCACAGCAATGACTGCTCTCAAGCACCCAGGCAGGTCCTCGTGACCCAGCTGCTCCTTCCCACTGGAACAGTTAACAGCAGGTAACAGTGTGCAGAGGTTCATTTGTATTCAGGATTGCCCTCACACATGTTTCATCAGGCTGACATTATGAACATGAAAACCATAGAGCTTATGGTTTAAAGCTCTCTAATGCCACAGAAATATCAATTTCCACTTGAAGGCACTGATCTGTGCTGTATGGAGGAGCTGCTAGAGTTGCTAACTATTTTGCTTTGCCCAAAATCACTCCAATCTCTAATCTAGCCTGGAACCAGCAGTAGAATGCAAACCACCCTGGAGATGGTTTTCCAGCATCAGTAGCCTCTGTGCTGCTAAAAAAATGCATTCAGAAAGTATTACTTTTGCAAACCATCATATAGGAAACATTGTGATAGAAATTGCAGTATTGTGTTGCCTCTGGATGCCTTAAAATAGCCTTCATTTAAATGGTGCTTTGGGTGGAAATAGAGAGACTCTGCAACAAATAATTGCACCCAGATTTTCAGGCTACGAGATCTTTAGTGCTCACCTGGCAAACTCATGTCAGATACTACCATTTATCCCATGATCCTCTGATCCATTCAAAGCTCCGTGCCAATCTCCACTGTCTTCAGTGGGTAAGGTAGGTTTGTATAAATTGTAAGTCAAACTGGCATCTGGATAAAAATAAACTGCATTTGAAGCTTTTTGGCCAGCCTTAACCTGAATACCAAAGAAAGATTATGCCCCTATATGTAAGGTTTTCTAGTACCGCTCTCTCCCAAGTCTTTTTGAGACTGTGCATTCTCCAGCTATCCTGAAAGCAATCCTTCACATTTCCAAGATCAACAAGTCTTCTAAGACAATGGGAGGCAATGATCTTATTTTAAAGACAAGCAAACAGAGGAAGATATGAAAGCTGTCTAAAAACCTGGTTAAGCAAATGGAATTCACAGTTCCTTACCTATCTCTCTGAGCCTGAGTATCTAATGTGAGCATTGTCATTCTGTTTTAATTCAGAAAACAATATTCATTTAAGGAAAAAACCTAACTGTAAATACAAAAATTTTGAGTCCAAGATTATGATACTGACAACATTATTTTTGTAATAATCACAATAGATTTATGAAATATTTTTGTTGTGGCACAACAGTCCTCTGTTTCAAATCACTGAACAGTTTCAGGCAAGACTAACTTAACAAGTTTACTGCTGATGAAACTAAGTTAACTGTCCAAAGTCTATGATGCTGAAGAATGCACTAACAAAGGGACAGAGCTTTAAAACCCACGCACATTGCAGTCTACCACTTGTGAAATACGTATCAGTAATATTCATTCATGGGAAGAGCAGAAATCTGAGATACAGCATTGGTTTCACTTCGGTCTGTTCACAAAAGCTAGAAATTATATTACAATTTTAAAGTCAGTTTCAAATGCAAACATTTTCATTCAATAAACACTTTTTTTAAAATATTTTTTCTCCTATAGCTACATGATTCTTGAAGAATATTTTATGTATAATACTAACGGAAATCTTTACAGACATTTGGCTAACTGTCAGAATTATTTTGTTTTGGAAGGTGCAGATTGACCAGGCAACCAGGTCCTTTGTGTTGCTAACAATTAATGTTCCCAGTAATTGGTGTATTGTATAAGTTGGTTTTTTAGTTCGTGTTCATGCAGTACCTTGGTTGTCCATTCGCTGTATGTTTGATAATGTTAAGAGAAGAGATCTGTGGTATAACCAAAGTTCTCACTGCAGCAATGGTTTTGGTTCTCTGAACATCCAGGTATCACCAGCCTGTCCGGACTGCCCCACGTTTCTGGAGGGCGACTTCCCGTGTTACCTACAATGCAAGAGAAGGTAACATTATAATGTTTGGGCCCTACTGCAGCATATTTATGCACAAGACTGTACAGCGCAACTGTAATTATGGCTAAAGGGGAGAGAATTTTCCAGATACATCCATTCCATTACAAGCACATCTGGAATTTGATTGTACCAAACACAAAATTCCCATAGCTAAGAGTTTTAGCTGATCAGGGCTGGCAAGCAAAGGATCATAGTCACTGCAAAGAGAGTGTTCACGTGGATGACTACTGCAACACAACCATGGCAAGCTTTGAAAGGTGTATGAGAAAAGCTATTTTGACTTTCGTGAAGGTGCTGGCCAAGAAAAACCCAAAACACCCCAGAAAATGTGCAACCAGCAAAAAGGCAGCAACCAACATAACACTGCACCTTTGCACTCTGAAATATCAGTGCAACTCACTGGAGTAGAAATACCAGCCACAGCAGAACAGCACTCACTGTATTTTCAGCTCAGGCAACAACTGCAGCATAACATTTACCAGAGAAACCCTAGGCCTGAGGCAAAGCTAAAGCACTGAGGTGTCATTTTGCCATGCACTGATAGGGAAGCCAGGCTTGCCAGGGGGATTTGGTCAAGGCTGTGCTGAGTAGCGAGTCCAGTCACTAGGTATTTAATTGCTCCCTCGCCCCCAGTTCAGGGTCCTGAAGCGTAAGAGATAAAATAAGAAGATTTCACGGGGCTTCTGGGCAAGCAGACTTCCCTCTGCTGGTAAGGTTTCTCTACAAGACATCACACGTGTCCACATGTTGAACTAGTTTGCATTGGCCTGAGCTCTTCTGCAAAAGTTTTCAAGCCTCACGTATTCAGGTGGGCTTAGATTAATACATTTAGCTCTCTCACAGTTGTATGTAGCTGCTGATGCTAGAGGCAAGAATAGGACAAAGGAGGCTGAAGATCTGAAATATGGCAGGCAATGACTGCCTCTGGTGAAGATTAGAGCCAATTTGTGCAGAAACACTCTATCTGAACAGTATTTATTTGTGCACTGTGGGTGTTAATACAACTAAGAGCCGTCTTCACAAGCTGCATGAAAGTCTTTGCAGAGACTCTAAGAAGCTCCTTATTCTCACAAAGCAATTCCCATTAGTTTCCATAGGAGATCCAAAGTGATATCATGGGAGGTCACAGATCCATTAAAATTTGCAAATGAAAACCGTAGCTTCCCACTAATGAAACACTTTTACAGAGATGCTCAGCAAATTTAGACAAAGGTCAGTGTATTCAAGCCTGATCAGAGATCACAGAAAGTGAGAATAGTCACCATTTTTAAATCAATTGCAGCTTTCATGAGTTAGGTGCAATTTTCAGAGCGATCACGTCAATTCTGCAGATAACCATTCTGCAAGACACGAATATAAATTGTATGATATCAAAGAAAGAGAAAAAGCCAATTCCTTTTGAGTTCACATGATTGCAAGTGAAAGACAGCAAGAAACATCAGGGAGCTGCTTTTAAGAGAAGTACAGATAGCAGGTGTTTAATTAGCCTCAGATCATAGGTATCAGACTGAAAATGTGTCATGCATAGGTAGCACTTCCACAAGAGACTAGGCTGATAATCTGCACTTTCAGAAAATATTTATGTATGTAGAGAAATCATCCTGGCCACAAATAATCACAAACTGACTGCTGGACACCTGCATAAAGGATAATTTTTGGCATAAAACATCTTAAAGTATTAATTCAATGAGGCTGTAGTTTGTATAGGACAGGAAAAAAACCTTTCTGCCAGACCTTGCCCATCAGAGATGAGCAATTTACATTTAATGAAAACAACCTACAGTAAGTTTTTGAGTTACTTGGATTTATTTGCCTTCCATCTGACTAAGATGAAGTACATGTCATGTTTAGGATCTGTCATAGTACGTTTGGGGAACAATTTTGTAGAGCTGTATTAATGGCTATGGGTTTTAAAGTTGCTCGACTTTTTGTGCCAAGATGAGAGAAAAGAGTGATGGGTTGATCACAGGAAAAGTGTTGGTGCCAGGGAGAGTTAAATGTATGTAAGTAATCCCATTTCCATACGAATGAGACACCAGTTAGGGAACACACCTGTATTTCTTCTTTATCCAGTTGTTACAGAATCTACTAGCGTGTCTCTGGGGACTTCTCCTCAGCCACCAGCCTGCAGGAGAATAAACAAACCCAGATTTTCATCTGTATGTTGTTTATTTGAGTACATAGCTCCAAAAGAGACTGTAAACAAGAGCTCTTTATGATCCAAACAGATTTCTGAAAATGCTACTTGATGAAGCTTACAAATTTTCTTGTGCCTTTCTATACTAACATTTCTCCTGGCCTCCAGTGCTTCTTGTGAACCCCTGAAATGGAGGTTTTGAAGGTACAGGGAAACGCTTCAGCCAGAAGAATGACAGCTTAGCTTAGTCCAGAAATGAACCTGATTAATGATGTTTGAACAAGACCAGGAATTAAAGGACGGTCTTTGGAGACTCTGCTTTAAGCTGGAGAGATAAATGATTTTTAACTTGGATGCTCCTTGGATGTTTCCATTATTCATGATGTCATTAGTTTAGCAACTTAATATTTCTTTGAACAATCATGAGATAAGAAGAGGATTTCGGATTTGCTTCACATCTGTATTAGTAGATTATAGGCTAAGTTGCAGAAGTTCTCTGACTTCCAACTTGTCAGGAAATACAGAGATGTGATAATTTATCACTAAAGCACCAAAGACTTCTTTTTTTTGTTTGAGCTTTTCTCCCTAAGTATTCAAATCCCTTTCTTATACTTGTGGACCATGATCAAGTTACTTCTTAACCTTCAATTGCAGTAAGCAAATGGGTTATATTTTATATATTTTTCCTCCCATTTAAATTTTTTTCCTGAACTCTTTTGTGCAAAGGATAGTGCAAAAGAGTATTTGCTCTAGAGAAGGTTGTTTTATTCCTTCAGTGGTGGTATTATTAACCTGTACAGAAACAGCATATTCTTTCTGCTCATGTGACATTTCTCTGCTCGTACATTCTTTGGTCCAGGACCAGATAGTTTCTTTATTGTCACAAACAGGTATTTGAAGAGCGCTGCAGTGCACGTCAGAGCAGTGTACTGTGTGATTCCTTTTCCCTCAGGAGACAGAATACAAATCCATGAATTCATCAGATTTCAGTCCCACTCTTTGTCTTTAATATTCATTGACCATGGACTGTTGTTGTTTTTTAAAAATTAAATATTGTTTACAGAATATGAGACAGGTTCATAGCTGTACCTGTCAGTTTAGTATCTTGACTAAATACTCTGTTCATGCTTCTACTATGCAAATGTCTTTAGAACGAAAGTTTACAAATAGCAGTGACATATATATTTATACAGATATGTAAAATATGTGTGTTAATAGGGATATCAATATGTTAAATAACTACTTGTAGGCATAACCATTCTAAATCAAAAGAAATATTTTTAAAATCTCTATTAACTTGGGGAGTTTTGTGACATAACCTCTCTCACTCAGTTTTCCTGAAACACATTTGCGTTTTAAATGTTGCCCCTGAGATCTTCTTGTCTTTTTCCAAAACCGCATTCTTCTCCTCCACGAAACTGTAGTGTGATCACGCTTTGCTCATAGACAGCTGTAGAAATTAATTTTTAAAGTAGAAACATGTTTTTAGAGATAATTCTGTCCAGCAGACACAGAACAATCCTAAGCCAGTGGCAATACCTTGTTTGGAAAAATAATATTTAGAGACTTGACAGGTGTTTTGCCATTGGCAGGGACACCTATGGTATGTGACCTGAAATCCCCCATGACAACGCAGATCCTTTCTGCACACAAAGGAGCTGCTTATCTCTGTCCTTCCCCTGATTTAGGCATGGTTGCAGACACCCTGGCAGGAAGTCCCATCACTGAACCAGGGGCACTCCATGCCTCCCTCTTCTATTTGTCAGTAATTACAGCAGATAACACCACACCTGTGCAAAGTGCTGATGCCTTCTGCCTTTCACCAGCTGGTGGTTCAGTCAAGGCTATCTTTTTCCTTTTAATTTGGAGAGTGTTTATTAAAGAAAATAAAATGAAATCCCAACAAGTTAATAGATCCAGATTTATGGCAAAGTGAAAATGATACCCCAGCATGTTATGACTTTTTTTTTTTTTTTGTATCAGTGGAAGGGGGGCTTGTGAAAGAGTTTCCACATATTACATAGATCAAATTGTTTATCAGAGTTTGTTATTCCAAATCTTCATTAGACACTCAATAGATAATTTAGAATTCTGAAGACCTCGAGTGGTCTGCAGCTTCTGAACCTAAGGCTGCTTTCTCACTTGAGGCACTCAAAAATATGTTTATGTGATATATATACAAAAAAAAATGAAATTTGCAATGGAAACTGCAATCCCAGAAGATTCCACTTTTCAACAGCTAATGGAATTTATAAATTCTCTTTTCATGTGCCACTCTTATGGTCTATATACATATGAGCACAGTTTCTGACTATTTACTTCCAGACTTTTACATCAGCCATATGTTTTGATCTCCTTTTTTTCCCCAGTAAGAGAACTTCTTCATGCTTATTAGGTAGATGCACCTCATCTATGAGTATTAAGTAATACAGAAAACAAGCAGACATAATATAAGACTTCCACTGATCTCCATGTTACTTCCATATTCCATAGACTTTGAGCCACGCTCTTCTGGTAAAAGAAAATTAGGGTGGCTGCTCAGCCTTCCTATAGCAACAGGTGTGGAGATTGGGGCTTGTGTGCGAGCGTGAGAAGAAGAGTGTCTGAGCTGTAACTAAAGGATGGAAATATCTGCTGGCAGGTCAAACAGAATGCAAAATCCTGCTAAAATTGAAAAAGAGCACTGAGGTACATGACCCGAGCAGCAGAAGGACAGAGGGCCTTTGAAAGTGAAACCAGGACAGTGCTGGCCTGGGCAGTCAGTGAGCAGTCAGGCCACATTTTGACAAGAATCATCCTTCCAGTGTTTAAACTAAAAGGTAATTTATGTGTCTGGTGATGGTCAATAGGGTAAGAGCATCTGAAAACTTCAGCCTATTGATTACTTGAAGAAAAACACATTTATATAAGAAAACATGTACAACACTTGGGCTAAGTGATGGTGGATACACACCTTCCCTCCAAAGGGATGATGACAGCAAAGTGTGAAGGCTCTGGTCCCAGACTGGTACTGAGGACCTGCTGGAGGATGAAAGCACTCAGGTAAGATGCAGAACCAAACCTCCACCCTCTGCAGATGTCACCTTTTGAGGACATGTGCAGGAAACAGCAAAGTGTTCAAAGTGATCAGGTAAGACTTGGGTGGTACCTGCTAACATTGGTGCAATGGAAAGTTGGAAGATATGAGACTGGTGATAACACCCTCCCTCAAGAGTGTGGCCATGCTCAGTTAATGTGCTTTCTTTTCCTCTTCTGCTCAGTCATCAAACCAGGAGGAAGAACCCCATTCCATTATCAATCCCACCCAGACTGTAGGCAGCAGAGAATAATCTGTTGTATGAGAGACTGCCTTGAGTGATGCTGACTGTACAGAGGAGGCAAGGGATGAACAGACAAACCAGACCCACATGCAACTCCTCCTTGCCTCTTCCCCTAGCCCTTCTGTTGATGCAGTCCTGTCACTCAAATCCTGTGATTTCCCACACTGAAAGCATTTTCCAAAATGCTGTTTAGCTGTTGCTTCAGCTGCATCATTTTTATATACAATCTTTCTTTTACCCATTGTGCCAAATGTGCAGCACACTGCATGGCATTGGCAGTGCAGGCATTATCCAGTCCTACAGTTCTAGGGGGAGTGTTATAAATTTAAGCCAGACCATCCCCTGGCATTTCAGCCATTTACCTTTGTAGAGAATTTCTACTGAACACACCTGCGACAAATCTCCTTTCTCCTTCCCTTTTCTTGGATTATGAGTAAAATAAAACACAGCCTATGACATTAATGGCCTTGTAATATTGGCTGAACTATCTGGATGCTAGGAAACACCACAGCTGAGGTAATTTTTTCAAACAGTGTATTGAATTACAGGTTTCCACTTGCTTTTTGTTTTGCTTTTCCCTGTGGGACCCATTTGTACACTGAACAAAGTAGGAGCTTGCTTAATACAGCTATTCAGTGTTTTATCTCACCTTCATTGTCTTGTCTAACCACACTACTTCTGGTTTTTTTTCATGCCAGGAAAAGTGTTGCTTCCTTTGTGTTTTTCTGCACACTCACACTGGAATGTCTGAGTTCATAATAAATAGGTGTGCATTTACTGCCACAGCAATCTGATGTTGGGGGACTTTTGCTTTCTCTCCCCTTCTAGGCGGAGGATAAAGAGAAACTGAAATTTCAGACCATCCATTCATTGCATGGTCAGCTTCAGACAGGTGGGATTTCTCCTCATGGAGCGCTCACATTATACGGACTTGTAACACATGATAATTACAGAGTTCTGTAACAGCAGACATGCTGGGGGCATGGTGACACTTGGGCTAACTCAGCTATTGTAGGCAAACTAGCAGTGCTGTGAGAGCCACAAAGGGTTGCAGTATTTGCATTGTGCAAGGGAGCACCAACCCTCTCATGAGCCAGTGCCACATCACCTAGGCACCACCTCTAGCTTTGAAGCCCAGTCCCCAGATATTCAACAGTGGCGTGTCTGAGCACTGAGTGCCTTTGTAAGTCTTACATCAGAAAACAGGGGGAATAAATTACAGGATTTGTCTGCACAGCAAAATGAGGTATGTCAGCTTCTGCACAAACAGTCGAGTGCAGCTCATGCCATGGGAGGAGGAGACTCAAAGCAGGCTGTGCAGTGTGTCATGCAGGGAAGGACCCAGGTGATGGTGGATGTTCACTAGTCGTGGCCATGCACTCAGGCAAAACCTTTTATTTATGGTTCTGTTTGTGGCTTGCAGAAGCAAAAACACCATACTTACTGAGGGGTTATACACGGTAATTCTAAAATGAGGGCACACTTTGCTCCCAAGAGCTGTGACAGTGTCAAAGCAGTGATTCAGGTGGGAGCTCAGTGCCTGAAGGCAGTTTCTTGCCTGATGTCAGCATTTAATTGCCAGACAGCTCCTTCTCATAGAGGCTTAGAACATGGGTTTTGCAATGTTTGACCCTCGAAACTGCATCTTCCTATGAAGAAAAGCAACACGATTCATGCATTTTTCTTCCAGAAGCTGTCTCTGGCGATAGTGAATTGTAGAGAATTAAAGTCCTTCTGTCCATGTGATCTACAAAAGTTCAAATCATTGCCCCTTCTCTCCGTGTCTTACTTCCTTGTGGCCCCTTTTGGCATGGTCCCCATTTCTAGTCTTTCTTCCCTCAGTGTCCCATCCTGTGTCTTTCTCCTCTCCTGCTTCCCTCAGCTTGCGAGCTCAGCTTTTGAAGACTCCTGCTCTGCCATCTGCTCCCATAGGACCTCATCCAGCTCTGCCAACTCTTTGTGCAGTGCTTGTGCCCAAGCATTAGACAGTAAATCAGCATTCTAGCTTGCTACAGACTTGGGCAGAAAGTCGAAAGAGAGTGGTTTCTCTTTTGCTGTCAAGACCAACAATGAAAACAATTGATTCTTCTGCCCAAGAGCCCTGGTGATCTCTCTGTCAAGTGATGTACAATTGGTCCCACAGCAAGCACAGGGCACATAGAGGGTATAAAAAGCAAATTGCCCAGCTGCTGAGGTGATGAAAGGTTAGAGCTGACAGTGTCTGAAAAAGCATTGCTTCTTCCAATGAACACCAGATATTTATTATGAAGTCTGGTCTGGGTTTGAAGGCAGTATATTTTAGCCAAAAAAAGTTACGAATGTGTGAAACCTTGAAGCTGGGTGTACTGTTAATGCCAGCTGAACAGCTTGGGAGAGACTGGCATTCCACACACAGAGTTCACAGGATTCAGTGTTTTGCCTTTTTTTCTTTCACTCAGCCTTAGTTTTTTGGTAGAATAGAGAATTGAAACCACCAGTTTTTGAAAGCAATAAACTGGAATATAGCCATAAAGGGTTTATACTCTGCAGTCTTTAGAAGGCAGTATCAGCTGTTAAGGTTTGAGCACAGGTGACCAGCCCTAAGGCTGAACTAACAGAACAGTGCGGAACAGCACCAAACATTGCACAGGGTAGAAGAGGGAAAGCAGCTGGCCAGCCACATCTGGGACTGCAGCAATCCAAAAGGAACTGGGAAAAACTACCAGGCATTTCAGCAAGTGAAACGGGAGCATTGGAAACTCCCTGTAGGTGAAACCCCAAGAGATAGGGAGATGCTGATTTTTTGGCTGTCACTGAGGTCAAATCAAGAAAACTGAGCCCTGTGGGTGAAAATTAAATAGAGGCAGATTGGTTATTTGGGAAAGGGAATGTGTTAAAAGGGACTGAGAGGTGAAACAACTCATGTGATTTGGACTCTGTGGATTACTCGTTCAAACATCCATGCAGCTCATCAACACAGCCTGGAGCAGGACAATAAACCTGCTGTTGTAACCATGCTACGTGCATCTGGCTTCCTTCCCTTGTCAGAGGGGGCAAGAGGGTGTCCTCAAATGTCAGGCTGGACGGGGTTGGAGAATGGACCAAACACCACCTTAACACCAAGGATCCTAAGCAATCTTCCTAACGTGAACCCAACTTCGTTATTTATTTTTGTTTTAGTGAAGATTTAGTGTGAGAAAAAGTGTTTGGAAGTAGTTCTGTTAATGCAGACCACTGGTCTAAGCCTGTTTACGCTCTCCTGCCACGCTGTTCTTTGTAGCAGCCCTTGGCTGAGCGTAGCCATGAGAATGATGTCTGTGCCCAGCCACACCTTGGTGTTCAGCCTGCACCCTGTCCCACTTGTTTTCCTTCATCAATACACTGCTCAGGGAAGGTTGAGGGACTTGGCAAATCTGGGCAGTTTCTGGAGTCATTTGCCAAAGTAAAGCGGTACACGGGAGCTTGTGTCAGTCTGTCTTGTATGTGTGCCCTTGTCCTCTTCTTCCTTTATTCCCTGTCAAGTATTTTCCCTGGTTAGCAGAGCAGTAATGAAACTTTAGCAACACAGAAAAATCCTGGTGGTGCAGTCTCTTCTTGAGCCAGTGGTCACTTTGCTAATTACCCCATGAAGAAAGGGAGAGAAAAAAATCCTTTAGTGGAAAAAAAGAAATCCTTTTCCTTTAGTGGAAAAAAACCCCTAATAACACATATGTGTTTGTAGCTGACAGCCAGCTAAGGATGAACTCAGAAGCAAGAGCTCTGGCAGGCTGCAGCCATCCAGTGTGATCTTTTCCCAGTATAGTTGTATGAAGGGGGGTTTGACAAATCAAACATACAAAAGCTGAAATTCTGCATGTCTCGGGCAATTCCATCAGTGAAGTTTGGTGCAATAATAAAAAAAACCCAAACAAAACAAAACTAAAACCCCCTGACTCTTCTGCCATGTTGCTTGGTTCGAGGTGCCACCCGGCACATCCCAGCCTTGCGGGCAGAGAAGAGCCCTACCAACATCTCGGCTTCCTGCAAGCCACAGCTCCCTCCGCTGGGGCCGTGTGAGGTGCAGGCACGGCAGGAGCCTGCCTTAAGGGAAACAAACCCTAGGGAAGGGCCACAGGCAGGTGGAGGCCTGTAATTGCAACTGCAGGTGCCCAAACGCTACTTCCACGCAGGGCACCTCCAAAAAGGCTCAAACCCCTATTCCATGTGGATTTTTTCATTGTGCCCTGTGTCGGGCCTCCAGGAGCAGCACCAGAGCCTGGGCTTGGTGCTTTGCCTTGGGAGGACACCCTCAGCCAGAATGTTGTGACTCGAGTTGTTGCATGTGGGAAAGACATTTTCTGCGTGGAATTTCACTCAGCCTAAACACAGCCAAGTGCCAGCCTTAGGAGGCGATTGGACAGAGGTCGTATCATTACAGGTGTGCTTTAGGGTATCAACATATACCTCCACCTTCCCACAGGCTTGAGGGGATGTCCCAAGCAAAAATCTTTCCCAAATAAGCATAGTAGGGACATATCAGACTTCCAGTCTCTGACAGCCTACATTTTGCTGAAGGTTGCTTCATTTTTTGGAACTTCATGAGTGTTCAGCCCTAACGTCTGACACCCCACAGCAGTCAGCTCTTTGGTATTCACTTGGCATCACAATGGGGTGATTTCTTCTCCTGAGAAGTGTCTGAAGCCACTGAGTTTGAAAAGGTACCGGAGACTCATCATGAAGGCACTTTTGCATTCCAATAGGTCTTAAAGCTACCATTCACTTGGGGAACTGGGCAGAGACACAGGAAAGAGCCCAAGGATCCCCAGAAAGGGATGGTTCAGCAGGAGGTGGTCAGAGGAGAAGGGAGACAGGGGTGAAGGGAAGACTGGGAGGAGAAAGGAGTGGGCAATCAAGGGGAAAGTGAGGAGGACTTAAGGCAGTTACGGATTTATGGCATTGATAGGCGTGACAGCTGGGATTTCATGAAGCATTTGAAAGAGTGACATGCTTTTTAGGCATTTTGAGTCTTTTCCACTGCTGTGTGATAAGGGAAATGCAGCTCCAAGAAGGCATATGGCTCAGATAAGAGGAAGCTAATAAACATATGGATGAGGTTTAAACCCAGCTAGATCAAAGGAATATATTTGGCCATTCTCATAACAAGGGCTTTATCCTTGCCTTGCTATTTTCCCTCAGATTGGAAACTCATCCTTTAGTTCCAGGGCAGTTTAGCCTTTTTCTCTAGGTCTCCAAACAGCATTTGTGAGAATCTAAAAAGAAAATTGATCTTTTACCTCACACTTGCTTCCAGCACAGCCCTCTGATTTCTTTCTAGTCTCAGCTACTCACTCCCCAACATCACCCTCAGTCCTTCACAGCTGCACCCACCCCAAGCATCAGTTGCATCCCCTCACCAGCCCTGGGACCCCTGGATCAGGCCAGGATGCTCCACAGCTCTGGCCTCGAACAGGGGAAAGGTGCAGCGAGCAAGAGATGCACACTTGGGTCTTACCTTTTCCCAGGAGCGAGGCAAGAGCCGTTGAAGGTCCGTGGATGCACTGACCTGGATAGTCTGCCTGCAAGGCTGCTCACACCTCCTGCACCCGCCAGCACTGATAAGAGCCACCATCACTCTCTGCTGCAAGCCCTCACTCCATAGCTAAAGCTGCCAGGACTTGTTTTACCAGGTGAGGTTTTTTCCTTACATTTTCATGATATTCCTTTTTATCTAGTCTGACCCTCCACAGAGGAGAAGCTCTTGCTCTTCAAACCAACCTCTCCCCACCCAGCCACTGACTGCCATCACCTACATCAGCTGCCTGGCCTCACTGAGGCCACTTAAAGGTGGGGCTGCCTGAACCCCAGAGGACACTTTTTTTTTTCTTTAAGGAGCTCTGCAGATCACTCTGTGCCTGCACGCTCACATTAATCCAGTAAAATTAGCAAATGTGTTTAGCTAAAAGAAAATGACAACATCTTAAAGATAGCATTGAGTATGATTTGAGGGCAGGATTTGGTCTATTGAGGAATATTAACTCCCCCTTTAAGGTAATATCTACTTTATCTGTTAAAAAAATACAGCTTTGTTTACTCTCCATTGGTATTTGCCCAACAGACAGTATTGTCTAGTTTTGAAAACACATCAGGCCACACAAAAGAGCTTCCAGACTCTTACTGAGCTGATGATTCCCTTTTGTATCATCGTTTTCCTTATCTTGGGATCCAGGCTGTCATCTTTAATTATTTTAAAATGAACTGCCACATCTTATCTTTATCAGAATATTTTATCCCCTGTTCACCCTTCTATCTCTTCCTTGTTCAAAACATTAAAAGTAAAGAATTGTGATTCTTTTTATTTGATTACTGGTGTTTTACCTCATTGCTTCTTAAATTGAGGAAACTTTTCAAAATAAGAATTTATATTCAGCTGCCCTTTATATTCTGGCTCTGTGGTGTGCGTGCCCTTCCTGGCTGCTCAGCTCTTTCCAGCAGACTTTTCTCACGTTCTGGATGATGAAACGCTGTGTGTCCTCCTTCCGGTTTGCCAAGAACTTATCAGCTATGCGGTGCTGGAGAAGAAAGACTCCTGGAGTCTGGAATAGGTGACACACGAGCCCACCTGTTCTGTCTGCATCATTCCGTTTCATTAAGCACAGGTCTCATGTCCTGGTCTCTGTGCCCTTCCCCACCAGCCCAAACACCGTGGCCCTTTCCCGTGTACACCAGCTTCCTTTATTCTAATTGTGGCCTCTCATTCACAAAAATCAAAGTCTGATTTACATGATCTAGTCCCACACAGCATGGACAATATATAGATAAATGTCTAGGTAGCTGCATTTCTATTGGTTCAGCATAACACATGCACCCAGTGATCAATAAAATACCAATTTGGAAGAGGAGGGATCAAGTAAAATAGGTTTTCAGCATTTCCATTATCAGGCAGAAGGTAATAAAATAGCTCTATACCACAACACCCAAAGAGTCATCTTATAATCTATGTGTGCCTCTCAAGAGCCATTTCTTTAATATTTTATCATATTAGGCTTAAAATTAAGAAATACTCTGTGCGGAATTGCAGTCACATGAACCTGCAAATACAAGAGGATGGGACGTGCAGGCACAGCGTAGAAGTGGACCAAGTAGGAAGAAGTGAGGCTGGGACACTGGGCAACAAGCTTCCCTGGTGCAGACAAGGACATGATGAGAAGAGGCCCAAAGAGTGGCATGCAGCACCCCACAGAGCAATCAGAGCTCCACACCAGAGAGCAGAGCAGTAACTGGCATCAGAGCAGAAGCTGAAATGAAAGCTGACAGTGGAACAAATGTTGGTTGGTAAAACACAGGCTGATTATATACCAGTTAGCATTGATTCGGGTGCCAAGAATAACAGCAGGCACTGAACAGAGTGGGGGAGTGTGAGGCACTGAGAAAGAGCTTGGCATAACAGAGCAGGAGATGATTAAACAAACAAACAAACAAACAAACCCTCACCCCGAGGAGGAAATTATTAAAGCAGCATGAACATGGAGCTGCAGCCCTCTTCTGTGGGAAGCAAATTCTGCGGCGAGCCCACAGACTGGGAAAGCCCACAAATGGCAACTCTACATTACTGGGGAAAAGGAATTGGTGAGAGCTGTTAGCCAGCATATGTTTGACCTTTCTGAGAAAACCGGCATAAGAACCTTTATTAATGACCGTGGCAGGGAGATGAGCCCGCATGGAAGGAGGTTTGATTTCCGGACCATCTGCCATCCTGCCTGCCAAGCAATGGGAAGGCACCAGCCAGCCCAGGCCCTGGCCAGTATTCCTCCTCACAGGCAAGAGAAGGTGAGACAGGCTTCTCCCCACTCCTCACATGCTGGGAATCTCATTTAACTCTTGAGCACCTGGGGACCTGGTGGAAATTGTGCAAACAAAATGCACCGTTCTCCTGAGCAGAGGCAGATCTGGGCTCTCTGTGACCACCTCTTACTGGGAGAAAGGGAAGGATATCGAGCAGAAATACCCAATAGATTAAACCATGTTAGGTGTTGTATTTCACACGTACAGCCAGTGTTTTTGTCCATCAAGACTCAAGACGCTTCCTTTTTCTTTCAAGCACACATGGCAAGTATTTTTCATCTCCTTTGTCGCCTTTTATCAATGAGCAGGGGTAAAGCTGGAAGATAACAAAACCCATCATGCTCACTGAAAAGAATATGTGATCCTAGAAATATCTGTCTGTTACTTACAAATGCATACAGATAGGTAGTGCTGTGAAAATGGCACAGATGGGTTGGCCTCATCTCTACAGAAGAGTTTAGTACAGTGGCTCACAAGGATTTGTTTGCAAAGTTGGGATGTACTGCAAGAATTACAAACAACATAAGGACTTGGGCAAACAGGACAGCATGAAAAGATCATTTGGTAGGGGTGTTACCAGCCCATGGAGGTATCTCAAATCACAAATTAGCCCATCTCCCTTCATGCCTATGGTGCAAGACAAGGCCTGTGTTTATAATGGATGACTGGATTCTGTCATAGGAAGAACTAAATACTCCTGGAGCTAGTAAAAGTATGGAATGTGATGGGAAAAAAGTGTGGCATAATTCACTGGAGGTCAAAGAATAAGGTCTGTTGCCTTGTGATGTGATATCTTCAAGGGATGCTGGGGAGGAGGAGGAGGATCTGGTTACACTGCAAAACCGTACGCTGCTGCTTAGCCTAAATGCTGCAGCCAGGAAAGACGTGATAGTAGATCCAGGAAGTGTCACGTGAGGAGTTTTCCATGGTGTCATGGAAGGTCCTGGCACTGGCTAAGGCACCACAACAGCCTCACTGAGCTGTCAGTGTGCGCTTCTCATCAGCTGCCTTTCAAAAAGATGATTTTAAACAGACGAAAGGGAAAAGGGCTACTCAGAAACATGAGTTGAATTTCTCTGTTTCTGAAGGGTAGATCAAATAGCCTGTCCTGTGTAGCTGTGTTAACAGAAGACTGAAAGAGGCTTGGGTTACATTTGAGCAATAAATACAGGAAGAGAGAGGAATTATTTCCATTTAGATAAAAGCTACTACAAGATTAAGCAGGTGTACACTGACCCTGAAAGAATTTGGCTTGGAAAGAAGAAGAGATTTAACTTTCAGAAATGAAGTGCCAGAGCAGCCTTTGAACAGGGACGCTGGGAGAAGGTATTTGACTGTTATAAGATAACGTCGGATTAGGTTACAGAAGAGGTTGTGTGAACACAGGGATGGTTCTTGGGTTTGGAAATGATGGTGTAAGATATGAGGTTTCAACTGCTTTAGTATTATTCAGAATTCCAGTTGAAAGGAGACTTTGTCACATGTGTTTGTGACACTAGATTTAGCTGTTTGATCTCACACTAGGCCAGGTTCCTGGTTATCCCCTGGTGCCAGGACGGCTTTTCTCTTCCGTGCTTGATGCCGTTCGTTTTGGGTTTGAACTTTACTCTTCTTTAGGGCACTACAGCTTTTTCAGCCAGCACCAGGATGTTGGTCCAGGTGCGTGGATGCCTCAGTGGCACAGGGACAACTTTTTGGCAGCCCACCAGTTTATGTCCTCCCCTGACCTCAGAGCAGTCCAGCAAGCAATTTTGCCTGCTCTTTTCCATGAAATTTTAAGTGGCATTAGATAAAATGGGGGAAGACTCTCATGTTTGGCAGCTGACAGAGCATGAAACTGAAAAAGAATAAGATGAAGAAAGGCACTGCCATTTGCAATTGAGATGTCCTTGCAACTGAGGCTTTTTCCTCTAAGCTGAACTGAGTCCAGTCCTGCAAAGATTTCCACACATCAGTAGATCTGGGTTGGGAGAGATCCTCTCATTTTGGGGAAAATTTGCCTACAGAAACCATGACTATTTGTAAAGTAGGGCTTTCAGTCTGTACCCTTCCCAAGCTGAACACTCATCCAGGTTTTCTTGTTTTATTAGAACAGGAGAACAAAATCCTCTTAAGTGCCAACAAATAGAAAACATTGCATATAAATACCTGAAAAGGTACAACCCATTTACACATAACCAACAGAGCTGTTATTTAAAGTGCACGTTTTTAACCTAGGAATATTTCCCAGCTGCTAATCCATAATGTAAATGGGTGTGAAGTCTTCTTTCCTCAGCAGGAACACTGTTTAGCCAAAATCTCCTTCAGAACCAGTCTTGGCAGCCATTAAACATGCTGGATGTACTTAGACCAAACCATTTGACAGCAGCATCTCTCAGAGGACTGATAACTGAGTAAGACTTAAACCTGTTAAAAACATATTTTCTGCCATGGCTCAGATACATACCTGCAGCTGGTATGAAGCCCAAGTCTCTATTTGTTTTGAATTTGTCCCTCTAGATGATAAATATTTAGCCAGCACCTCCCAGCCCATCACAAACAACTTCCTGTAATCCCCTTAGCTGAGTCTGAGTCTGAGACTGAACAATACCACAGAGAAGAATGTTCTGGTTTGTGCATGGCCTTGAAGCTTGGATGCAAAGTAGGCCAAATTTATGTTAAATTCGCTAAACTTCCATGGAAACGTGCACTGTGGCTGCTGCATCAGGGCGAGAATATGAATCTAAGCAAGACAGGAACTGAAAATCACCCCTGATCTCATTGCCTGCTCTTGCTTCCTCATAGTCCTTCAGAGACCAGGTTGTCATTACAGAGATGAATTTGGGCTCTTGAGACTGAGGGAGGAGCTCCAGGTCTCACATGTGCTTCTGATCCTTGGATAAACTCTTTGTGTCAATGCTTTAATCTGTGGTAAAACAGTAGCACAAATAGGAAGGGGACAGAATCTGGTTGCATTTTTAAAGTGTGATAGAGCCATGGTCTATCAAGCAGAAGGGTTTATAAAATCATTAAACAAGATAAACTGAGTTCTTTCCAAGAGAGGTGCAAAAATACAGGCTGAAATTGGAGTGGTAATTCCTTGCAATACTTCACACATGGGTTTTCTACTGATTTTATATCTCACTCTAACAAGATGTGAGGTTAAATGATGAGATGCAATTAAAACGCCAGATTGACCACATGACCTCAGGGAATGTCTCACGGAGCTGCCAACATGATAGCATTAGCACACCATCATGCTGCTGATGTAACATCTCTAAAAACATTTAACACCAAGCCTCTGTTGCATTCAAGAAGGGTGACACTTTCTGGATTACAGGATGACTGCAAAGAGTGACAGTGACATCAAGGTAGAAAAGTAGCAGAAGCAAATTGTTCTGTTTGCTGTCCTCTAGGTCAGTTTGGTGCATTCACATCCTCTGGTATCTTATTGGAGGTCTTGATGAACCAGGGCTGTGTGCTTTCCATTTATCCCTGCTTCTCTGCTCCAGCTACCACCTCTGGGAGTTTCACCCAGGCTTATATTTTGCACCTGGGAAAGAAAGTCCTGGGTAACCATTTGCCCAGGGGATCTATTTTTGTTCAAGCATTCAGTGTCAGTCTCCTGTCTGCATAGCAATCAATACGTTATTCTGTTTATTCACCAAGCTCACATCTAAGGGCATTCAGGACTAAAACGTCTCAAAAAACTATTTTCACATTGAGATTGGTTTATGGTTCAATGCGTGACTTACAAATCAAAAACTGCAACTCTTATTAGCCTCTTTTGTGCAGAGATGAGGTAGCAATACTTGTACCATCAAAATGGTCAGTAGCTTGGCAGATGCTCACAGGGTTTCGGATTGTTTAGAGGTGGGACGTCGCTGCCTGACTCAGGACATTGCCTCACTCACTCGGTACCTTGGAGTTAGGTCTCCTGCCTCATCTCTAACAGGAAACTGCAGCCTCAGTTGCATTTCAATCACAACCAGACCTCACCAAGGGGGTTGCAGCATGAGTGTCCCCACGAGCATCACAGGGGCACTATCACAGGGGGATGTTACAGCCCCCTCCAGCAGCTCCAGTGGAGGTAGTATTTTTATTTTTTTGAGCTGTACCCTGAAGTTAATAAAAATAAATCTTCCTTCTCTGTGCAATGCCCTCCCTGCAAGGGGCTTCACTCCTGACCGAGGGTGCATTTATACATTCATATTTGTGCTCAGCACCTTGTTGATGCCTGAGGCGCAGCCAGGAGGGCAGGAGGATTGATGAGATAGCTCGATTGCCCGAAATGAGTGCTCTGAGACTGCCTGAAGTAAACGTGCAACTGACCCTTCTGGCGGGTCCGCCCACGCTCCTTCTGAGCTCTGACAACCTCTTGCATCCCGAGGGTCTACACAAGAGACAAACAGCTTCTGCACAGCAGGCTGGGCAGAGGGACCAGGAGGCATTTACAAAGCTCCTTGCTCTTGTAAGGTGCAGCAGACTCTGTTTAAAATCAATGTCTCTGTGTCAGACACTTGGGACCAGCAGGGATGCTGCCACAGACTCCCCTGTCCCCATGCATCTCCCCCAGGTTAGTAGGGGTAGGGACAAGTATCAGGGGTGCTCCATGGGTGAGGAGAGGGATGAAGGGGGGCCCCAAAAAGAGGGAAAGCATGGAGGCAGGGGCATGGTGGCTAATGCCATCACTCTTTTCTACTCCATGGCCACAGCACAGCCCCTCTGCAGAGCTACCACCCTGGGTACTGGCAGAAGTGTGGCACCCTGGTTTCAGTACTGTGCTGAAAAATGCATGTTGAAAAACTGGACCAGGAATGAGCTGAGCTTTTGACAAGATGCTCATGTTCAGCGCTCAGAGGAGCACAGCCTGCTTCACCTATTAAAGAGGACATTTCAAGGATGCTCATCTTTTCAGGGCAAGCTGCTAGCTGATATAATGGGGTCTGTCACCTAGCAGACAGACACTTTGTTAACAAAGTCCTATAGCAATGCTGCTTTTGGAACAAGTAATTAGAAATTGTGCAGTTAGCCAAAGAAAACAGGAATTTTTTAACAGGGCAAGTAATTAGCATCAGGGGCAGAGGATGAGAGCTGGGACAGTTTCTGTCAGACCCGGAAATCCTATCAGCTCTAATTCTGCAGATGTGTTGTGGTTCCTGTAAGAGGCCATGGAAGAGCATCAAAAGGGTCCTTTCTGCCTTTAAGAGACAGAAATTAATCTTTTCCCTCCACACCTCCTACTTGTAACAGATTCACCAGTTCTGTACTAGTGACACTGCCTCTTTGATAATCCCGCTATCAAATCATTCCACTCCTCTCTTCCCACTGCCTTGGGCACCGGCCCCTCCCCAGGGGCTGGGCTGGAGCAGGCTGACTGCCCCTGCCTCTCCAAGCCCCACCATGGCCCCCCTTCACTGGCCGTCTTTGCTACCCACCTTTGGCCTCAGAGCAGCTGTGGTCTCCCCTCTCGTGTCCCATGGAAGCTGCTCCCCCTGCACCACTCCACCTTCTCGAGGCAGATGATGTTGCTTGCAAACCTTTCCAGGGCAGACTGCCTGACTCCACGTTCTGGGAGTCATGGGTCAGGAAAGCCTGGAGGTTTTCTCAGCTCTCAGCTCACAAGCTCCCCAGAAGAAGGGGTACAAAACGAGGTAATTTTCTTCTTTCGTATTGACTTTTCTCTTCACTGAACATGCAGTAGGAATTTGAGTTAAATGGAGTGTGGATTTTCATTTTTGCATAATAAATTTCAAACAGGGCATCATTATCCCATGCAAATAGCATTAATCTGCAAAAGTAGCCTATTAAACGTTTGAGGGACTTTTCCCAAAGGTGATGTTGTACTTCATTACTGGGCAATGATATTTTTTGCATCTCTGTTCAGAAAGCACGCCTCAAATCACAGCTGGCAATCGCTAAACAAATTTACCAGATCTGTGCCCATAATCAGGAAACCAGCCCAGAAACGCAGAATTAGGATTTGCTAATTCCTATTTAAACTGACACTACAGTTTGCTGTCTTCTGTTTATGCAAACATGCTAATTAATTTTTGCCCACGTGGGGCTGAGATGGAAGCTTTACAGTTGTAGGATAATATGTCCAGATATAATATTGCAGGCCAGAATACAATCGGTCTAATGCTCATAAGCACAGAAGCAATGCACTCACAAAGAAAAATAAAACAATTTAATTCTTCTAGATGAGCCATTAGTTTTTATGTTATTATCTTACCAGCAGCATGAGCACTGGCTGACAGTGAACCCTACAGTCCTTGTGTGCCAGACATTGGAAATAGTTTTAGGAATAAAGTGGTGGCTGCAGCTAAAGCTAATGGGCAGGCCTGGGGCTTTCCTGCCTCCTCACCGGGTCCCCATCATTAGGGCAGACAGTGAAGTCCCCTTCTACTCTCTGAATCTCACCTTGCCACCTACTGATAGGGCCCAGCCAGGTACTAATGAGAGCTTAAGGACAGTCAGAGAATGCTGTGAGCCACGTTCCTAAATGGGGAAGATAAATTCAGAAGGTTAAGGGGGTCAACCAGTCTCAAAAACAATCAGGCATAGAGAAAAGAAGCGGCAGTTCTGTGTGCTACTCCAGACACTCTCACGTATGCACTACACACACAAGGCTATGAAACCCCTGGCATCAGCACCACATGGATTTAGGGAGGTTTGAGCCTCCCAGAAGAGTGGGTTCCTCACTTTTTAAGGTAGAGAGTTCACTCCTGTCTTTCCAGACAGCCTGGGCACTAAAATGAAAGGCTGACCCAAGGCCAGGCAGTGCCTTGAGCCACATCTGCCCTTGGAAAGTTTCAGTAGTGACACTGGCCTACGCTCCTGCTCATGGGTCTGAACACTCAGCAAGCTTAACAGAAAAAACTTGTTAGGATAACAAGCATAACTTGCCTCAGGGGCCACAGGAACCATCTACACTGGGGGAATGCCAAACCATTATCCTGATTCATAGAATATATGGTGCAACTGAAGTAACAGAGCTGCAGACTGTAGATAAATGGTGAAAAACTTAGTTCCATTAAAACTTAGTTCATTTCAGATGACTTTTGGCAATGTCCTTGCTCTTCCTTCCTCTAACTCCTAGTGACAGGCAACAAAGCCCAGTGGAAACTGTGTGGTCACTTAGCAGTTTGCCAGGATGATTGTTCCCTGACACTGGCTGCCAGCCCGTGTACCTGCTCCCAGCCACACTGTCCCTCCTCATTACCTAAATCTGCCATTTGGCCCCAGCTGCCACAGGCGACATCGTCTCGTTACCGGCCAAGGCAATGGCTCTGGCAAACCTGCATCATTGCCAGCACAATAACTGCATCACAGGCCTCACACTCGGGGGCAACACGAGGCCCTTTGAAGATAATTTTGGTAAGAACTCTGTGATAAAAAGCAAGCAGAACGGTAACTTAGGAAGTGAGGAGACTAACATGGTAGCCATTAAAATTACACACCCCAAGTACCCAATCTGCATTAAGTAAGCATGCAGTTTTGCAGAGGCAGTCTCCAGGATCCCAAAAATCTGGTTTCTGTTTGAAACGAGCAACAAGAACATCTTTTGGCTACCTAAGAGCTTTTTGATATATGCTACAATACTGATAGTTACTAACACAGAGAAAAGAAACCCCATTCTCTTGTACTGGTGCACATTTGGAGTAACACTGCTTCCCGTCATAGTAACTTTATTTTGCTTCAGTAGAAAGCAGAATCTAGAGGAATGAATAACAATGGAATAACGTTAGGGCAGTAGGATTTTTGGTTCATCTCACTGCATTTCTGGCTGTTTACAAAGCAAATTGTAACGTGGATTCAAGATTTGGCATTAGCAAACAGGTTCTGTGCAAGTTCCTATCTGCCTGGAGGACAGCACTGTCCAAGTAACAGCACATAGAAGGCTTTCCCCTGCCTTTCCTCCCTTTTCCAAGAGCTCATCCCATGTAAGTTACCTGCTAACTGCAAAGCACCTAACTTGTGACAGCTCTGTGGGAAATCTCCATTTGATCCCGTGCAGGGCAGTCTCTCACTGACCAAAGCAGAGAGCGGGCACCTCAGTGTAGAGTATCCTCCCCACACCACACCCACACCGACTTTCCATCCCTCCTAGATACTGTCACGGGTCCAGAGCTGCACACTGCTGGGAGCTGGAACATCCTGGGGAATGGTTGCTGCACACTCGCTCTTTCCTTACCCAAGTTCACATGTCGCCCCTGGCCATGGCCAGAGACAAAACTCTGGGCTAGACAAACATTTGATGCAATCCAGAACTGCTGGTCTTATGCAACTCCTCTGACAGGAGCACCCAGCTAGGGAGGTTTTGCAGTGCTGACATTAAAGGTGCAAACCGCCCCAGTCTCTGGAGTCACCTACTTAGAAAATAACTCATTTCAACCTCCAGCAAGTCTTCAGCACCCACACGAGGTGCCACTGGTGAACCTTGGGAATAGACTTCGGGAAGAGAACATGTTCTTTAAGGGACAACACGGCTGTCACTCAGCTCCCAAATCAAAACTCAAGTGGGTTTTCCCATTTTCTTTCCTCCAACACAATGACTATCCTGCCAGTTCTTTCCCTTAAAATAACAATAAAACAGGTTTATATTTAATGACTGACAGACAAAGAGAAGATGGCAAATGTCAGCTGTAGCACAAGAATAAAGCTATTATTGGGAGATGTGCCTGAAACAATGGAAGACAGGAAAGTGAGGACAGAACCCAGGCAATTCTTTTACATGTACAAGTAATTTGCTTGCATTTCTAACTCTCTCTTGCAACTTTTTTTCAGCACCATTGCTTTATGATCCATGCTCTCCATTTGGGTTTACATGCACCTGCTTCATAGTTTGCCTCCAGGTAAGGGATGCACTTTATACTGAGGTTCTTGCATGACAATCTTTCTCCTCCTGATCTGGATTCCAGTTTTAACTCATCTTATTTGCTGGCTTCATGTGGAGATGTAAAAGCTGTAGGAAATGAAGGCCATTATTTTCATCAGCGGTACTGATAACCTGCAATGAGAGTTTTTCAGATTTTCTCAAATACTGGAGCAGTTGGTTCATAAGGACATGATAAATGCTACGTCACTATTTTTTATTTGCTATAATCAGTCAGGATCTGAAACAAAAACAAACATACCTTGGATTGGCCTTCTTTTTTTTTTTTTTTAAAGGAATAAGCAGCACAATACTGAGCCACAATTAATATCAAGGTTAGGTACAACAGTGGCATTAACAGAGCCTCCTTGAGCTGAGGAAGGCTAACTAAAGGATGCACAAACGCAGACAGGATTTCTTCAACGCGCACACGCCACTAAAGAAAATACTCCCACTTCATAGTGCAGGCAGGCAAAAGCCAGACTTTTTATTTAAGTTTAAAATAACAAATATTCACCTACAATCACAGTATACTGCTTAGTTTATCGCTTCTGCTTTGAATTCTGTGCTTTCATTTCACGTGTCTACATTTCGCGTTTGTGTACACGCTGCAAAAGTAACTTTGAATATCATTTAACATCTGTGCATATCCTTTAGAGCTTAACGTTACACGGAAATTAAAATAAATTTTGAATTTTAAGGTACTGAAAAAAAATCAATAAAGTTCCACTGAAAAAAACAGTATAAATGTTTCTTGTAGTACAGTACTCTTAATTTTATGTCAGTGTCATTTTAATGCCATAGTTTTCAAATATTGACTGTATAAAGAGAAGACGAGGGGAAAAATTATCTAAAATGCCATTCCTAAGTCTGTTAAACTCTGGTGATTTATGATATATGTACAGTATATAAATATATTTATGTATATATGTACATATATATTGGTTAACATTCATTATAAATAGAACTGTGTTAACTTAAGCAGTATAAAAATAGCCACTTTCCTGGGAACATGCAAGCACAATATGCTCTCACCTAATCTATAAAACTCAAAACAACCGAAACCTTTAGCTCTGACTTTCTATAAATATAAATTTCAATTGAAGACTTTCAGCTGATTTAATCATAAAGTAAGTTTTTCCAGTAAAGATATAAAAATCTGTTTGATGCTAGCTATAATTAAGCTCAAACACAGTATATTTTGGGTTATTTACTTTCAAGTATTTTTTCCCACGTGCGCTAAATCTAGACACACTGCATTTTTTTTTCTTTTACAGTAAAATATTATTCAGCTCTAAACACTAAAAGCCAAATTACAAGCAATCTGGCATGCTTGCACTGCAGGTAAAAGGCTCTCCTCTACACTATTCCTATGTGGGAGGCTGTCCTAATATGGCTATTTGTGCTCCAGATCTTTTGTTCATTGCAAAGCATTATCAAGATTCCCCTATCGTAAGATTCTTAAGGCCCGAAGAGAAAGTACTACAACCACTTAAGTCTCATCTCGTGCTCACTGAAATTCACTCCGAGGTCCCTGCATTCAGCACAGTGACTGGTAGCTGGACTAAAACACCTCTCCTGTTACAGCCAAAGAGGTTCCAGCTTCAGAAGTTGAGCGAGATCTTGACTTTTTAGTGACTTTTCCCAAGGGGAAAAAAATTCGGTTCCATCTGAACCAAATGTGACATTTTTCCTTTTTTCTTGCCATATGAAAAACTGAAAAATTGTTTTGCCCTGAAACATTCCTTTCTCCTCCAAAGTGCTCCGAGTACCAGTTAGAAAAGCAAAAGAAAGAGGAGCTATGTTCAAAGGTGATGCTGCTTCTGTTCCTCCTTGTACCCACCAGCTCAGCAGAGCACACGCTGGGCTGGGCTGTGGGAGGAACAGCATCCAGTCCTTCTGCTGAACAGATTTCAGCCATCTATTAGGAGAATGCCATAAGCACATGACTGTGCCAGTCACATGTGGCATATGCTGGCTCGTTTTCATTCCATTCCACGCAGCTAAATACCCACTCCTGCCCATTTCGGAAGACTGAAATGCATCTGTCTTCCTTCCCGACCATCTCATCTCATCTCATCCAGAGCTTTGAATTGCTTTTGCTATCTCTCAGAAAAGTATTTCATACAAAAAACAAACAGCGTGGAAGACTCAAGGCACACTCTCTTCAGGACAACGTTTTTTTGGTGATTAGAGGACCTTTTAAGGAAGTAGGAAATGTAAATGTAAATGGCATGGGCAAAGGAGGGACCGCAGTCTCGTTTTTTTCCTTCCTAGAATTATTGTTTGCACCTGCGAGTTACTGGGTAATAGAGGGATGACCTAGATATTCCCCCCTCCACCAGATCTAGAGATATTGCTCTGAAAATGTTTTCCAGATTAAGATGCTATTGGATTAAAACTATGACTGTCAAAAGTGCACATCCCAAAATCTGCCGTCAACCAGCTGCAAGATGAGGGGTGCAACTCCATGAGCTGGATGTCAGCGAAGGCCTAGCCTCCTAAAGATGTTCAACGAAGTTGCTTGTGCAAGCCTTTCTCTCTGGCATCTCTGAAAGTGGTACACCTAAATCCTTATCCCTCAACCAAAATGGCCTTGTGTTCCCAGCCACATCTTACATTTATTCCCTTTTCCCAGGGTGGCTCCCACATTTTTCCCAAAAGTCTTTTCTATGTCAGAAGTGATGAATCCTTGTTAAAGTAGCACAGTCTTCCAGCTTTTATATTTTGAGAAAAAAAATATGAGGCTTTCTATTTCTTATGGTAAGTAGCATAAATGCACCAAAACACAGGTAGGGATACCCATGTATTAATTGTTTAGAGAGCTGTCATTGGAAGTTGGGGACTGGGAATTCACAAAAGGCTCGTTTGCCTTCTGATCGTCCTTCATGGAGGCTGCTTGGTCTGAGATGGAAGAGAAGGAGAGCTGGTCATGTTCCATTATGTGCACTTGGTCCTCTTCCTTGTCCTTCTTCACATAAAACAACTTCCTAAACTTTTTGAGCTCATGGAGTTCACAGAAAGTCTCAAGAACCACCAACATTGCGATAAGGCCCATCAACAGATAACCTGAGTGGGAAAAAAAAAAAATTAAAAATTTAATTATTAGCAAACCAAGTAAGGCTGGAACAGTTTTGAGCCTGTGACTTTTCTCACCCCTCTCATCTCTGACTAGTATGTTAATTTTCTTTATGGCACAATTTCAGAGCTTTGCACTGTGATACCCTTCTTTTTTCCCTCTTTAATTCTACAACCAACAAGACCCCCCATAAACAGAAAAAGTAAAACCAGTGGCTTCAATTCTGTTACAACTGTACGAGAAAAAGACACGTAAAGGTATTAAAGGAAACGGAATACTAAGATTTACCACATACCCACTCCCCTACTTATTTATGACTTTCATGATTAAGTGCCCTTCAAAAGATTTTGATCAAAAGATTGAAAACAAAATTTCCACAAAAATTCCCACAATATTCCTACATATTACAAGGAAAAATATGGGAGCTAATTATGGTCATTGGTTATTTCTATCAGTTTAGCAGGACAAATCACTTACTATTTAATGAAAACTTTGCAATTATTTTCCTCTAAAATTGTTAGACATACAACACCCTGAAATACCTGGAAAAACAAAGCAACTAGAAACGTGTACAAACCCAATAAAACCAAAATGAAAAATTACTGTAAAATTACTCCTGGAATTTGAAAAACCTGACACAGTTACTCCATCTTTTGGGGATATTTGCAATGTTTTACTAAGGTACGTAGATTACCCAAAACTTGGAAGTGTTATTTAAAATATATTACCAATGACTTTAGCCATGTACTGACTGACTTAATCTTAGAGGTAGTGGTCAGCTGTGATAGACTGAGACTTTTGGAAATGGAGATCCCTATGACCAGCAGAACACTGTGCTCTTTTTTTTTCCTCTCCAAACATACACATGTATGGTTTAAAGGAAGGCGTTAAAATGAGTATTTATTAATCTCAGTGTTTCATTAGATCCCTACTTCTGATCATTACAATTCAATGAGGAGCATGACCACTTAATTATTTTATCATTTCAACGAAGTAAATCAAGGAGAAGCCAAGTGTTAACAACTATCAGCAGAATGCTCTAGTCCAAGGGCTGAACATGAAATGTCCAGAAAAGTCAACACAGATTAACGATTATAATTTCCATATGGTCACTGTTCTGTTACCTAAAGGCATAAATATTTCACCTGTAGTTACAGATTATTCACTGGCAGTAACACTCTCCTTTTCCTTCTAGGAGTACCATTAATCAATTTTTTAACACTGGATACTGATCTAAATCAGCACTACTAAAATTTATGAATTGTTTTTAAGCTTTATATCATAACATCAAATGGGAGCTATGCATTAACACAAGGAAGAACTAACAAAGCTATATCAATGGAAAAGCATCTATAAATCTGTACTGAGAATTTGTAATTATCTCTGAAACTCAGTCCAGTTGATTGTCACTTGATTTAAAACAAGACTTGTGTTCTCCTAAAAATTCTTGAAAAGCCTGTAGTACTCATTAAGCATTTTCCGATGTAGAAGTCCAAAATATAGAAAATTTAGGTTCAGGAGAGAACATTTTATTTGGTTCCTTGAATTGTTCACATGAAAGGAAAAAGAATAATTTAAAAGTTATAACCTTAAAACCTATTGAAATTAGATATTCTAAGGTCATAACTTTGCCTAAAAGCTACTTTTTTCCTTTTAGTATTTCCTGCAATTTATTTCCTAATTGTTCTACAGCTTGAAAAAGCTTTAATCTGAGCCATAATGTTTTCTCCATATTTTGAGTTTTCAGAACAGCAATCCTGTAACAAGGCCTTTGCCATGTGTGACTTTCCATTCACTTCACCATTTAGCATCCCCAAATCAACTCTGCAGATCAGAAGGTTAATGATTAAAAGCTACCATTCATAAGACAAATATGACAGGGAGAAGAGGAAATCTGCCATGGCAAGAGGCCTAGCAGGATAATAAAACAAAGTGTTCTGTCGGCTAGTTCAAGGCCCTGCTTCAAGGAATGAGAAACCCTCTCCTCTCAGGTGAAACAAAACCAAGTGAACAGACTCTTTGCCTACATTACGATTGCTGGATCACGCAGAGAAGCACAGTCAAATGCAGACCAGCCTAAGAAATGGACCTGACAGGAAAGGTTTGCTTTGGCTGTTCAGATCTTTTAACTGGTGCCTCTGTTGACCCAAAGACTGCTCAGACTGAAGCTGTATCAGAAACTGCAATGCTTCAAAACACTGCTGCTGGAAAATACTGCCCTCAGCATACATTCACTCAGAATACCAACATAAAGCTAATTTTCTTAGCTTCACTTTCTTAGAGTCACTGATCACCATGATTTCTTCTGTGTCAAATATAACGAAACAATTTGAATTTAGCATTCATGGTCTTGCTCTGCTATCATCTCGGTCTACTTGTCTGTCTTTGACAGCTGGTACGTACCAGTGCCAGCTTCAGCTACCTTCTGTTACAACTGGAGTCAAAAACTTTGCTGTTCTGCCTCATTCTCCGCTGCTTCTTGATTCATCTCTGTCCACCTGTCATCTCACCTTATGAGATGACCTTAGGTTACACAGATCATCTTCTTGGCTCTGTGATGCACTGAAATGTTAGCCCAAGATGCTCTTAACCATTTTCATAACAGTAACGTGAGGGATTTTTTCCTACTATTAATAAGAGAGTAAGTAGCTATGGTTAGAATAATGGAATTCTAGTTTTAGCTTTTTCTTTCTTAACTAAGAAAATTGACCTTACTTAAGAGTTTCCTCTTTACAGAGCTACCTACATTAATGCCCAGTTTGCTAGCTGACAGTTCACAAATGATCATTATTCACAGAATGGAGAGGTGAAGTCTGATTGTCAGTTTGATGTTGATTTTCTTAAATATAAAATGTCTTTTACTTAGCTGGTTAGTTTGACACTTACATGTAATTCCAATTTTATACAGCTCTCGGAATTTTTGATTGTAGCCCTCTCCTGGCACATAGTCTCCGAGGCCAATGGTGCTCAGGGAAATGAAGCAAAAATAAAAAGACTCCAAAAAATTCCAGTCATCTTCCAGGACAGAAAATATTGCTGCTGGGATCAAGAAGAAGCAGGAGACAGTGATGAACCCGAGGACCATGGCATGGATGATTGCAACGACCTGCTTGGAGAAGCCCCAGCGAATGTGGAAGTAGAGCACCGGCCGCCTGGTGACGTACACAATGATGCGCTGCACCACCGCCGTCAGGAACAGCAGCGTGAACGGGATCCCGATCACCGAGTAGATGATGCAGAAGGCCTTTCCTCCATCAGATAAAGGCACTGTGTGTCCATAACCTGGAACGAAGCAGAGGAGGCATGGGTTGAGTCAAAGCTAGGAGCTCAGGTACCAGTCTGATATCGGCTATACTGAGTGAGAAGAATAAGCTGCACTACTGCTAATTCTGAATTCTGCTATTCTTGACAAATGCTGTTCAAAGGTCTGTTTTAAGCAGGCAAACAAAACTCAGTACTAGCCACGAGCAAGTAAACCCAAATATTTTTATATTTCAAAAGTGCGAACGTCATTGTATAAATGCTTATTTCAGAGAAGGAAGAAAGGCCAAGTCAGGAGTGGAAGCTTATGCCAGGAAAATTGTATTTGATTCTGGGTTTTCCTGCTGAACTTTTTATTCAGTTTTACAAAGTGATGTAACTTCTTCTACCCACCCTGTAAACTGGGATAATACATGCTTCAGAAAAACGTTCCTACATCTACTTTGTAGTAAGACACTCTTAACACCTTTTGTGAAAATCAATTAAATTACATAGAAGTACTATAACCGACATTCCAAACTATCCAATTCCACGCTTTCACAGATGATAATCCATCAAAGGTATCTAAAAGCAGAACAAACATTTTTCACAGCAAAACTCCAAGTGTCTAGCCACTGTGGCTAGATTTTTGCCTCGCCATTTACACACCAGGAGGATCAACAGTGATGCATTCAGAGTACAGGAATGGATCCCCTGGTGTAGGGGCTGATCACAGCCAGCAATCCCAGTGTTGCAAACCTGTGCAATTGTACTTGTACCCAGTGCAAGTGCCCACGCTGCCAAAGCACACTCTGACAGACAGCACTTGGTTCTAAATGTAAGTCAGCACAGAAAGGAACAGTAAATCCAGCATAAACCAGGAATGCTTTCTTCTGTTTGCCAACCGAAAAGAAAAGAGTATCTTGTTTTCATTGCAGCAAGGAAAAGGAAATCTCTTCAAATTTAGTCTGGGCAGCCTTTACACTGATACCAAACCAAGAAAGTGCAGACAGGCCCTACCAACTCTGCAGCCCCAGATCAGCCAGATCATTTGGGTCGTGTTACTGCTGTACAGCAAGGCACTTTCCAGAGCTACTGCAACTAGCTATCTTGAGCAGCCCAGGCAGAACACACAGTGAATTCAGGGTTATGCTGCTTCTGATTTCTGAACTGGACTCACTCTGCACCTCCCCAGTCTGCCCAGTGCAGCAGACATTCCATGAGGCCTCTTGGGAACCCTCTGCCTGCTTCCCTGTGAAACTGTCTGCTCTGCAAGTCCCTTCAAGTTTTATATGAACACGAGAGATTTCTTCTCTACTTTGACGGATTTAATAACAGAATCATTGCTTTTTACATTTTCCAGAGGAGTAAATAAAAAATAACATTTCCTTTTCTTAAGATGCATAGACACAGCTCCAGACAATGAGAGGCAGGCAAAACGTCTTATCACTATAATGTACAAAGTCTTGTAGAAGAAACACATGAGGTGTAATTTCTCTGTGTTAGCTAACCCGACAGGAAATTTCAGTTGTACTTGAATTTTAATGATACTATGAATAATTAACCCAAGCTCAGTCTTTTGAGCCCTGGAAAATCGTATTAATTAATGGCTTTTTTTCCTGCTCACCTTCTGTTTGCTTTATCCGCTTTGAGATAAGAGGATCAGAACTCCACAGAGCAGTTCAATCAGATTTATGAAGTTGTAGAGCAGTGTTCTACTCTGTGCCTGATAATGCTGGAGATTTGACTGGCATTTCTGACTAACACCAAGCTGACACTTTCTTGGCCCTGTCTATCAGAACCCTTGGATCTTGCATCCACCAGGGCATATCCCATCCCTTCATACATGGAACTATGACTGAGCATGACTTAACATTTTATCCACACTCATTTTCAAGTGACGCTTTACTGCCCAGTTGCCCTGGGGCTCTTCCATCATCCTTATTGCCTTAATTAATGTTATATCTTTACTAAACTTCCCTCTTCCAGGTCACTTAGGAATAAGTCGAACAGCACAAGCCCAACACAGATCTACAAGTAACACCACTTGTAACATTCCCTAGGGGAATGAACTAACCATTCCTTGAAGAACTAACCATTTCTCCCACCACTCTCTTTGCTATCTTTCCACATCTCGCATCCATCCAGACCAGTCCCAGTTACTTAGCTTTCCTGAAAATATTTTGTGAGATAATCAACTGCAAGTTTGGCAGAGAAGAGTGTCGTGAGTGTATCACAAGGTAATTAAAACTGATCCATGTGACACAAACACAAAAAAAGACAGCTGCACTTCCCCATCACATCCAGGAGTCTTCAGTAAAGCAGACCTGTGGGTATGTTATTTGAGTAAGCTGCAGATCAGACCTCATTTGGAATAATCTACTTCACTCTGTATATCCATGCTTAAAGAATGCAAGCACATTGGAAGAGCAGAAAAAGGTTACTGAAACCAGCACAAGAACAGAGACTTTTTTTATGAAAGGAAGATAAAAGGGTTGACTTTCTTGGCACAACTGAACGGAGATTTAAAAGTGATAGAGTATCTCCCTGTTAATGCATCTGCATACAAGTACCACCAAAAATAAATGCTTTAATGAAGAATAACAGTGTCACCAAAAAAAAAAAATAGCTTTGATATAACATGAATACATTTCTTGTCTAGAAATCAGAAAAAGGTTTTTAAGCTTCAGAGAAGAGTTTTGGAGTAGCCATCCATTTCCAGAACTGGGGGGAAAAGCCCCAGACACCTATGTTAAAATAGAGCCTGATGAAGCTTGGTAACTTTATGGACGGTGCAGGAACACAAAGCTACACGTGACAAGCAGAAATTGAGCTTGCAGACCTAGAAAGTCCCTTGCAAACTCCTGGTTCCTAAATTTAACACATGTTCGCATTGTTTGTACAATGAATCCAAGCTTTCATTAATTTGAACACAAACATCTGTAGCCTGCATACCAACAACAATATCTGACACGTTTGTCGGATCATTATGCACAGAGCAGCCTGATGGTGGTTTAATCCCAACCTCTGTGCTGACCCAGGCAGCAACGGGCTCATTTCTTGGATTGGACAAGGGATTCTGTTACTTCTCTGATACTTCTCTCATGATTCCTTCTGAGGGACAGAAATTACTGCTACACAGTATGCACCTAAGCTCTGAGGAACTGAGTCTGGAAGAACACACTGCTCTCCAGCTCCTAGCAATTACAGGAACTATCATACTAAAGAGCATTGACAGTTTCAGACCGAGGAGAGAATATACTCTCAACCAGCAGCAGTAAGATGACATCTAAAAGCAATGCATGAGTGATCAGTGTTTGGGAAAGAGAGGCACTGCTTGGGAATGATTATATGGAAAATCTTGAGCTGAAACAGTCACAATTTATGAGGCTATGGCAAGTGGGGAAGAAAAGGATTCCTATATTTTCCAGTATGCAAGAACTTTTATGTAACTTTTCCTGACAACGCCTATAATCTTAGTTATCACTGTACAAAAGTCATCAAAACACCCCAAACCAACACAGCCATACTTTACAAGAGAGGAAATTATGGTTCAAAGGCACAAGGTACTTCATTGTCTCCTTTCAGACACTTGTGCTCTATTGCCTCCCATGGCTGCTCCTGCCCCTGTTTGTACTTCCTTGTACTGTGTCCTCTTCAGGGAGGTGTGTGCCCATTCGCCTTCTTCAGTGGAAACCACCATGATTGGAAGCATTGCAGTTGCGATCCTAAGGTATTATTTCTGCTATGAGAAAAGGATGCTCACCAAAAGGGGACTACTTATGAAGACATTTTTATATTCTGTCAAGGACACTTGTTACGGGTAACCAGAATTAAATCATCAATGCAGCATGCCTGATAACTGTATTACTGATTATGAAGAAAAACAAGATTTATTGAATGCCGTATTTTTATATCGTACAATGAAAATATCAGGTAACAATCACCCATTTAAAAGCACTGACCTTCGAAAAATCAAACCCTCAGATAACCTGCCCAAGCACTGCTACTCACAATGACGCTAAAGATAAAGGATATTACTCACAAATAATCCCTTCCATTGTCTATTCATAGTTTAGAGGTGCTATTCCTTCAAAAATAGAAATAATGGAAAAGAATGCATTCAAGACCAGCAGAATTTGCCAAATGGAGTAAGATCAGTGACCCATCTAGCTCAATGTCTTGAGATAGACCATATTGGATTGATTACACAAAGAGCAAAACCCCACAAGATGCTGATAGTTATGTTTCAGTTCTGTTCACATGCAGAGATTTTTTCCTTAAAAGTCATTTACTCTCTTATGACTTGGAGGATTTCTACTATTATATGCTTACATAAATCTGTTCTGATGTAATTCTAAATGTTGTCACAAAAGTGACAACATACAAAAGTGTTTGTTTTTAGAAATCACTTAAAATACTTAAATCTTTTTACATTTACTTTGGTGCTGAATTATACAGGTCAATGATGTGTTTAGTAAAAAAATTCCCACTTACTCCAAGTCAGTCTTCTGCTCTTACATCTTTCTAAAAAGGCTCAGTCATGACTTTTCTACACTTCTCAGTGGGTTGTATCCCTCTTGTGCAAGTTCCTCTTTCAGTTATTTTCTCTTCTGTCTTACCTGTGACTAATTGCTCCTGTTAGATCACTTTGTAGATAAATACACAGAATTGGCCATTATATTCCAGGTAAGATATATTTTCTCCCTTCATTTTTATATACCCCATCACACCTTGTTTTCCAGAGTCTCTAGGCAGCTTCCAACAATGTCCAATTCAAAACAGCCCGTGTCAAACACAGCATTGCCTATGAGCATTTCACACTCTTCTGTCCTCTGTTGGCTTGGCACTTGTTGGGACTGGGTGTTTTCTCCTTTCATCCTTCTCAGACACTGCTTTGACCAGTCTAAGCAGTTGTGTATCATCACTGCTTTGTCTCCTCATAGTTCAGTCCCTCCCGTAGCTCATTACTGAGTTCTTCTCTGTGTTAAGGGGCAGTGGCTGCCTCACAGGTCTTTCAGGACCCTGAATTAGTGCCAGACTGCAGAGGTGCCGCAGTTGTGTCATAATAACCCAGCCTAGACTTCCACACAAGTCCCCAGACGATGCCCCAAAGAGGGGATGTTTGAATGGTAGAGATGGATGTGACATCAAGTAAGGCCAGTAACAGGCAAGCAGCAGTGCCACAGCCCTCGGGAAGCCTCCCCCAGCCAGCCTCTCCCAGGCTCTGGTGATGAAGTCTGGCAGGCGTGTACCAGGCTGCAGCACTGCCTCTCTCTCTCGCCCTCTGTTACGCTCCCAGGGCATCAGCTGTCCCTGCCTGCTCTCACAGGCTGCTCACATGCAGGGGGACACTGTCCACAGCATAAAAGCTCAATCCTCTCCCTCCATGAGTTATACCATCAATGGTTTTGTGTTGTCTGTTTTCTTCTGCCAGGTGCTCTCTCCTTGTCTTCTACTACAAGTTTTGTCAAGCCACAGCTCCCTCTGGCCCCAGGTGACCCCCACCAGCCCTGGGTAGCACCACTGAGACTCTCAGGGCGTGGAGAAGGTTATGTTCAGCACAGCCAGTGTCCTCCCCAACACACCCATTCAGACGGCAGAACCACACCACGCAATGTGGCAGCATAACACGACAAGTGTGCTCATCTCTTTGCTGGTGTGAGTCAGTGTCCTTGAAGAGAAGTCAGACCTTTAGTCAGCTCATAATCTCAAAATGACCCAATAAATTAAGCACATCGTGTACTATATATTTTTAAGTTATGCAAAAATCTTTAATTCATCCCAAGCATAACATGACTCACTGGAGTATGATGAAGATGGTCAATGATAATATTTACATAATCTCTAGACTTCTATTTTTATAAGCCTCTGACATTTTCCACTATGTTTAACAGTGAAATACATCCTTCTTCATAACTGGTCTATTATCCTCCAAGATGAAAAGGAAATGTCAGGTGATGGTAGATCTGTGCGGTAAGAGAGATCACTTTGGTTGCTGCTGTGCTCTTCCTTGCAATAGAAAAGAATAGTTTGAGACCCAGTTTTATGAAAAAAGATGTATTTCACTGTTAAACACTTTGGAAAAGTTCCCCAACACAATTTTGCTAAACAAAACAGAGGACTTTGATTTCCAGCCAGGCTGAGATACACTACCCTATATTGCAGAAAGGAGGAGGAAACATTCCACTATGAGAGGCTTTTTTAAGCAGAGGAAATCCATTTGGAAATTACATTTTGCTACCTCCTCAGCTGAGTTAATGGAACTGATTTTGTGTGCATTAGAAGAGGGAAGAGGAAGAGGTGCTGTAAACTAAATTGATGAAACAATCTGTTTAAAGACAAAAAAAAGAGAGGGAAAATGATGATGAGATTTGTTTGAAACCTAGTTCATTTCACTAATAAAAGCTTACTATGCAGCCCTCAAAGACTTGCACTGGCACAGTTAGAGACGTCATGAAGGGTGTGGCAGAAACCTCTTAAACCAGTTTTGCCACTAAAGAAAATATTCATCAGGTTCATTCTCACACAGCACCAGAAAAGGTGATTTAAATGTGATTTAGACTTCAAGTTGACGTGATTTAACACGGTGCTGATCCAGCTCTCCTCAATAATAATAGACCCCTCAAACCTCACTAGAATAAAAGTAGTAAAACAATATTTAAATTAACTTAACCACGAAGATTACATCTTCTTCGTAGCAATATCTCACCTAATCACTTCTCAGAACAGAACTGGTTTGTTTTGCCAATTTCTAGAGACAAGGGGCTTCTTCCAAAAGTACCAACCAAGCAAGCAAAACTCCAAAGAGAGTCCAACACAGATTGACATGCATTTCCTAATGGTATGCAGTTTTGATTCCTTCTGAGCCTGTTCTTTGCTGCCACTAGTTATCAAAGCCAAAGACTGCTAATTCCTCAGAATCAATGTCCTGCCAGCTAGGTTTGGACTTGCCCTAGAAAGGATCGTGTTCATAGAATCAGCTCACAAATGTCACCTGCTGCACCAAGAAAAGCTGAAATGGCTTTCAACACAGTCAGTTTAGTAATAAATACTAAATAATAAATAAATACTCGTATGAGTAATTTGGCTTACTGTCAGAAATACCTGACCCAAAGAAACGAGGCATGGATATATTCACTTCTATGGTCAAAGCCAGTTTCAAAATCAATTTCTACCAGAACAGCTGTATGTCAGAACATTTATATCTTGCAAAACATACAAAATCTGCCTTGTCTGTTCCTGCACAGGACGCAGTATTTCACCTGCCCAAAGAAACGGCATCCACAGCTGCTGGGAAAAGGGGATGCTAATGAATCAAACCGGGGAAAATGTTTGTATGAGGACAAGGGATACTTTCACACTTTATTCATATTTATGTGAAGAACAACAGCTTGCTCTAAGGTCTTGTATTTGGTTTAAACTGCCCATGGATCTGTACTAGTGCTAGCAAAACACTGATGTTCACTTTCTGTTCTTATATATTCTGAGTAAGCTTAAATAACCGGTGTGAATGTGGGTTTACTGTGTATGGACGTGCAACACATCCTCATTCAGAGACTGTGGCGATCAGTAATTTAAAAAAAAACCCCAAAATTCCAACATATTATGCTGGTAGCAGAAGCAGTAATGCTTCCAATTTCCTACTGAGTATGTTCTTAGTCCTCTAGAAAGCTTTCCTACAATAAGCCCATCCCAACTCTACGTCTTCTCTGGGAGTCGTACATGAAGAGACAGCAAAGGCTCTTATTGACTGGGACCTTTGAACAGAGTGGCACTTCTGGTGGAAAATAATTACTCATATTAAAATACATTAAAAATTTAGAATTTAACTAATAATTTGTGTATATATTATTTTTAAATAAACATAATTAGCCCTTAGAATTTAACATATAAATATTTAAAACTAAATTAACACTAATGTGAAAGTGTTTTATGTATCCCATAATAATCATTACTGTTTATGTTCTTTTCAGTTATTTCACACTTATTGTGCTACCAAAGCAGAATAAAAATATTTCCTTGCCCTCAAAATGTCCAGCTTAAGTAAAAAATACAAGCCATTCAGTGAATGTGAATGGAAAGGTGGAAAAGAAGGATCTGACAGGGGCAGTGTGCAACACAGCAGCATCCATATGCCACCTGCAACATCACTCCCAAACCTACCCTCTCAGTATTCATATAAATTGATGAGCTCCCCACAAAACCTCTATTCTCCAGGCTCAGCAGTCCCAATCTCTCCCAACCCTCACAGGAGAGATGCTCCAGTCCCTTCATCACCTCAGTACTCTTGGATGGACTCTCTCCAATAGCTCCATGGGGTTTTTTTGCACTGGGGAGTGCAGAACTGGACCCAGCACTCCAGGTGTGGCCTCACCGGTGCTGAGTAGAGGGGAAGGATCATCTCCCTCAGCCTGCTGGCAGCACTCGCAGTGGAGCCCAGCACACTATCAGCCCTCTCTGCCACCTGGGCATGCTGCTGGCTCTCCTTCAGCCACTAATTATGCAAGGAAAGCTGAAAGTACATTAAGTCTTTTCAAACGAGTCAAACAAGTAGGATCAGAATAAAGCCAAACATTATGTATCTGTTAATTTTCTTAACTAGAGAAAATTTACAGAACCATTTATTTACAACAAGAAGTCCTGTATCTTTTTTGCTACTGTAAGACCATTTACATTTTTCTAGAGAGATACATGCCATTCCCTTCTGTAGCTTAGTGTTCCTGTGAACTCTCAAGTTCCAAAAAACATTTTGTAATTCCAAAATTATCGCACAGAAATTCTTACATTATTTATGTTTACCACCATTAATCAGTTTCCATGATCTCCAGGGAATATTTTCTTCTCAGCTAGGAAATGTGATAAGATGGTTATTGCCTTTGTTCCGACCCAGCTGCTGGTGCTGGAGAATTAGCTGTTCAGGGAGAAATTTCTGTACCCTGTAATCTATTAAGGTTACTGTGCACCTTTGTATAGAAACATATACAGATATAGACAGTGGGAATATTGATGTTGTGGCCTGGGCATGTCTTTCCAATTCCACATTTTTTCTGTACCAATAATGCAGCAGAAGAAACTGTTGTCACCTTAAATACTCAGGACAAGTGACAATAAAGCACAAATAACTATTAATTTATTTCTTTCTTTAAATTACGACATACTTTCATATAAATGATTGTGAATTATTGTTATGCATCTCTTTCATGTAGAGATTAAAACATAAACATGACTTTCAAACCAGAAAAAAAACCACATTCTTGAAGACTGATGAAAAATAGCTTTGCTCTGCTTCACCTGTGAGTTAGCTGCTCTCATGATCCACAAACACAAGCTAAAGACATTTTTCAATCAAATTTGAGTGGAAAAACATGAAGTAGCACAAATACCTTGTCATTTCAATCAGCAAGAGAAAAGCTGCAGTCAGTGCACGAGGATCCCTGGACACTACGTGTTTATAGATGGTAATTTACTATTCAAAACATGATCATTTTTGATACTCTTCACATACCACCAATGCAGCAGGAGAAATTGCAAGATGCCATGATGAAGAAAATGTTTTTGTGTTGGGCTTGTGAGCAAAACTTTAAAACGTGAAAACAGTTTGGTTGCAACAGGAGCTTAGATCTTATATCTGAATGTCACGAAGAAAACAGTATTTGATCATATTACTTAAGGGACCAGGTATCTGCCAATTCCTGCCCAAAATCAATTATTTTGACCATTGGAATGCAAAGCATAGCCACAGGAAAAAAATAAACAGAATAAAAAGAACTGCATGGTCACCTTGTTTACATTAGCATTATAGCACAGTAAGTGTTGATCCGTAGTGTGGAATACTTGGTAGCATGTACCTGAATTCAGGATTGTATTTAGGGAAGCCAGGGTTTCCTTCAGACTTGCTCTACTCTGTTCACAAAGACTGCATGCCCAGTAATAGCTGAGGTACTCTCCACTGCTTCAGGTTGTTTAATTGGAAAGAAGTCCAGTCTACATGCTCCAAAACTGCTCCACAAGTGTGAACCAAAGCAGGAAGTCGGAATGATCTGTAGTGCACTCTTGATCTGAAACCAAATACAACTACAGGGCCAAGAAGTCTGGCAGACTTCAGCTGCCTTCAGAATTTGAATTCAGTGCTTCCCTAGCATCAACTCCTCCACTGGTATTCCACAGCAGAGCTGTGCCAGACTGGCTTAATATCACAGCTCCCCATACTTCCTTGACGGGCTCTAGATTTTTGGAAGGAAAAACTTTCACTTATCGTTTCTGAATTGCCATCATAGCTCAATAAGATGAATGACAACAGTATTAAAAGTCTGTGAGGCTACCTGAACCTCAGGTCACTTGATAATGTACAAGGATGCTCTATTAATTGAAGGGGAACTAAATATAACTCTGAGCCAACCCAAACAAATGCTAGTATCTCCTAATTCTGATGACGGTATTCTACATTTCCTGTCATCAGAAAGAGCATCCATGTCTCTCTCACACCACCATGCAAGGCAAGGCACACCTACAGTCTGATGGGAATTCCAAATGGCAGCAAGCAGTAACACTTTGTCCATTTACAGTCACTGTTGTTCTAGACAGTATTTACCCAGAGCAAGTGAGTAAGTGAAAAACATTACAACCCTACAGCAGTGATGCTGACGATGAAGCCATTCCCACATCAGCAGTTAAGATGTGGGGGGTGTGCACGA
The DNA here is from genome assembly GCA_013398855.1 of Mohoua ochrocephala. Taxonomy (NCBI): domain Eukaryota; kingdom Metazoa; phylum Chordata; class Aves; order Passeriformes; family Acanthizidae; genus Mohoua; species Mohoua ochrocephala. The sequence continues at coordinate 478,144 of VZTA01006951.1, read as the reverse complement.
GGAAGTAATTGTTATAGGGCAGCACCAGAGTGGATGGAATCCACTGCACAGGAACCAAATGCAGACATAAGATTAAGTGCAGAAATCAGTATCTCCCCCCCACATCTGAGATGATTATTATGACTGTTTGGTGCAATATTATCTCTTCTCAACAAAAGTATCAGAGGGAAATACAGCTCAAAAGATAGTAACTTCTACTTGAAAACGATAGCATTCTTTCCTGCCACCACCCAGCACCGGATCTTGCTAATCCTGCCTGGACAGATTATGTATGACCGAAACAGGTGTTATCAACCCAAGGGAACTGTTACACCCTTCCAGCAGAGTCTACATGAAAACACACATTCCTTGCCACCAGAAAAATACCTACCATGTGTGACACAGGGTGGCAGGGCTCTAGGTGAGACATATTCGCCATTCCAGGGCTAGTAAATATTCCTTTAGAAAGAACAGGTTCTCTGCAGGAAGAGTTTATGTTCTCCAGGCACTCAGACAGCAGGCAAAGCTTTCCCACTTACCCTGCAAGAGCAGATTTTTTCAAACCCTGCCTGTCAGCTGCAAGGCTCCTATCCTGTTGAGAAACTCCTTTTTCTTGGGACTTGCTAAACTTCCAGCCTGTCATGCAGTCTGTGTTGGCTGGACCCATACCCCCACAGTGCCCTGACCATTTCAGTCATGCTTTTGGTGTCATTAAAGATTTCCTGTCCTCTGTGCGCTTCACAGTGCTCCAGGACAGGAGCAGAGACTAAACGCTGAGTGACTTCAGTAGGCAGAGGTCTGCTAAACCTCTGTGCCAAAGCATTCAGGCCTTACTTCTATCACAAATGATAGTCAAGAGGTTTGCATGAATTTCTGGTTTGACCTTTGGGTTTGTGTTTGTTCTTTTAAAAGCTAACAGCACTTTTTTTTTAAAGTCTAAAGTCTTTATACTGGAAATTGGTTCCTCTTAGTGTCATCCTGGATTTAAGAACCTATAAGGGTTTAACTGCAATCAAACCAGGATCCATCTGGTGTTGGGCTGTTTTTCCCCCACAAAACCCCCAATAACAGCACATTTCTAGAAATACCTATCCAAAACACAAACATCAGATCTTTAGATCTGCCTCTAGCAAAGATTTAGCATAAATAAAAAAACTCTTATCTTGTTTCAACAGTTATTTTCTGTTATCTCAGATTCATTTTCCAATGGAGAAAGAAGTAAAAATTACAAAAGTCTGTTGAATAAAACTCAACCAACAGGTCAAAAGCAAGGTGAGACTTCCTGAGGGCTCCTCTGAGAATTCAGCCAGGAAAATTCCAATTATTCTTTTATTGGTTTACTTGCCCGCTAGGCAACAGATGGTCAAAAATCTGTATCAAAGTAGGGGCTCCGACAGACTACTTTATTATGAAGGTTTCCTAATAGAACAAACTACGTAAGTCTCAGAAACTTAAATTTGATAAGAGAAATGTGAATGAGTTTTATTAGGAAAGTTTTACTTGTAGTCCTCTGAAACATTAGAAAACAAGATGAGGTTTTTGCACTGGAATGTTCAGCAACATGTGTGCAACAGCATTCCCATAAAAATGTATTTTTAAAGCACTGATCATCAAGATTAACAAGCAATCAAAGAAACAGGTTCTTTAAAAACCTTCCTAAGAACTTCAACTTCAAGGTATCAAAAGGGGTTGTTGTGGTTTAACCTCAGATGACAACTAAGCACCATACAGCTGTTTGCTCGCTCCTCCCTCATGATGGGGAGGAGAATTAGAAACAAAAAGTAAATACAAAAAGTATGGGTTGAGATAATAAAAGTAACCTACTGAAACAAAGTAAAATACAATAATAATTATAATAATAACAACAATAATAATAGTAATGAAAAGGAGAATGAAAGGAATAAAACCCAAGACAGACAGGAGATGCACACGCAATTGCTCATCACCTGCTGACTGATGTCCATCCCATCCCCATGCAGCCATTGCTCTCTACCAGCCAACTTCCCCCAGTTCATACACTGGGCGTGATGTTCTGTGGTAAGAAATATTCCTTTAGCCAGTTTAGGCCAGGTGTCCTGGCCATGAGCCCTCACAGCTTCTTGTGCACCTGCTCCCTGGCAGATCATGGGAAATTGAAAAGTCCTTGACTTGGGGTAAGCACTACTGAGCAACAACTAAAATTTCAGTGTGTTATAACATTATTCTCATCCTCAATACAGAACAGAGCACTGTACCAGCTACTAAGAAGGAAATGAACTCTATCCCAGCTGAAACCAGGGCAGGGTACAAGCCTTTCTAGTTCTTCCTCAGATTCACATCCTGAAATATTCAAAGTAGGAAAAAAACTAAACATGGACAATGTTTTGGCAGAGAAAAAAATGTCATTATTTATTAGACTTAGCCAGTAGCTTGTCCACGATATTGATCTTCTCATTTCTCATGTTGATTTGGTAAAAAAACATGATGAGACTTTCCCCTTGACTGCAGCATAAAAGTGGTATGTCTCACACAACAGATTTTACACATCCAGATTTTGTCTTTAATTCCAGCAGTCTGCACCTATGGAAAAACTCCTTTTAGCACTTAAGACACATTTAGCATCTAACTGGCAGCGAAGCTCAGAGGACACACACTTTCTGAAGAGACTGATACAAGATGGAGCTTTTCCTTAGCAGAAAAAGTCTGGAACCACGGATTCATTTCATGCTGCAACTTTTGTCTTTCCACAGCCCCTCTAATTTTCATGTAACAGGTTTTAAAGTTCTGTCAATTACTTCAGCTTTCCACCACTTGAAAGCCCACGTGTATGCACGATATACCACAGGAATGTGCCAGCTGCCACGGCTGAACCCAGCACCTGTGCACTGCGGTGCTCTGCTTGAAGCCTGGTACAGTTCACTGGAAAAGAGATTTCTAAAAATTTATAGTTCACACCTGTTACCATCCCAAATGCACCCTGGGATGTGTCAAAAGCTTTGAACGTGTTTTAGTGGCACTTACTGAAGTGTTTTAATCACGCATCCAATTATTGAAGAATACCTATCTAGTCTTGCTAACTTATTAATTTCTTGCACTGAAATGAACCACAGCTTTTCTTCCTACCATCTGGAAATAAGAAACAACCAGCTGCAAATTAGTATGCTTTCCACCCCCACTTTGAAACAAAAATTGCTTTATTGCACCATCAGAAAGAACACAGCACAAAAACAGTGAAGGAAACTTGTATTGTGGGCAGTAAGGAATTATCACACAACATTAAAAAATTAAGCCATTTCACGCTGTGGAGTTAAAATCAAATCTGTAAGCAGCATCTTTGCATTAAAATGCAGCCTCGCATAGAAGAAAGCGTTATCTACCAGATACAGCAGGGGAATAGGAATATTTACTTCTAATCTTGTTACTGACTTGACATGTGGAACTCAGGGAAATTACCAGCATCAGCTCCCTTGTTTGGCGGAGGAAGACACATAGTCCTTGCCTATTTCTGTAAGGTATTTCAGTATTTCACATATAAGTCAGTCACCATAATGTATCTGCATGTGAATAAATCCTATTACTATCTTCTGTTTTAATAGCTGTTTCTCAGAAACATGAAGAATTCAACGACACAAAGCCAAACAGAAGCAACACAATTTAACACAAATAGGAAAAAAAATCACTAAAACAACTAGCAAAAACACACAGATCTGAAGTGCATCACGCTCCACTTTCATGCAAGCACATTCCATCTGGAACAATAAAGATAAATTATGAGACAATATTTACATAAGGACCAAAGTGAGATATTTTTGCACATGGGATGACTTATTCAAAACTCTAAATCACAGTTCTAAATATGATGCTTGATGATACTTTCTCATCTGAATACAGTGTAGCTGAATATATTCACCATTTCAAGCTCAAAATAGGACACGAATTTGCAAAACTCAATGGGAAAATACTTCAACTGTTGTGAGAACTTGTTTACTGAACCATACACTGATTTTATAGATACACTAGTCCTATTCAATTATTCACATGTTTAGGGCATCCCACACAGCAAACAAGAATTGTGGGAAACATAAATTTGATTAGTTACACTGGAATAAGGACACCCAGGGTAATCACAACTGTATGTCCTATCAGTATATAAAGATAAAAGAAAAGAACTGTAGTTGAACATACTATTTGTGTTCACAAGCAGATGAAATGTAGAGGTTTTTGCTTATCTAGAAGGTATTTAGAAATAAATAGGGATGTAGCACTTAGAAAGGTAACCTACATACACAAGACATTTAGCCAGCAGTGTAAAGACACAGACACGGCAACTTAAATACTCTGTGGTTTTCAAACCCTATATTGTCTGTTTAGAGTAACGGCAATTTGTTTTAAAACAATACACTTCTCTTCACTTTGCTACAAAAATGTCTCTTGGTGGGATAGCTGACGATTCCAGAAATTCTTACAACTATAGGATGACTTCCTAGTGGAAATACATCATTGTAACCTCTCAGAGCCAGAACAGCTGTAAGATAGTCCTGCATATAATGAAAGCAGGCAACATTAAATCAGTATGACAATTCATCAAAAAATTACTCCAGTTGCCCTGTCACAACTCTGGACTTACCAAGTCAGTTGAAGACCATCAACACCGACCAATGATTTTGAGACCCATTTCCTTAATTCTTTTCCAGTAAGGTAGTACACATATCAGAAATGCTTAGCAGTCATCCAGGCTGAAGGTTTCATGTTGAGCACCCTCCTGCCAGCACTTGCACTTGCAAACAGTGATCAACACGAAAAAGGCTGGATTGACACAACCTGTGACTCCGTAAGGAAAGCAGGATGCTTACATGGCATCTCTCAGACCTCACCATGAAGGGGAGGGGAACGTAAAATTGTTGGCAATTCCAAAATAAAGGCCTAGCACTGAAGAGCCTGAGCAGCAATGAGTAAACTGATAGATAACACATCCTTACAAGGGAGAGATTTCTTTGCAAGTGTCTGGTCCTAGGAACACATCCAGTGTCTTGCAATTGTCAATGTCTTGTCAATTGTCAATGGTAAGAATTTGTAAACTGGTTACAATGGTATGACTGCATTGCTTCCTTACCAACTTCAAAGACAAAGCAATTTACCACATAACAGTAGTTACCCAGCAGGAGAAAATGAAGTTCCCCTGGAGATATGTGTACCTGAGATACACTGGATAGGAATCTGAATTAACAAAAAGGAGTCCAGTTAAAATTCTTTCAGCTTTGCTAGCTGACATTTTAATCCTGCTTGAAATAATGCTCCTTTACAAGGGACAGCCAGCAACTGTCAGATCCATTAGCATTACAGGAAACACTTCCTTAGGCTGCCAGTGCCTTTCTTATATCTGTTGTCAATTTGACTGTGTTTTTTTGATTCTTTCTGTGCTTTTACCACATTGCCACATGAAATGCCTAACTAATTCCAGTGTTACTGCTAGGAAAAAAGTTGCTATTGGTTCTGGCTCCTCTTGTATGGGTTGCAGTTTACTCAAATGTAGTAACTCAGAGCAAACTAATCCAGCAGGAAAGGAATATGTTTCTTCCAGTCCGATAACCTGACTTGGCTTACTGTTGCGGTCCTGTTGGCAACACACCTAGCACAGGGTTGGACCCCAGGGTGAGAATCAGGGATCCAAGACATCTTCCTACCGCTGGCAAAGCTGTTAGGCAAGCTCAGCCCATTTTGTTTTGCAACACCCCGAGTAAACCCTTTACTAGGCAAAGAGAGGCATCCAGCATGCTACAGCAGAGAAAATACTGCCATCTTCTCACAGGGGCTACTCAGGCATTTGGTCAGTTATGTGGGCAGCAATATCTGGTTTGTTTTCTACACAAAGTACACAACTGAGCAATTCCCTAGAAGGGAGAAGCAATATTTTTGGATTCTCCACTGAAGGAAAGATACAGAAACGTGCATTGCACACTTCGATATGGCTTCTAGGTAACACCTTATTCAAGTAGCTGTAATTTCCTCTAGTATTACTGAGCAGAAAAGCTATTACTACAGGAAAAGAAAAAAAACCAACATCAAATGCAAGAAAATAAAAGGATGCTGAAGTGCATCCACAGGGTGGCAAATCAGCTCACTGTATGGGAACACAGCCTAGCAGCACAAATGGAGAACTGCAAGACAAAATACACAGGCTCCTATCCTCAACCATACTAATGGCTCATACATGGTCTTTCATGATTGTTTTTCCTTTGTCTTAGTTCATCCTTTAGCAAAATACATACGGAAATGTCACTGTAATCTCTCAAGCTGCAAAGCATAACAGCAGTGCACTAATCAGCAAAGCAGTTTCTGGTATGAACGTGCTTCAAGATCAACTGATAAAACATTATTCAGAAATGTGAAAGATTATCACCATCTCCCTCGTGACATCTAAGGACATGGTGTAATGCAAGGCTAAAACCTGGAGCTCAAACTTCTGTTTGAGATGTTAAGAGAGCTCCCATCTTTTGCTTTGATTGAGATTCATGGCTAACAATAACTCATAGGATAAATGACATTTTCCTCAAAGCAGCATACAAAATACTCTCAGGTGGCAGCTAGAAAACCTGACCTGAACATTCACTAAGTAAAGAGAGCTGCTCTAAAAGATACCACTGAAAACTGAAGATGTATCTTTTCACTATAGGTAGGCAGAAGGTAAATGCATAACAACTCCAATAATAAACTAAAGCCTAAATCTAAACCCTGAGATAAGTCTGAAATTTACTTTTTTCTTATCAACATGAATTGTTGATTCACAGAGTGCAACATCCTGTAGTGTTCACGGGTCTTTGGTTGCCCAAGCAGAGCTGCAGCAGCGGACCAGGAGCCAGGCTGGAGCCCTGGATTTCTCAACAAATGTGTAAACGCACAGAGGTAAATTAAACCATCCTCACACTAGAGAAATTCATTGCTAAGTACTAATCACTCAAATTATTTACAGCATTTTGCGTTAATTTCTGTGCACCACTTACAGTTCACAGTAGCTGGGATTTTCAAATGGTAACACAATGATACTTCTTTGAGCCCTGTCCATTTTTGCTATACTGCTGAGCCAGCATTCCAACACTAACCAAAAACAGAGCCATGGAAACCACTGATCACAGAACTGTTAAAGCTGGAAAAACCCTCTAACATCACCGAGTCTAACCATCAACCTATATAATATATATAAATAAGTAACAAGACCTGCTGTGAAGTGTTTAAAATTTAATTGCCCATTAGTAAATCATACAGCCTAGAGCTTCCGAAACTCTACAAGAGATGGAAGTTCTCTGGTTTGCTTTAGAGTCTTCTCATTTCCTTTAGGCTGTAGGCTTCAAAGGAAAAGGTCTGTGCCATTTTTGTACAGCATACAGCTGGGAAAATAGCTACTTTAAAAAATATACAAAGCAGAGATTCCAAGGCCTTCTCATATTAATCTTAAACACAATGATCAACTTTTAAGGCTCTTTTCCCTTTTGTGGAGGGAGAGGTATAGACTTCTATAACGAAATCCCCAAGAGTTAAACATCCAAGCTATTTAATTTCTAGCAGATCTCTGGACATGTTGCTACTTTCTGAACACGAGGGGTTTTTTTCCACTTTAAAGCCACATACAGTACAGTCTCAGCCTATTGGGGAAGAGGTGAAATCAGATTTTTGCCTCGTGTTTGCACGTGGTGACTCTAAAGTAACATCTCCTTTTCAAACTATATTGTAAACAAAAGAGGATACCTACTCTAACTTGCCTCTGGACCCTGGCACGAGTACTGCACGTTGCAATGTCTAAGACTGCTGATCACATTTTAAAAGCTCAACTGAGCAAAATATGTGTTCATAGTGCACCACGTAGTTTTAACATAACAAAGAAAGTAGAAGACCAAGTGTCACATAAGAGAAAATTCAATACAGACTTTAAAATAAAATCATACCCAAGTCCCATTCCAGGCCATGCTGCACCATTTGAGATTTTCTGAGAAATTACTTTTGCCTCTTACTGCTGAGAAATCCTCTCACACTTGGAAATAATTATAATTTTAGTATGTATTTCATAGAATCATAGAATGATTTGGGTCGGAGGGGACCTTAAAGACCATCTTGTTCCAATCCCCTTGTCATGGGGAGGACACCTTTCACTAGACCAGGTTGCTCAGGGCCCCATCCAACATGGCCTTAAACATTTCCAAGGATGAGGCCTCTATAACTTCTCTGTGCAACCTGTGCAAGTGCCTCACCACCCTCGCAGTAAAGAATTTCCTCCTAATATCCAAACTAAACCTACTCTCTTTCCGTTTTAAGCCATTCCCCCTTGTCCTATCACTACGTGCCCTTGTAAAAGGTCCCTCTCCAGCTTTCTTGTGGGCTCCCTTCAGGTGCTGGAAGGACACAATCAGATCGTTCCAGAATCTTCTCTTCTCCAGGCCGAACAATCCCAATTCTCTCAGCCTTTTCTCACAGGAGAGGTGCTCCTATAAACATTTTCAATAAAGCTGAGAAAAGGACTGCTTTTACAGTCATTTCAACATACTACAACTAGAAATATTATACAGCCAGTACAACAAAGAAAATAAGTCACAAAATCTAAGTACTGCCTGAAATGTATTTTCTTTTGCAAAAGCCACACTTCTGAAACTACATTCATCTCCCATTCTGCTTATTGAAAAAAAAAAAAAGTGAACAATGATGTGTCTTAACCGTATCATTTCAGTATCTAATTCTGGTTGGTTCCTCTTTTACCATAAACTAACTTATACATGTAGTCTTGGAAACCTTCTGTGAAGAAGCTACTGTTAAAGAATTTAAGGCCATTCAGCTGAGTCAATTTAAACAGTCTTTAAATAATTGAAAGACACAGAAGAAGGTACTCATACTACAAGTAGAATGAAATTCAGAGGTACATTTTAACCTTTTCATTTTAGTTTTGAGTTATTTTTAACATATTCAGAATAAACATTCAGTGTGTCAGACGTGAAATGCACAAGGAGCAAAATATATGACAAAACCCCATTCTCATAGTACCAGTGCTCTCAAAAGCTGCATTTGCAATGATAATAAATTAGGCTCGAAAACATTCTATACAGAGATTCTGGTCATGCCAGAAGTTTTCAATTTGTAGCAGAGGACAGCAGAAAGATGCAGAAAGCCTCTACTTGTTGTTATCATAACAGTCTGGACTCACAATTTTCAGGAGAAAGATGGAATTCTGCTGTTAAAGTTTCTAGCAGTAAATAGTATGCAACTTTGTCAGAGGGCACGGACTCAATTTCTCCACACAAGCAAAGGGTACTTGGAACACTGGGCTACTGGGCCGGCTTGTTCTGCTGGCAAAACCTGTTTCCCAGCCCAACCTGCAACTGGCATTTCCCTGGTTCCTCAAAGGTGATGCGATAACTTCCAGAGCTGCTCGAGTGACTGACACAGAATCCGCTTAGAGCACAGACTACGGTAATACTTAGGAAGCACCAGTGAGTAAATGTTTGGAGCCTGGTGACAGCTGGTGAACTGCTTGGATTCCTGAGTGCTTTTCCTACAAGGACGCTGGCAGACTCTGTTTGCAGAGATGAATGTGTACCTTTTCCTTTCCAAGGAAAAGGAAATCCATATGTTCTCCAAGAGGCACTTTGATACTTTTGTGAAGCGCAGCCACTTGAAAAGCTTTGCTCCATTCATTCCTTTCAGTCCTGCTCTTAACCAGGACCACACTGCTGTCTTGTCCTCATAAGAAACAATCTGTGTAAGGTTTAGGCAAGGTTCTTCAGTGAAAAAGACAAGTGGTACATTTCTCCTCAATCTTCTGGGTCACCATCAGTAAGTGCTGTAGGTCTTCAGTTGAATTTTGTACAAATATCATAACTCTCAAGCAGCTGAGGTCTGACCCAGAAAGACAGTAGGGATTTAGATAGCTAATTCCCAAGAAACTTTTTATTACTGTTCTTTAATCCTGAAGGCATCAAAACTCTCATGGGAATCCTGATTTTTCCTCAAAAGGCTAAACAACTACTTCTTCACAGGCCAAGAAATATTTTGCTCTTCATATGGTTTAGTAGCTAGTAACCTACTTTATAATTAACCTGAAGCAGTGACTAAAATAGACATTTGTCCATAGATTGTGATGTTCCTCTATCCAAAAAACCTCACAGATTACTAAAATGATGATGCAGTGGGCCAAAGTGGAACAAGGAAAGAACCAAAACAGCCAAAAAATAAATGAAAACAGGAGAAACTACAGATTTAAAAGACCTTTTTTAAATTACATTCGGATAAAAGTGAAAATCCTACCAAGTAACGGTCAGGAACTGCAGGATTTGGTTGTTAAGTTTTAGAAGTTCTGCTCTGAAAGCGTACATGACTTTTAGCTTAGGATTTGATTTGGAGATGTCAGTAGAATAATAATAAAAATTCCAGCTCTACAAGAGTGTTAAAAAATAGAAAATGCTTAATGAAAGGCATCTTTGGGGGAGATTACTCTCTTGCTTTTAACTGTTTGTGTTTCAGACAGGAAGAATGACCCCAAGCCAAACAAAGGACTACAGAGGCAGCAGTTGCAGTCCTTCACCCGCTGAGAGCCGCTGGGGTGGCTCCTCATCACTGGGAATTTAGCAGGGCAAGTGGAACTGGAGGATACAGAAGTGACGACAGAGTTTCTAAGGAAGACATTCCATCCTTCAGCAGCCAGCACTGCTCCAAACAATAATCCAGTCCTGCTAATCCATGGCTTCTCCAATTTCTGTCAGGAGATGGTTTTTACTACTCACTGGCCTGTAAAACAGGCCAAGTATTGGTTTAGAGCAACTTTTGACACCCTTTCTTTCAGCAAGCACCAGCAGGATTCTGGCACAGCTGATTGCTGTAATCCCAGGAGAAACCAGGAACTACCGCCCTGCCTGGAACACAAGACAGGGACAGAGCCAGATTTCCTCTCTGCTACTGCTTACTTCAGTAGAGAAAACAAGACCTTTGTCCTGGGCACACAAGAGAAAATGTGACCAATCTGCCCGCTGTAACTCATCTCTGTTACTCATCTCTGGTCACTCAGTGCCTTCTGTCCTGAAGTCCAGAGCCTAATATCTTTCTCAAAAATGTTTATTATCACTGATTTTGAAAAAGTACAGGGGTTTTGGAGATATTCACACAACACATTTTTGGTGTGTGTATTTTGGCAGGGTTGCTTGGTTTTGTTTTGTAGGGTTTTTTTCATTTGCTTGGGTTTTTTAACTTGTCAAGTCCCTTCTTTTCTGGTTTTACATGTGATTTTTTTTTCTTTTTTACTATTTCATTGAACATTCCCGTGATTTTGTGTTGTAAGGCAGAGATATCAGAAACATTCAAGATACTTTCTCAGTATTAGTCCATACGTACTCAACTTCTTTCACAGCTTCCCTAGCCGGTAGTCTTTTTGTCTCTTCTTCCTAAGGAGTTCTAGAAAACTCTAGTTCAAATCCTTGTCCTGAGAACAACATTAAGCTGAACTCGACTGAAACCTCCCACATCCCAGGAGTCAGCATCTTAACCCTGGGGCCAGACTAAAACATGAAAGCAGCAAGTCTGGAACTGCTCCGTGAGCACAAAATGAAGGAACTTGCCCTGAGAAGAAAGCAGACACAGGCAGACAGAATGACTCTTTGACTTTGTGTTTATAGCACTTCATGCAAGAGGCAGGGCGCCTGGTTCCAGGACAGGCTATTGATCGGGAGGCCGACAGCCTTGGGGCCCGTAGCTGTGATTACCCTGTCCCAGAAAACCCGGTAGGCTTCAACTACTTGGCTTCAGATCCCAACAGTTGGCTTATTGAATGCAATCCTTCTCCTCTGGCATCTTTCTCAACCCACCTCACCATTTCCTTTGCTGTTCTTAGAAGCTCTCCTGTATAAAAACTACTCTGTTGCAGAGCACAGCACAATCTCTCTTTGCCTTCGAGATCATCCACAGCATGATGGATGATCTACCTTTTCCTGTAGATGTGGTTTCCAAGTGACAAAGAACTCTTAAAAGAGAAACAAAATTCCCAAAGTTTGGCATTCTCACCCTGGTGAATAGCTGCAATTCATCCCACCAATTTAAATAATCTATGAGTGCTGCAGTCAGAACAACAGCACAATGAAGCTTCAGTGTTCTGCTGGAGTCAGGGGTGACTACCAGCGAGACAGATCTGAGTTTAATCCATCACCAAGTTTGTATATTTTCAGATAAGAGGCAACAGAGACTCTTATGTCAGGTCTCTAGACAGACATTTGGTATGAATTATGAAACACATTTATTGGGTGTGTATTAATGAGATAATACAGGCATCACCAGGGACACAGCCCACATATTCTGACAGCAGCAAAAATAACATATGCATTTTACATTGAATTCAAGCATGGGACAAAACCCCTTGTTTTCCCTAAAGACTCTGTGAACTATCCTCCTATTTATTATTTATTATTCTAGCTATTTAAGTTATATTCACATTTTTCTATAAGGTATGAGAGACCCAAGTAGTCTCTTCCACCTGAAGGCTCTACTGTAAGAGCCTACAAATCTCATTATGCCTTTGTAATGCTCCCTTTGTGATGCTTTCATGGCACTCCCTCATCTTCTATGGATTTGCTAAGATCTGTAACGCACACTAAATGTGCACAGGATGAGGGGCCTGTTCCCCTGATGGGAAAGAAAGACAAGAAAATCAAGCACTTGTGAGAAGAACATGGAGAAAGTGATGCAGACTGCCAGGCTTCTCTCTCCCTGGTCTCTTCATAGGGAATGCACTTTCTTTTGCAGTACTTACTTTTGCAGTACTAACTCCAGCACAGCCTCACGGCCTGTTACTTTTCATAAATAAAGGCATAGTTTAGTTTGTCTTGCAAGTCACCAGCAGCAATGCTTACTAGAGTCAGGCCTAACAGAGAACACCCTTACAAATCAAATTACATATGCAATAACTCCTCATGTGGCTTGGCAGTTAAATAACTCGAAGGCAAAACTTTCCCTGAAAGCCATATTGTATCTTCACCAGCACTTCGACCAAGCACTTCCAAAGTACCAGCCTCTGTCAGCATTTATCTGCAACTACCGAATCACTGCTGTTCCTTACTCCATTCAGAGCACAGCAAGCAGAAACCCAAATTCGGTACGTTAGGGATCTTGGGTGACATTCCTTGAATGCAGCACAATGCACCCATCCTCAGCACCTACAATGACAATGGTACAGGCTGAATTCTGGAGAAAATGCTGCTTTCACAATCAACCATGTCACAGGCTTCAGAAGGGGTTGAACACTAAGAGTCCTCTCCTCTCGTATTGTCTTAACTCCTGTGGCTCAAATGAGAGGCCAGCTGACCTTAATCAAAAAATTTAAGACGTGCATTGCCATCGCAGAAGAGGCAACTTCTCGTCACCTTTCCTCTGCAAATCCCTAAATCAGGACAAGGTTATCTTCACTTCCTTCTAATGGGTATCTTGCCAACCCTATCATGGCAGAGAAGGATCCAAAGAAGCTCTTTCTCAGCATCCCTCTGGTATCTAAATGTTATGTGAAATCTCCAGCCATGCTTGTAGATAGCAAGGCTTGTAGATGAAGGCAAAAATACTCAAAGCTGGACAGTCAGAATAAGACTCACAGTCCATTTGCATAAAATGCCATGGGATATCCTCGCACTGAGAAGACTCTTTCTAGAAACAAACATAAAACTACAGGCCCCAAGTTCCTAAATTGGCAGCTGCTTTCCTTCCCAATCTATTTTCCTTCAACAAGCAGAAGTCAGTGTACTCTTCATATCTGTCAACACAATGAGTATCAATTTCTTTGGTTGCTTCATTCTGCTTACAACTCGTGTAATGCAATATTCCCATATTGCACCAATATGGGATAAGATGTTAGACACTGGCAGCATGCCAAGACAAGTGAAAACACCACCTGGAAGGGCGAGTGCAAAAAATTACTTCATTTTTATTGTTAGAAATAAAAGACTTTAGCACAGATGGCACCACAACAAAGCCAACCAGAAAGAACTGCTTCAGCATGATGATTCGATGGCATCCAGCACTGAGACAAGCAGAGACCAGAGATGTGTGTCAGGTATTAACTACAGGGAGTTTCCAAGACAGACACTATTTAAATGCACACAACTGTATATTCTTAGTGCTTATGTTGTCAATTATTAATGACCAAATTGCTTCATCTTACACGTAGCTCGTATGGCATTCTGCACAACTGCTTAAGTTGCACAGGGAGGAATAAAGTCAGAAGAGAAACCTGCTGCCAGTCACTGCTACAGTCTGCTGAAGCCTCACCACCAGTCCATTTCACTGCCCTTTGTTTGCCCGTCCTTCAGGCAGCTTGTGACAGTCCTGTGACAGCCCATGTGCACAGCAATATTAATTGCTTTCAAGTAGCAATTTGCCTTATTCTGCAATCTCCTTTCATTTAAGATTTTTTTTTTCAAATTCTTAACTGGCTTTATCATTTTCTTCAAGGATTTTCTCTAGCGAGTAAGAAGCCAAAGCCTATAATAAGGATGGGAGGGAATAAGAAGTAAAGTCAGGGTTGCCAAATTTAAACACTTTCCCTACATGCTTTATATAGAAAACTGAAAGGCTATGAAAGAAGCCTTGTCCTCTGTACAAGGGGTAGGTGTGCATTTATTTACATATGAGAGACAAATTCAGTCAGCTGAACGTGAGGAACATCCGGGTGCTCCCTGTAATGCCACTTTTGCACAGAAACAACCCACCAGTACCAGGGTTCTTTTTTCTGCTTTGGCCTTTTGGCAAAGAGAGGGCATTTCAGGTGTACAGTTTCTAACAATACAACACATTGTAAATGTTCAAACACTTCTGAACAACTGTTTCAGGGGGCCAGGTGAGTTCTTCTGCTTGTCTTTCATTTTAATGAGCATTTCAAGAGACTTGAAAGATTTCTTGCACAGGTGCAGAGTTAATTGAGGGGAAAAAAATGCACCTCACCAGCAATACATGTGCTCTGAGAAGAATCTGAACAAGCACTGGATGTACTATATCGGTCTGGATTTACATTTTATCTTGTCTACTTGTACAAACTCTAATTTACATTAAATAGAATTAGGTACAGCTAAAGGCCACTGCATAAAACAAGAAACAGACAGATTTGGTTAAGAAGAGCCCAACTCAAAGGACTATCAGACAGAAAAGGGAGTATCACCACTTGATGCCTGGTCTATTACATCAACGATGACTGGATGACTTCAGTTTATGAAGCTGACAGAAACAATGAAAACCTCATACATGTCAGACCTCTGGGTTTTCTAAACACATGTAAGTGGCACCACGTAAGTGGCATTTTCTAAAAGGTTTTCCATTTGGACAATGGTACCTGGGGTCTTCTTCCCTTGTAAGGCCTCTATGATCAAGCCAGCTGAACACGCGGGGCCAGGTTATGCCTTGCCCTTCAGCAGACGTGCAGTGGGAAAGAGATATCCCTGCCTGAACTGTACTACTGAAGCCAAACATCCTGTAGCTGTGGATCAGCAGGAAGTGTTAAGGTGTTACCAAATCAGTCCCATCCCCACTGTCCCAACTGTGAACACTTTTTGACTGATTCAGCCAAAAAACCCAAACCAAAACAAAAAAAAAACCAAAAAAACCCAAACAAAAAAACCAAAACCCACCCAACAAAAAACCAAACAGGACCTTTTCAATATTTTTTTTTTTAAATGTGGGTTATTACATTACAGAAAAACTCATTTGAATATAAAAATAGCTCTTGGACAAAATACCTAACAGTGTAAGTGATTAGGAATGAAAACAAGCATTAGAAGGTCAATTCAACTCCTTAAGCTTTAAGTGCTTTATAGCTTCACTGAATGAAAGAGGAAAAAAAAAGGAAAGAAAAAAATTGAGTGCTGAAGTACTATCACAATTCCATGCTTTTTTCACCAGGTATATTACTCTATGTTGATTAATGCTTAGAAATTTATTCACTGAAAGCATTTAACTGCCACAAGTGTGTCACTTTCTCTCCTCTTACAAACTCTAACTCTAGTAATTAAGAAGTGGGGAGGGGAGGTGTTGTGGGGACACCCACAGCCCTGTTTTACTTTTTAAAAACACAACTTCCTTATAACCCTAATCTGTATACTCAATGACAGCTATTTATAGGACAAGCATTGCCTGTTTGAGATCAGTCAGGAAGCGCTAACATATGATCAGGTAAGCAAATTACTAAATGTCATTATTAATATCAGCTGATTAAATTTCCCATAATAGAAGAAGTGCTAACTTGGGGGCAGGGGAGGGGAAAAAGAAAAAAAAAAAAAGAAGAAACAGTGCATCTTTTATAGTAATATCAATGTACTGCTAAGACACAAAGCCCTCTCTGGTTGGACAAATTTTAGGGTGATTTTTTAAAAAGCTTTTCTTATTTGACAAGCCCTTATTATTTATGGCAGTGACCTGCATTCAAATCACCAGAGCCCAGATTCCTAGCACAAACGCCTGCACTCATCCTTTGGGAGAAGGATATCCATTATGATCGTATGAGAAATGCAACTACTGTAAAAATAAGTGCTTGTAAAAACTACGGTCAGAGGAACGTTTCCTCGAGCTTTTCAAAACACCAATGCAAATTACTACTTGGAAGAAAAGAAGCATTATCTTTCAGTCACTTACATGCAAATATTAAATGGAAATTGACAGTAAAACATGAAAATGAAATTTAACTTCATTATAACCAGGTTAACAGTCTGTCCCCGTCCATCCATGTGTGTCCCCCCACTGCAAAAAATCAGCCTGAAAAAAAAAAAAAAACCGAAAACCAAAGGAGAAAGCAAAGGAGACCAAGAGCCTAAGGAGACACCCCTAGAAGCATTTAAAAGTTCAGAGAAAGAGATGGGCACCTCGCCGGATTCTCGAAACCGCCAACGATTTCAAGGCGGGGGACTTGGCAACCTGGCTCTTGGCGCTGCATTCCGTGGGGTTTCAAACATGGGTGATGCATCCTTCATAAAGCACGCGTGTCGCACGGGAGAGTTTGGGAAGTACGGCTCCCTCCGGAGCCCCCCTCCCGCCCAGGGCCAGTGCGGGGCCGGCGGTCGCTCCGTGCCCCC
>VZTA01006951.1:332292-460751 GCA_013398855.1 Mohoua ochrocephala | reverse complement strand
AGCTCCACCGAGGAGAAGACCACGGCGCCGAACACCAGGTAGAGCAGGTAGCCCAGCACCAGCAGCGCGAAGCACCAGGCGGAGCGGTGCTGCTCCACCAGCCGCACGCAGGAGCTGCCCGCCAGCGACTGCAGCATCTTCCCGAGCCGGGGCCGGCTGAGCCCCGGGCCGGGCCGGACCGCCGAGGGGAGCGGGGGGCTGAGGGAAGGAGGGAAGGGAAGGGGGAGCGCGGCCACCGGCTGCCCCCTCCGCGGCCGCTGGCTGACTTTGAGGGCGCGGAGCGGCGCTGATGTGGCGCTCACGTGGCCGCGCGGCGCAGGTACCGCGGCGGAGGGAGGGACGGAGGCAGGAAGGGCCTCCCTCTCCTCCCGCGACTGCCGATGCTGCTCCCGCCGCCTCGGCCGCCGGGTGTTGGGACGCCGGGTGCTTTCTCTCGTTGCAGTTCCTTGTCTCCGAGTAACGCGTGGAATCCCCCGCTGGCGCTCAGCGAAGCCGACCGAGAGCCTCCCCTCCGCCGCGCGCTGCGTCGGAGGTTTATTCCCCTTTCCACACAAAAGTCTCTGGAGATTTCCTTGCCCCGCTGCTCCCCGCCCCCTGCAGTGAGAAACCCCTAAAAGGGCAATTCCTTCCACTATTGGGCTTTTTTTTTTTTTGTTATTATTTACTTGTTTATTCATTCGTTCGCGTTTCAGCGTGGAATAAGGTGACGCAGTGTGAAGCAGGAGGCTGAATTTCATTCAGTGCAGGATGTGATGAGTTCCAAGGAGAAACCCAAATGCCAGGCGTTGAAGTCCTCCCTCAGGTCTGGAACTTCAAAATGGGGCCTGTTTGGGGGTGCGGTTTGAACCAGGTGACCTCCAGCAGCTCCCCAAACAAGCTAAAGGAGTTTGCTCCTATGCGGGGCTCCTGGAGACACTTACTTTTTAATGGCCTGGCTAGTGCTCAGAGCAGCGTCCACGGTGAATACAAATGCGCTGTGCAGCCGGCCCTCTGCGTAGCCCCAGCCAGCGATCTTCACAAGTTTCACTCTGAATGGTTCTTTCTTCATCCATCTCAAACTCCAACCAGCAACCACACAGTAAACTCGCCAGAGGAGGTTCCCCACCAGATTAAAAGGAGCAGTAAAAATTATAGCTTCCCAAAGTATGCCTTAGGGTGAATAAAGACAGCTTCTGGTAAAGGAGAAAGTTCCCTGGTCACACAGTTCTGTCACATCCCTTTCACCTCTCAGCTGATGGCAATTTATACACAAAGTAGTGGCTCGCAAATTAGAAACTTACCAGGGCTGAGCCAGGGAGTTTGGACAGAGTAAATAAAATCCAACAACCTATCTTAGGCTGTGAGGTACCCCTCTAAGCTTTAAGGACTACTGTGGGAAACGAATAGAAAAACGAAAGGCACAAAACAATTTTTCAGGCTAGGAACTTAAAACAATATGCCAACATTTCCTTTTATACAACAGCTGCACGAAGCTGTGGGATTAATCTGGCCTGACAGAACAGCTCATCCAGTTCCTGATCTATTCCCCACTGCCAGCCACAGTTGGGTCATTCCAGGGGCTTCAACACATCCCCCACCCCCTTGTTTCATGATTAAAATGTAAATGTGTTCATACATGCAAACAGCAGCTGCTTGAATGGTTGGTCAGCAGAGCGCTTGGGGGATGTGGGAGGTGCACAGGAGACAGGCCAAGCAGGCAGACTCTCAGTTACGTGCCAGGAGCACACACGAGTGGTATTCATAATAGGCAGTGGTCATGTCTTTGCTATAAAACAGTATTTTCCCAACCTCCAAGCCAAATATTTGTTTAAAGGTTAGAAAATGTTTGCCTAAGAACACACCTCTCTTCAGTTATGGGAAACTGTGGCTGCGTAGCTGAACAGTTTTATTTACCAGCCTCCTTCAGTTTTCCATTTTTATGAATCAGTCATTCTCCATTTTTAGAAGCCTCTCACACTTGGAGGCTTGCTGGGCTAAAGAGAAAAGGAGGACTGCTGAACAGAGCCTGCAGTACTCTTCTAACTCAGATTTTATCCTCAAAGCTTCTTGGAGGCATGGGCTGAGGGGAGCAAAGGCAGAGCGTCACAGCTGTGTCACCAAAGTGTTCGGTTCTTGCTTCCAAAGCAAACATCTGGACAGTCTGAGTTTTAGCCACCATTACTGATGTTCATGTTTTAACTCAAAGCGCTTAACATAACTGATATCTTAATTACAGATTTCTTTGGAATAGAAAGGTGTCTTCATATCCAGTTTTCTGATCTGGAGTGATTGTATAATATCACATGTGAACACAGTTATGGCATTCCGGCTTCATTCCACAGCATGCTATATCCATTTTCATATTGTTTTGCTAGTCAAGAATTAGGCTAGTCGGGGATTCAGTGTACTGAATTCTGAGTTATGTCCTGTATAACAGGACGTCGCAATCCTTCAGCAGGGAGTGACTGAAATTGGGGAGCAGGCTGTTACAGAACAGCCTTTACCCAGCAGAAGTTTCATTCTACTGTGATCATCCCTCTTAATAAAACACGAATCCAGTTAATGAAGTGTACCACATCACCGCATCGCTTGTCCACCAGCTATGCTCTGTGGTGACTGGGCTCCTTCCTGCTGGAGAAGCCCAGCTGCAAGCAGAGTGAAGAAACCCACTCTTGGTAGATACTGGTGCTCTCCATTGCACAAAACTCCCTCTGAGCTGCAGAAAATGCAAATACAAGCTGCCTGTCTACATGGGCAGAAAAGAAGGCAGACATGCCAATCCATCATAGAACTGAGACAGAAACCACAGTTGTGTCCTGGGGTGCTAGAAAACCACAGAGAAAGTTAGTAGTCTCTAACTCTGCTGCCTGGGGAGGTAGGACAACTCCCCTGTCACATCACTGGGCTAGCAGCTTCTATGGCATAGTCCAGAGGCTGAGAAAATCCTCTCCTGTACATGAGAAGTGTAAAGCTCTCTCAGAGCTGTATGAATCACTGACATTTTCTGTTGGGAGACGTGAAATTGAAGTAAAGAGGCTTTGTGTTAATGACAGTCTGTTTTTCTCTAAGATTTTTGGTTAGCTAGAATAGTCTTTAATTACCAAAACAGTGAAATGCTGAAGTGCTTGAAACACCAGAAGACAAGGAGAAGGTGGCTAGGGGAAGAGGACAGCCTGGTGGCAGACAGTGACCAGAGAGGGGGATCACCGTACTCTAGTCTTTTGTCCAGGGAATGAAAATGACAATAGATAAAAACAGTGGCTTCAGTGAAAAGCAAGAATAGCTCACAGCAGTGCTCCAGTGCCCAGAGCCTGGTCTGTGCTGGGTGGCAGAAGCCAAAGAGGAGCTTTGACCCTGGGGCTCTGCTGCTCTAATCACTGAGCTCTAGTCTGTGAGCCCGAATGAGTCTGGGGAAAGGGAACCACCTGTGTTTGGCACTGTTACTAGTGTCAAGACTCTAAAATATTTTCAGCACCAAAGAGAAAACTGAAAATGACTCATATGCACAGAAACTTCAAATTGACTGAAAAGATTATTTATTTTCCTTTTTTCCCCAAAAAAAAGAGTAGTCTTATGGCCAGATCACAGAACTTTTTACATCAGTCTTGGAAGAAAAAGCCCTTCTTCTCATTATGTTGAAGAACCTTAAGTCCCAGGAGCTGAGTAAATAAAATTAGTTACCAGGCAATACTTATCCTGCCAAACCTGTTCTGCTCTGGCATACCTACAGCATGACCTCACAGTACAGGAAACAGAGGAGGTGGTGGTGAGGAACAGTGGGATGAACCAGGACAGTGTGGGAGGCAATAAACACTTACTTGGGGAGAACATGAGGCAGTATCAAAGCTGTGTCACCCTGACAGCTGAATATTGGATAGCAACAGGGAACTGATTTGTCCTTCAGGACTATTCTTCAAATTTGGCATGGGTATAAATTCAGTGATTATAGCAAGTTTAAAGTCTGTCTGATCAGTCCTGAATTATGTGTACATGAAGAAAGATTGCCATAAATGTAAGATTCTGTGAATTTACTTCTACTAACGATTTCTGCCCCTAGAATATTTCTTAAATGAAACTGAGAAGTAGAATCCTTCACAATTTGATCTATCTGTTAAGTGAAGGCTGGAACATAATACATTTCCTTTTATAGACGAAAATATTTCTGAACAATTGTTTCTAAATACTCAAATCTGCGAGCTGTTGCAGAAGTTAGTACAAGGTTGGCTAGTGGCTCTGATTGAATGTCATGGCCCTGTGGGCAGGCAGGATGTGGATTTATAAGAATCACATCCTCACAGGCACTGACACGAATGTGGTTAAGTTGAGAAGCAGTCAGATGGGTTGCCATGTGTTCTGTTTCCAATGGGTAAGGTGTTCTATTTTGGCTAAACAGAATCGTCTAGATTTGGGTCAAATAAAGTAAAATTTATAAAAGTTTAAACAACAGAGACTGACTTTTTAGGAGAAGAAGTAATCTGTGAAGAGGGGATGCATTCCTGTCTTAATTTGGCAGGAGGATGGAGATGGAATAAGAGAGGACAGATGTATTTAGGTCTTTAAAATTTATCAGCAGCCATACTGGTGACAGTAGAAATATTGCCATGGAAGAAAAAGAGTCAGTGAAATCTCTGTCGGTGTTCATGCCATTTCCAACAAAACCTGCCTGGCTAAATTCTTTTTGAGAGGGAGGGGAGAAGGCTTGAGATTTAGTGGTTTCCTCAAAAAAAATCATTTTATGCTGTTTACTTAATGGTGCAACACTGTCCACAAAGGTTAAGACCACTGATGTGTGATAGCAAAGGAATGAATGTGCCTAGTTTGGAGCTATATTTAGGGGAAGGTTTACATCATGAAGTAGTAATGTTTAGAATCAAGGAAGTTTATATGCATGGTCAGGCACAATTTCTTTCTTGAGTGAGTCATCCTTGTTCAGCGTAAATGTAATTTTCCTTAGAGTTACAGTAAGTATTCATATTTAACCAATGATCTTGGTGTCCAGGTAGAATAACTGATGGATAACTGTTTTATAAAGATAAGCATTTTATGTCATGGAAAAAGTAATGTCATGTATATTTGCCATCAGGTTTACCCAATGACATTATCCAGAAAGCAGCTTGGTTGCTCTGAGAGGTGTAGGTCCACTGGAGATGAGAGCTGCGCATATGTACATAAATACACACATCCATGTATGTACATATATGGTTTTATATAAACGTATATATATGGCATGCTTCCTCAAACTCCACACTATTATATTCTAAGCTGTGCCATATCTCTGTAGAAAGGTAATTACCTGTTGTTTGTAAGATTGTGTTGACACTAAAGAAATGTACTAGCTCAGAGAATTCAGGATGTCAACATGACCTTACCAGAGAATTACATTAAATAAAATCCAGTGTTTTCAATAAAGTGACCTTGTCCTCCTGAGTCCTGTGACAGTCACCCAGCAGAATTGGTCTTTCTAATCTCTTGTTCAAGATGTTGGAAAGAAGAAAAATGGTTCATATACTTAATACTTTGTACTGAAAAGTAAGGGCTCAAGTCACAAAATACTTTATGTCTCTTCCATCTACTCTGTAGAATTTTTTGTCCTTCTTCCCCCAGCTTGGCAGTCTGCTCTTACAGGTGGTTGGAGTGGGAAATAAAAGAATGCAGTAGCTAAAGTGGGCTCACACAACTGTGGGTGTCCAAGCCTCCATCCTGATCTTACCAGTTCTGGGACCGATTTTGGTTTTGTCTTGAAGATGTTGTGCCAGTTCTTGGGCACCCAGGAGATGATGGTGTCAGCAAAGCCCACCAGCTTTCTCTGGGTCAATTTCAAAATATACAGACCCAGAAAGGATTACACACTAAATGGTCTGTCTGTAATTACTTTTTGCAGCAGTTGGGCTGTATTTCTATGGTTTCGGATTTTGGTTAACTGAGGCCCGGTCCCAGTCTTAGTTTAGTGGTGCACTTGGGCTATAGTGGTACATCCTTTTGCCTGTTTTAATTCAGTTTGCATTGCTGTAGAATTTGTGTACTTGTATGATCAATGTTATGCAGCAGGCTGAGTTGAACTTGTGTTGCGGTGGCAGACAAAAACTTGGACCCAGCAGTGGTGACGTTCTCTCTGACAGCTCACGCACCCTCTTACCCATTCATGGAAAGGTCACGTTAACTTGTCAAAACAGCTTTCAATTTCAGCTCCATTTGACTCTGTGTTCCCAGGCCCCAGCATGTGTACACAGCAGAGCTCTGCTCTCTGAGGCCTCCCTGCCCTGGGCTGTGAGTTTGGCCGGAACGGTGTGTGCACACTTGGACTGGATGTACTGGGGCCAGTGTGCTGGAGCCTGGTCTGGACACTGATGCTCTTTGACTCTGCCTTAGGCAGCTGGGCTCTGGGGACTGGAGATGTTTCTGAAGCTGTTATCATTTGTAGCAGTGAATGTCTGGATGCCTGCAACGCAACGGTTCCAGCCCATAGACCTAGTGGATAGTGCACATCACCTCCAGGCCAAGATACTTCAGTAAAGTAGGGAAGTCTGGTGCTGGATGTGGCTGCCGGCATGTGGTTCATACAGGGCAGGTTCTTAGGATGAGTTTCAGATGCTGCCTAGATGCTGCCCAAGAAGTAATCAGCCGTGGAAGAAGTATGTTGCAGATCTGGGAATGGATGTCTCTTTCCTGCTGCATCCATAGCTGATAGTTAGGATGCGCTGCAGCTTGGCTTTTCAGGGCTCTAGAATCCTAGAGAGCAATCCTAATGAGAGGCCCATCTTTGCAGCCTCTAATATGTAAAATACACTCTAACCCAGATACTCAGGCATACCTGAAAACAACACTTGAGACTGACCTTGGGTATTTCCTGTGCTGTTTGGATCCTACAGTTTGAAAGAGCTTAATGTTTAACTGTAGGGTGGCATGAGTTCCAATGCTTCCCTGAAAATGTCCTAGCGGGATGGAGAACCCAGGCAACCTCTTCACTGGGCACAGGGTTTACAGCTAGCACATGGCAGGGGTGAGCACTGAAACAGGCACCCTTCTCTCACCATTCCTGCAGGGCATATCCGTGTGTTTCTGGGGTTGGTCCTGATAGCTCAGAGGCCTGATAGATCCTCACTGGGAGTGCAGCAAAAACCAACACACTGTACCAGAAACCCTCAGCCATGGCATTTATTCCTTGTAGCTGAAGGCCCACGTTACCACAATGAAGTCAGCAGGAATTACTATTTGCCAATGAGGAAACACAGGCAAAACCATCTAATATTCCCACCTAGCCATGCTATTTGGACAGGTCCATTTTCCAGGCAACCATTCTGCCTCAGCAGTGTTAAATTTTAATAAGTGCTGTTCATTGCCTCACTGAACCAATGTCTGGAACAGCCCATGGGTACTATTGCCACATGCACCTGCTATAATGAACACCAGAGCCTATTTCAGTGACCTGAATCTTTTGAAAATTTAGTCCTTTATTTTTATCCACTTAGAGGGAGCACAAGCTACAGTGTCCTACTTTTTCTCAACTGTGTCATCTGATTCATCAATCAAAATTGAGGCTGAATCTTATTATCACCCACTGACTTTCAATCAACCTAACAAACCGATCAGAAGTACAAAAGAAAGGTTTTGTCACTCAACCCTATACCTTTACAAATCTTGAGTCACATGAGATATTATAAAGTTTACAAAAAATACAATTTCAGCAAGGCCAAATCCTACACTCTTCCTTGGAAAGGTATACTTATAAAGAGCATCACGGGACAAAGAGAAAAACTTCTGTGAAGTAAGACAACTTTAATATGAGCTTTTATACTATTGGGTTGCCTAATTTTAAATATAATACACTAGTAGTATTGTTTTATCCAGTTCCATCAGAGTGCACTGTACACTCTTATAATATTTACCAGATATAGAAATATGAAAGATATTTGGCCTACAGACTGTTAAAGAAATGGCTTAAAATGTAGGTCTGTGCAGAAGAACCTCTGTTAAAAGCATGACAGTTTTTTCTCCTGTACTTTCAAAAATGCATGAAGCAGTTTAAAAACACCTCACCACCACCCCTACCACCAAATTCTGTTTTTCTTGTTGTTACGGCAAAACAAGTATCAGTGACCTGATCCTATTCTGTCTGACTCATGAGACATATATAGGAAACAATTACAACACCTGCTAGAAGATCGTTCCTTCCTCCCTCTTAAAATCTCTTTCCCAGAATCCAGCCTGCTATCCTTCAAAAAGTCTTCAGCCTGGCCAGGAATAAAGAATAAAAGACTGAAATATCCCAGTTTCCAGGGAAAAAAAGCCCACATTTCTCACTGTGCCACCATTTGTCTTCTGATGTCTCACACCTCATTTTAAGACAGATCTACAAAAAAGTTGAGAAGATGTTAGGTTGGGACCTAACATTCGCAGCCCTTTTGAATGTTGCCAACTGTGGATTTTCTTTTTATGCCGCACTGTGATTGTCTCTACCTCCCCCACTTCTTTGTTTAAACTAGCCCTACCTGTGCCTCTTCTTGCTCCTAGTTAAAGTCCTCTTCTCCCACAAAGTGAATTTAGGACTATATTTTCATAAACAGAAAAATGAAATAAAATTAACACTATGTGTATTCATATGCATATCCTTTCATGAAGGAAGCCCTAACCTAAGCATCACCTCAGTGCAAACAAGTAGTGATCAAATCTTAAACCAGGCCGCAGAATTGACTATTAGCATAGGTTTTCCAGTGAAACTGAATCAGTGTTAAGTTAATTTTGGGACAGGAGATATACAGCTTAGTGTTAGGAACAATCTTCCTAACAGGTTTTATGCTTTGGATGAACCTCTGTTTCCAAGTCAACAACATACACCTCATCAACATAAAACCAATCAAAATATTAATGATTAATATAAAGTTATAACTGATAGTAATCAGATGTATTGCCACAATGACAATTACTTTTCTTTTGTGTTTATTAAGTAAAGGGAAGTGTTTTTCTAGGCAGTGCGCAGAGAAGGAAAGAAAAAAGAGAAACCCTAATATTATTGGATGTTAGAGTAACTTTTAATATCACTAGTCAAAGGGACAAATGAATAGTTTTCACATTGTACTGATGTCTTCTGTTTCCCTACAGTTAAATTCTTACCATGCCGAGGTTGACTATAAAATACAAAGGCTTTCATGTGCTGTGTGCCTACCACACCACGTTAAATGTTTCTTTTGGAAAAAGCATTATTAATCGAGTGCAATTTACCTGCAACAGTACAAAGCACTGTTGGTGAACAAAAATAAATCTGCTGATGAAATTCAGTACATCCAAAACCTATTACTGAATTCAAAAGGAAAGTATTGTTTGTAGAGAAGTAACTTACGGGCTGTGTACTCTTCTTCAGTTAATCTGAGCTTTGATTACAATAATTCAATGTGAAGCGTAGTACGTTCCGAGGAGTGAAACCAGAAGAATCAGACTGTAATAAAAGAACGTTTCAGGAAGATTTTTGTGAGAATAGTGCATGGTGATATATATTTAACATTAAGCTTCACTGATACCGAGCATTTAGGTTAGTGCTGAATAGACCCCTTAGTCCTCAAAGGATTCTCAGACCTGTTCCACAAGGGAAACAAACACGAGAACTCAAGCAGAGTATGCAGCGAGTGGCTGGAGGCTGAATGAGCTCCTGTCTGAATTTCAGCAAGGACAATTCTCCCCATGCCCAGATCAGTGAAGGGATCTTGTGGAGTTGCCTCAAACTCTTTAAGGCAACGAGAAGGGAAGTACTATTTATCAGGCAATAACAGTTACAAGAATCACACAGTGGGTGAGGTTGTATGGGATTATATTGATGAAGAAATTGGTGATGGTTATTCCTAAATCATAGCAATTTGGTCCAGGGTTGCAAAGAACCTCAATATTATTGAATATTTATATCCTCATGCTATTATCAAAACTATTCAGCCACAAAATTTATGTAATATATGATATTACTGTGCCATAACTACTGAATAGTTTAATAATTTTGAGTACTGAAAAGAGAGAAAGTTTCTGTGCTTTTAATCTCCTGACAGGCTTTGAGTGAGGAAGTTCTAATTTTCTCATTTTATATCTGAAAAATAGAGCCACAGAAACAGAAGATCACTTTCTGAAAGCCAATCACCATTAGATGGGGAGAGGCCTTTAATAACATAGTCAGGAATGCCAGCAAACCCCTACTGACACCACTAGGAGTTGACACGTACAGTTGATAGCGGTACTTGTTTTGCAATCTCATGAAGGACTTGCCTGCCTCCTAAACCTCTAATCCCCAGTGCCTGGAGTCGCTGCATGGAGGAGAAAGCAATGATGGAATCAGTTGCCTGCTGCCTGCAAATAAGTCTGTGTGCAAAGCACAGGGAAAGCGTGTTTTTCTACAGCATGTGGAAGGGATGTCTGAATTCCGAGCTGGCCTCTGCCAGAAAGTTTTGTTCCCTGGCAAGGTCTTACCTTGTTCCTTATCTGGGCCACACTCTTCACCTGTCAGTAATTCCTGCAGGATTTTCTGGATGTTTGTATGCATGCAGGCATGTCCAAAACTCATCCGTGTCCCAAGTGCTCTGATGCCAGTCAGCATCAGCCCTTTCTACTGGACACCCTTCCCCGCTAATGATGCAACAAACATCACCCCCTGCTAAAGAACAGCAGTTGTTTCCAGCTTAAATGCCAATGGATGAAGAATCCTACTGGTGTGCAGTCCTTACCTTCCAGCATAGCACCTCGGGCAGAGCTGGCCCGAGTGACTTCCCATGGTGTCCAGGCTGTGGTGGAAATGTGTGACATGTGCCAGGGACACTGCAGCTGCTGGCATGCTGCCTTCTCCCTCATGTGGCATTATGTGGCTCATGTGTGGTTTTCCACAGGCAAAGGGGATAACAGACCTGAAGGACCATTGCACAAAAGAACCTGTAACAGCTCAGAAAAGCCAGGAGTCTTGTGGTTAATTCCCTAAATGCCAATTTTGAAACTTGAAGATAGACACTCCAAAATTTTTAGCCACAGGCTTCTTTCTGCTTAGACATTCCCATTCATATTCTGTGATAGATAGACATTATTTTGGGAGAACAAAATGGATCATATAAATCCTCCCTGTCTTCTGGGAAGCTCAGACTGAAAGATAATCTGGATGTAACTATCCTAAAACATTAAATATTTATGAAAAATATATATCACAGCATTTTACATACAATTGTAGAATATACTTTTGTGACTTTGCTCCCAAGGCACTTTTTTTATACATTAAATTGATGACAAATGGTATGATGCTTTGCAGCAAGAAAAGATCTCTCCTCCAGCCCCCCAAATGAACTCCCTAAGACATATTTCTTCTGCTTCATGTTAAAGCAGAAAACTGCATTTTCATCTCATCATTTTATATTGTAATGGTTCTGGTTATAAAAATAGAATAATCAAGAAAGCTATTTTTAAAATAGCTTCACTAAACTATGGAGGAAATTACATTGTCTGCTGAGTTAGAAAATCTGTCTATAATTAGATTTAAATGTCACTCCTTTCAGAGCATTTCAGCATTTCTGCAGACCGTACTCCTTATGAAGTATATAGTTCCAGAGTATAGCCTTCCTCTTTTGAAAATTATGACCCTGTGGCATGCTTTTAGGAGAGTATGTCTTTATATCAGCTATAAAAGATAATCTAATAGTTGATGCAGTCTCATTCCTGTGGCATAATTTGTTTTCATTTGCTCTTCTCTATGTATTGTGTGTTGTAAGATTGTGAGGAAAATTATTCATCTGTAGCTAAGGATAGTACAGAATTTTACTATAAATGTCTCTATTTTGTATTTTACAAGTGGTGCTTGTGTATATGAAGTGCTATTTACTCTACGTAAAGAGCAGTGGAATTTCAGCAATTGTAATATTTTTTTCTCATTCTGCAATCTTACTATATAAAAAAGAGAAAAAGTTATTGGTATGAAAGATATTTATATTGCTGTCCTTTTGCAGAAAAGATGCCAACTGACCAGCTCTTGTTGGGTTTTTTTATTGCCTACAACAATGCCATCACTTATAAGGTTAGGTTTTTTTGCCATCCACCCATGTTTCCAAATTGAGACATATTTTCTGGAAAATATGAAGATAAAAAGTGACTCCTAAAGAAACTGTTGACACCATCTTGCTGGTTCATCTGGCTACCGAGACACTGCTATGCTTTAGTGTCTTCTGAGTACCCCTACAGTGCATGGGATGTGTATAGGGCGGAGAGATGGAGAGAGGAGGACGACACACAAACAGCCTGTGGTGTCCCCTGGCCACCTCGCAGCTCTGCCGTGTGTCCTGGTGGTGTGCACTCCTGGAGTAGCTGCTGCACTGCTGGCAAGCCTCATTGATCCTTTCCTCCTTGTCTTCCAGCCCACTTCTAACATTTGACCAGCTCAGATATGACCCCTAAACCAGTCTCTGAGCAGTGGCAGGGAGGGGAGGGAATGGGAAATAAAGGTGCACAAGGCCAGATCATCAGCCAGCACTGAGCAGAGTAAACAAGACCAATGCAGATGGTTTGTCTCACCTGCAATTCTGATGTGGATCCTTGAGAATTCTGCCTCCATCCTTGAGAAGAGCAGAGTTGACCCTCTCCTCTACCAGGGACACCTTGTTCTCAGGTGTTCAGCCACTGCTGGATTTGTGTTTAAATCAATTGAAGTATAATGCAGTGGAAATATTTTCCCTTCAGGACCTCTGATTTTCAGAAGAAATAGTTCCCCTTGTTAGCCAGAAATGAACTGTAAAAATCACACTTCAGCCCACATGAATTCTGACTGTACTTGAAACTTTAACCTAATTAAACTGTTAACTTTAAACTCTGGCATAAAAAGAAAAAAGGAACAATTTTTACATTATGTAGGTAAGGTAGCATCTCCCATTTTGGCACCTTTTATACCGCACAGCGTTGAGTTCAGATATTTCAAATCTAACTAGGACATATCCATGGACTTTCACTAACTTGTCATGTAAGTAGAGCCATGATTTCCAGCGTGAGCAGCTCAGGTGACCCAGCCTGCCTGGCTTTCCTTGCTTGCAGACCATGTGGCTGGTGAAACAATGCAATTTCCTTTATCAAAAACTCCTGACTCCAAAGATCTGTCACTGCAAACAGTCATGGGAGCAAATCATATGCCAGCCTGAAAAATCAATATTGAAGAATAAATCGAACTATAATAGTGTGTCTGTCTGGTTATTTAAAAATAGATGAACAAAGAAAATGCAAAGCATGTGAAGCAGCCAGGAGAGGTTTACAGAGATTACTCAAAGGCTGAAAAATTGCAAGGAAACTCCCCTTCTGGAAACAGCCTGGCTCAACACCCACTGAAATCAGAGAAGTGTCTCCTTCCCATGACTTTGAAAGTCGTCTCAGACACATCATTTGTGTCTTCCCAAACACAAAGAGATAGTAGCTGGTTTCGTTTTTTGCTTATATGCTCCTAACTAAGGCCCATTGATAGTGCCCAAATAAGGCAAAGGGAAGGGTCTTGGACATGTAAGAATTTAGCCTTCAGGCCATGAACTTTCAAGGAAGTGGCATACAGCAAATCCATCAGCAAACAGTGAGCTGAGATTGTCCCAAGAGGGCTTATAAAGTTGCATGAGAATTATGGACACATTTAAAAGGTCCTACTGAGAATTGCTATCAAAACCTCTGAACTGTTACAAGCATCTTTTGGTGATACTCTTGAGGCTTCTTCTAACATTCTACAGAAGATGCAATTTTCCTTTAAACTCCACAGGGTTCTTCAGAAGCCTGCAAGGGTTATAATTTTCTAATAAACAGCATTGTATCAAACATTTCATTTAAAACTCTCTTTCAAAAGAAAAAGTAATGAAAAGCAAAAAAAGAAAAAACACTTCGAAAACAAGGTTTTGACTATCAAGAAAAAGTAGAAAGGACACAGCTGAAAAAATTTAGTATATGTGAATACAGTGAAACTCAAGGATTCGTAAAGAAATCAATGACATTAATTAATCACTAGCAGGGATCTACAAATAATTACACACTAAAAGCTTCTAAAAGTGACTTGGTGGAATTCTAAGAAATATCGCTAAGCCTAACTGTTTCAATTACCTCCCAAATTTTGCTTACAAATACCGCTGTCATCTACCTGCCCCAGCAGCTCAGAAGTTAGGAATATCCTTTACATCCAGAACTACACCTATTTGCTTGTCATCTGGATTTGCCTTCTGGAAGAGCATCACAAGGATTGATTTGTGATTCTTGGTGCTTTGTGATTCCCACTGAGCAGAATGTAGGTAATTGTTAGGCTTGGGTGTGGAATCGGTGTAGCGATTTTGAGAGGACTTTTATGTCTGACCTGGGAAGACCTTCAAGTGAGCTGTCAGTTGAGTCTCCCTGTGACCAGCTCAGCCCATAAGCTTCTGTTCTGCAGCACCAAGTCTGAACAGCCAAACCACGGTGAGCATCTGTCACTTTGTAGTCACTGAGCCTGATTCATGGTTCAGCATAGAGCTGTGCTTCGTTTCCGGTGAGGGGGCACCTTACTGTGTTCACAATCTGAGGAAAAGTAGCTGTGATGAATAGATAAGACTCACTTACATTTTGTATCTTGATATTCCGCTGCCTGGAAGAAGTTCTTCGTTTGGAAGGAGGTTTGGGCTTTGAAACTCTTTCTGTCTGAGAAAAATGTCCCTCTGTTCGTGGGAATGCTGATGAGTATGACTGGCTCCAAGGAACAACAACAATCACTGAAAAATTGGTATTTGGGACTTGTGTAATACCTGATACTTCAGTTGGACAAACGTCTTCTGACAGCTGGAGCCATAGGAATAAACCTTTCTGGGTGCCATATCAGAGTGAGTAGGTTTTCTCTGGAAACTAACTTTAAAATGGTAGTAATTTTTTGAAAGCTATTTATTAATTATTCTGTGCAGCTGCTCCATTTCTCATTGTTGGCATTGTCTCCACTGGGCAGGGGGAATCTGTGACCTCCAACTTGGTCAGTTGTTCCTCAGAACCTGGCCAGGGGGTTCATCATGGGAAGGGCTGATCCGATACCAGTTCCCTAAATGTTGTGCTTGAGTCAGCTCCTGGCTCAATGGTTATCAGAAGCCTGAAGAGATTTTCCTGAAGAAGCTGAAATAAATGAGGTATGTTAGCTTGTTTTACAAGAAGTCCACCCTGCTTTTACTGAACTAATTACCCTGCAGTCTTATTGCTTGTTATGCTTTTCTAATGCGTTGTGAAATCTGCTGAATCTGGAGGCAGAGCGATTATGACACCTCAGGTTCGTTTGTGATTGCACAGTTTGCCACTGTGTAAGCAGTGACTGTTCTCACAGCTCACATTGCACCAGAGAAACTCAGAGCATTTTATGAACACTCAGAACAGTTGGAAGAATACATCAATTACTAATGAGATACGTTCTTATGTTTGAACATTATATGCTGTCTTTTCTTCTCAGAATGTTTTCCAATATACAAATATTCTAACAGCTTCATTCTGTGTGGCACTATATACAGTGTGTGAGTTATCTAATAGGGTTTAGAGTAGGAAGCAAAACTGTGGTTGCTAGAAAAAATGACAGAAACCACTGTGAGATGCAAAAAAAAAAATACTCAGAATTTGGCTAGGATATGGAAGCTAAAATCTGCACGCTCTTGGAAATGAAATAATGCTGTTTTTAATGACTGCGGTGTCAAGGGTGTTCCCTTACAACTGTTTAAACACGGCTCCCATTAGCACCAGTCTGGATTTTATGTTAACACAAGGTCAGAGATGAGTCATGCACAGCGCAGTAGCAGCAGATCATGAACCCACAGCCGGGTGAGTGTCCTCTGCACTAGCTGGGCATTAATGGTGTGTGACCGCTCTGCTTAAGGTGGCACAACTGCAGCACTCAGCAGGGACAGGATGGATTTCCTCTCTGTCCACAGCAGAGAGCATGCACTCCCACACAAAGGATGTGCAAATGTGCAGAGAAAGGGCAAGGTTTAGGTAGGGACAGACAGCCACAACACTCAGTTCATTCTTGGGCTCTGAGCAGTAGATAAGGATTTCGGATATGGGAAAATAGCTGATGCAGGGGTTTGGCGCACATGTGAGAGAAGGCAGCCATCCTAGCACCCTGCAAATGCCAGAAATGTTGGTGCTGAGGCAGGGGCTGTTTGGTACTTGTGTGAGGGCGTGTGCCAAAGAACCTGCTGGCTAATGGTAGGGTGATTGAGGCAGAAGGAGGCTGAGTGGTTTTGAGTAGTTGTGCCACTAGCTGTTAAGAGAGAGGATATTTTACAGGCAGAGAGCTGAGACAGTGATGAGGTGACTAAATTATGCCCAAACATGTGAGACGGCTGATATATTAACTAACATCTCCATATTCCCTGCCCAGGTTCTTAAAGCAGACAACGTTACGTGCTCCATTTTGTATCTCTGCCTCTGTCAGAGGCTGTCCCCGTTGAACAGCATGCACTGCTTTGCATGCTAAAAACATACTGTGCATGATGAAAGGCTCAAAGCCAATAGCTGCAGCAGCCTTTATTAAAAATGCAATTAAAACCCTAGAATGAGTTACTGTTAGCCAAAGGGGCTAGGAGAAACCAGAAGGTTGGTCTGGATGGGTTTTTCCCCGCTAACATATTGGAGTGGGAATGGAGCTAGAGAGATAAGATGGCAATTAAAAATGAGAAATGGATGAAATTAATGATGAAAATGGCTGGGAGAGGCTGAACTTTTTAACTTTTTTTTTTAAAATCTGTCTATAGTAGATTAAATAAAGAAAATAAGTTTGAATAATCAAGAAGTCAGAATGATGGCTGTAAAATGAATTGCTAATTAAGAACATGGAAGAAGTAAATGTAAAATGTAAAATATGTGATGAAACAGATCCAGTACTACATATCTGTAAGGAGCTAGAGGAATTGTGGTGTGTGAATGGATTCGATGGGATGCTGTAGGGTGTTTGCTTCATCTGGGTTTATGTACCTAATGGCAGTGCTAAGTTACAAGATTCACCCCTCTGTAGTCATGGTGAGGGAGCCACTTCCAGCACCACAATGCTCCATGGAGAGACCAGAACAAATAAAGAGTTTTCTGTCAGGGATGGATGTAATGAAACCTGATGATGATAATGCTACTGCTTCACTTGGCTTATTACAGTGTTCTTATTACCAGGACTTCAGAGCCTTATGGATATTGAGTTCACACTGGCTCTGTATTCCCTAAACTCCATCAGCTTCCAAAGGAAAAAATGAAGGAAACTCTGAGACAGAAATGAGGCATCTTCAAAGGGCAAAGCTGCCACTTCAGTTACTTGTGCCAGCACTAAGCTCAGAAGGGTAAACTTCAAAGGGAGTGAAGCCTCTTTTCTTCAGCAGCTGGATGAAGCAAACATAACACATATCAGCACAGATACAGTTTTTCTGACTCCAGAGCAAAGAAAACATCTTTCATGCTTCTCAAGACTTGGAAATCAAAATTGATTCTCTCTCAATTTCATCCTTGTGCTTTAATCCTTTAATCAGAAATGATCCCTGGCAAGAATCCTTGTTAACAAGAACCAGCCGTGAACTGTAGCGTTCGTATACCTCAAAAAGCTGCTGAAATTGCTAAAATAGCCAGCGGCAGGACAAGACAGGAAGATATCCAGAGATCAGTGGTTCATCTTTCCATTGCGTACCAGCCTTGCCTTCTGCTGAAGATTTATGCATCCTTGATCATTTGCATCTGCTGCCTGGGCTCTGAAAGCAGTGTGGAGTAGCTGTGCACAGGGTAGTCTGGAGGGAACATTCCAGTTGTCACATAAGGAAAGCGCTGGTGTGCTGGTGTGAAAAGAGAGAAAACAGCTCTGACAAGCAGACCATGTATGAATTATTAAAATGTTACCCACCCTGGCTGCTGGAGTCTTGTATCCAGCATTAGTACACCGTGTGCTACAAACGGGCAGCACCAGGGAGTTTAAGAAACCGAGGGAAAAACTATTTTGCATATAGTGATTTTTTTTCCTATGGGCTGCTAATTAAAAACAAACCTATCAAAAAAACCCAAAAACCCCATAAAACAAAGTATTTTCTTTGCTGCCCTGCCCCTCCTGAGCAGTCTGACTGGAACAGAGCTGTCTGCATGCTGCCATTCGCAGTAGTATGCCGTGTCCACCCTTCCAGCTCTGCATAAACACCCTAGAGAGGACAGAGGGATGGCAGCACACTGGCAGCATGTTTCACTCACCATTTTGAGCTGGAATAAAGGTAGAGGTCTCAAACTCCCCATTCAATCTGGAAACAGGCAGCCTCATCACGCTCCATCTCAGAGACCAGCAAAAGCCATCCGTGGGTAAGACTTGACAGCAAAAGACCCCAAGCCACTGAATGGACAAATAATCTATTTTAACTGGTGCTTCCAGGGCTTGCTCCCACTGGCCTCCACCCTGCCCATCAAATCATCTGGAATAAGGCTAGGTTCATCGAATTCCAGTGGCTTCCCCTGGATGATTCCTCTTAATGCATGTGTGCAGAGGAAGGCAGGAGAAGTCTGAGTGGCATTTTTAACAGCTTTAGCCTGCGGCGGCCATCAATGGCACATTTTTTCCTTAGCCTGTTTGCAGTCTTGAACTCCAGTGCATCCCATTTGTTATTTTACAGGCAGCATTTTGGTATTTAGTCAGACGGGAAGAGCTACTGCAGGCAAATGAAAGATGAGCAAAATAATTCCATCCAATTCTGCCATTTCTTGCTCGGAAGCCCTGGGGATAAA
This sequence comes from Mohoua ochrocephala, assembly GCA_013398855.1. NCBI lineage: Eukaryota > Metazoa > Chordata > Aves > Passeriformes > Acanthizidae > Mohoua > Mohoua ochrocephala. The sequence goes on along the minus strand of VZTA01006951.1, from coordinate 442,061 downwards.
TTTGCATGAAACTGTAAAAATGCACACTGAGAAAGCAAGCAGTGCACAAATTGGGAAAAGCAAGGACCACAGCAGAAAGATAGACTTGACTCTCTTGGTCAGTTTTGTTTTAATACCTTGTACTCCTTTAGATAGATCCACAGTGTTTCATTAGCTCCTCTGACCTGGTCTCAGTGTGATTCCTTTGACTTTACTTATCCCCTCTTGTGTCAGCAGAAGATATGGAAAAAAAGGCATGGTTTGTACCTCCAGTGGGTGTGGAATGCATCACACTCTGCCCTAATGAGGATGCTGTTCCTTGATGTGCTCCCTCTTCCATGTCCTCAGTGTTCAAACCCACACTTCTAATGATCATCTGCAACAGCCTCTGAGATTCAAAAAAACTCCCCACTCAACTTCCCCCATTTGTTTGTCACTATTGAGAGAGAGAGAGTTTTATGAAAAAACACAGCTAACTAACATTCCTTGGTATGTTCTCCTGTGGTTTTCTGAGAGATGTTAGGGTGGATATATTCCTGCAATGTTACACAGGGAGTCAAATACAACCCCAAGGCTTTACCTTCTGTAAGTAAAAATCATCAGGACTAAACTCATGCATGAGTTCATCACCTGCAGCTCTCATTCTGCCTTCAGGAGTAGGTGGCACTGAAGCATACAAAAATAAAATTCCACATAAAATTCATGCTATTAATCTGTGCTTTGTTTTAATCCCACTTAATAAGCCCTTAGTGCATATTACAGTCCTTAGTGTTTTACCAATGATGACTACTATAAGGAATCAGATACACTGGTACACTCAGGTTCCCTTACCATTGACACAAAATAAATGAAAAAATTTTAAGAAGAGCTTCTGATGGCTTTGAATTGCCTGATTATAACAAAATTATGGCTGCAATGCACTAAAAAATCCACTCCATAATCAGTGTAATTAAAACCTTATGTACCTCCTCCTGTTTCCCCTGCAGAGTGGTCATTTGTTAAATTGCCTCATAAGGCTCCTGCATCAGCTACACATTTCAACTTGTTTTCATGGTGTAATAGGGCTCTCACCATCACTTTCTGTGCTTGCTGGCGTGTAGGTGTGTCAGCACTTGCCTAATAACTACTGCACTAACCAGCCAATTTCAATCAAAGCTTTGGAGGTCTCAGAGGTATTCTGGTCCTGTAAGATTTACAACAACAGAAAACTCTGTGGAGGGAAGATTTTCAGTGCATGCTTTTCCTGAAAGAAATGTAAACTCCATCCACCCTATTAGATGTAAGGGAATCCACACAGGAGCCCAATTAAGCTTTATTGGTCCTCCAGTTTGCCAAACAGTTTGTAAGTAACCCAATCATCCCACATGTACAGACTCATTGCAAAATAAGGAAAACAGGGACCTCTGGGGGGCCTCTAAACCAACCATCTGGATAAATGATACTGTGTCATACCTGATAAACAGCTGCCCAACCTGTTAAAGATTCCCAGCCCTGAGGTCTCCCCAGGCAATTATATGAGCAAAAGCTTTATTCTGCACCGCCTTGTACTACGGCTGAAACACTGTAATACATTAGTGAAGCTCTTCAAAATATGGTTCAAAGCCTGCAGTCCGTGGCTGCGTTTGCATTTCAGTTTAGAGCGGTCTAGGTAAGGCAAGGAAGGTAAAACAATGCTGCAGCATCGATTTCTCTCAGGGACATGACAGTTGCATAAAGGGCTCTGCTAATTATAGCCACCAGCTATCAACAGACTCCACAAAAGCCACAGCAGCACTGCAGCTATTTGGGGCCTGCCACAGTGCATAGCTCTGCAAGCTGAAAGCATCTGTCACACTTTAGAATTGATTTCCAAAGGTAATGACCCAGCAGGCCCCTGCAATAAAACAAGGGTGGACTTGACTCTGAAAGGTCCTTCTGATGGTGATTTGCTGCCAGAGCACTTTCCTGGAGCACACCTGGTTTTTAATTGATGGGGCTCCTCAGAGGTGGATCCACTATACGTGATTCACTCAGCTTCAGAACTTTAATCCCAGAGAAGTTACCAGCAAAGCTCCCTTAAATCTATTTTGGAAACAGTATGGACCATCTTTGAGATGAGAAAGTGCAGTATTTAGGCAGAAATGTGCAGTTCAAATTTATCTGTTCATAAAAGACTCAAGAATGTCATTGCTTCTCAAAATGCCAGTAACCGTTTTCCTGGGTAAATGGAATGGACCAGGCTGAGTAAAAATTACTGTCTTCATGCAGGTTTTTCACTGCCTAAATATAAGGCTATATTTGGAGGGATATGTGATAATTTTGTATGCAGTTAAAAGCAATGCTTTGAGGAGGACTAGGAAATGCCATCCTATCTCCTTTCTCTGGCTTGAGGGAGTCCCAACTGCTTGTTCTTTTGCTTCCTTCCCAGCTGACGCCAAACTTCTTCTCACTGCCCATCTGGGTCCCTCGGCTCTGTCTGTCTACACTCTAAGGTTTGGGGAAAGAGGTAGCTGAAGCAATATCCCTGATAAACAATCGAAACAACTTTCCTTGAACCAGACCTTAGCTCTTTGCCTCTCCCAACCTTTCCCTAGGAGTAAAAAGTTTAGTGTGAAATATTCTTTGGTGAAAATGCTTGATTCTGTTTCCAGCATCTTAAAAATCTAAAAGCTGCTGCAGTTTGGCAGCAGCTCCCTCTACTCTGTCTGCTGCAGGGGGGCCATGTTGGCTTCTATCAGGTTTGGCTGCCATTGGCTTATCAGTGCAAGAGGATAATTCCTCAAAAGAGTGAGATAACTTCATAGAACAAGGCAGAGATGCAATTCATACCCTCCTCTCCCTAAGCCTGCCTTCTTGCCAAGAAATGACAAAATATTTAAGCATAACATAACTTTTTAATTGTTTGTGGCATTTGGAGTTGAAACTCTAAGCAATAATTATGCTAATGAGAGATAAAGTATGTTCTTGGCAGCTGAACACTTTTTTGTTGGCATTGTCATTGATTTGTTTATTTGTTGCTTTCTTTTCATCATTGCTGGCTCCTATTTGTATGCAGTAAGTGCCATTTACAGCTGTCCTTGAGAAAACTGCTGCAGCTTCCAAAAACTGGTTTTCTACTTCTTTCTTTTTTTTTTTTTTTTTCTTGTTTCAAAAGTAACAGCTTTCTGACTTTTCAGGCCTTTGACAACTACATGCCATGGAGCTTTTCCCTGAAAAGGGTAATGACTTTCTCACCAGAGCAGTGCAGCAGAGCACCAGGGGAATAAATGTGGGGACTTGCCATTACAACAGATAGGAGAGAAATGAAGTGCCTGTCCACAGGGGCCTCAGTATTGGGTTGAACGATCACATTCCCATTTCACTTCTTAATTGCACAATGAGCAGGATGGAATGGAGTAGATCCAGGGGGATCTGCAAAGGAAAAAAGCAAATACTCGGCCAGAGCTTGCTGCGAAGAAGAGCTTGCTGCTCTTCAGCTTACACATTTTGAGCATAAGGAGCAGCTCTATCCCTACAAAGCCATTTTAATAGGGAAATCCCTTGAAAAACTGGTGATTCAATTCTGTGAATTGCTGAGCTGGACACAGGGAGAGGTGAGCTGAGGTGGGAAGGCAGGGAAGGAGAGGCTGCTGGGCAGTTGCACAGTGCCCCCCCTCAGTGTGGCGTGCAGTGGTCACTGCTGCAAACACTGGCAGCTGAAGTCCTCAGGGCTTCTGCCCTACTGGGTTTGGGGCTGTGTGTAGATGAGCTCTGCCTGCAGAGGAGTCCCACCTGCACATGAAGGACCTTTAGCTTCCCAGTATACCATGAGGAATGGAAGCATCAGTTCAGCTGCAATGGAAGGATGCCTAAGTTCATTTCTGCACGTTAATGTGATCTGCCTGACCCAGAAAAGCCCTCGCTGTGAGAGTTGGGTCACAAGCTCCATGTAGGAGCACTGCTGTGCAGTGTCTGTGACATGGATCAGGACTGGGAGCCTTTAAACAGAGCCTTTAATATGGATATGAGGCTGATTTCCCAGTTTCCCCTGTCACACCTGTGGTGTGGCACACAGCAGGTTTTTGGCATTTCGTCATAAGATACAACTGATTCTGTCCAGTGACTGAGTTATCCTGTGACACTTGTTTGAAATAATGTAAATAGAAAGTGAATTCTATGCTTGAATTTAAAGCTACTACTATGTGTGTGGCTTTTAGAAATAAGGAGCAGAGCGCAGAATGCCTGCTGGATCTACTGTCTCTGCACTGTGTCTCTAGCATGCGATAACTGACATGCTTTTCTTCTTTTACTCTTTGGGGATGTTGCTTGAAAAATCTGCTGCTTACCAGATCAGTGAATTGGTAGATGCTCTGTTGCTCCTTGTACTAGATCTCCACTAAGCACAGCAAGAAAAACCAGCCCTTCAGAGCATGGATGTTCATGATTCTTAAGGCACAAAACATATATCAAAGCTATATGTTCCAGCACTTTTTGTTCCATATCACCATTTCTCCACCTTTGTTTATACGTGGTGAACAGTTGAGTTTTTTTGGTTTTTAATAAAGAGGAGAGATGATTTCCAAAATTACGGAATCATCTGTAATTAAAAGAGCCACAGACTGACCAAAACAAACCTTGTTGCTTGCTTGGGATCATATCAGAAGCATCTTTCTAGCACTCAGAAGGCATTCCTGAGAGCTGCCCTGCTGCACTGCGAGCAGCTGCTGATGACAATCCCTCCACCCCAGCATGACTGCTGCTGTACTGACACAGCCCCACTGTCTCTAATTCTGCTCCTTGACAGAGGATCAGACCTACCCAGGGCACGCTGCTGCAGGGAGAGCAATGCAGTACAGACATCAAATAAAAACAACCAGGAATCACACGGGTACATATAAGAACACACTCTTCACGCTGACTGACGTCAATGCAAGCACAAGTCACTGGAGAGTAAGGCTGTACTCCCTGACAGATGCTTTTCCTGCCTCTGTCTTGGCTCTGATTCTTTCCTTCCTTATTGCTTTACTCCATAGTTAAAGCATGTAACACCCCACGTAGTTACACTGTGCAACACACCTGTAATGCTCCAAACGTGAAAGCTGAAACAAAATAGAGATCAAGGGGGGAGGTCCCCAGCTTCATAACAGAGGGCATCACATGTGTGAGAGAGGACATTCCCACAGGGCTCGGGGTGAGCCACTGATGTATCCAAATTAATTCCTTGATACCCAGATAAGCAGAAAGAAAAGAAGGAGTTAAGAAATTGCTGCCATATCAGTATCTGTTTGCTGCTAACACCCAGCCCAGGTAATCATTTACACCCATGTTCAGTGTTTGTAAAACTCTCCCTAGTTTGCACTTCAAATTCATTCTGTACTCATAAGGAGTGACCAGATGAAAGCTCAGGACCAAAGCATTTCTACCTGCTTCCGTGTGTCATCCTTGAGTAGCCCCACACTTCAGAAAACTCAGGATTTTTCTTTTCAGCTACCTACAAGAGGTAGCTTTTGTGTTCAGCTACAGGTTACTCAAGAGGACTTGTGCCCCCTGTGCCTGCCTTCTGAATCCTAAAGGAACCTGAAAGACCCCACTGCCCATGAGATATCAGGACTTACATTTCCTTAAATTTGTGCCTTGAAATATATCCCAATTCCAGAGCAAGAATGTTACTGTAGTTCCTTGAACGTAAATGAGGACGTTACATCAGTTTCAGAAAAGCAAAGAAGAAAACAGTGATGTGAGACTCTGTCCCAAAGTCTAAGCTAATTTTTAGTTTGTTGCTGGAGGGACATTTGGATGTTTGTTTTTGCTGCACTAGGGAGTTTTCTTTCCATTTCAAGAGTTTGAAAATTGATTTTCCATAACCAGATAGTATGGTATCTCAAAGATCTAGGAAGCACTGTACCAGCTTTCTTGAATGTATTAATAGCTATGTTTTTTTATTAGCCTGGAAGAAGGATAAGGAGAAGGCAGGTGGCAGTCACTGGACAAATTATCTTCATAATGTGGAAAATACCAAGCAATTTAAAAGATGCTGGCTGTAGCAAGATTTTTGCAAGTGCTGCTGACTACCAGAGAGATAATTCACACTCAGGTGGATGAAGCTGCGCTTGCTTTGTGATGAAGGGCAAATAAAGCAAGGCAGAATGACCTCAGAAGAGCCAAGGTTAAGTCCAGCAAGTGTTATCTTCAGAGTGGAGAAACTGCCTGAAAGACGCCTCCTGCTCCAGGTGGCCGGGATTGAGCAGCTCTGGGAGCAAAGTCAAGGCACTCACTTTTGGGCCACTTGGCTCCTCGCTGCCCGATTTCTGCCCGTGCATGGCAGCCCCACGAGGCACAAGTACAACGCCAGCAGAATGTCACCCCTCAGGTGCCTGTCTGCATTTTCACGTCCTATTTTTCCACACTTAAGTCTGCAAGATCTGAATGGTCATTAGTTGACTGGGTTTTTAAGTGGTACTTCTTCGATTTTTGCTTATTTTGGCTATCTTTGCCTGTTGTTTTTCTTTACACAGCTGGGTGTTCAGCTTGTACTTTCTTTATTTTTAGGATACCTCATGTCCATTCAGCAACTTCCCTCCATCTCCCTTTAAGCAGCCCAGGCAACACCCATATTCTAAGTCCAAATATCATCTGAAAATTTGAGACTCATCACAGAACTTAAATCTCTGGTTTATAAAGGCTATTGAATTTCTGCACACGATAAAATTCCTGGTTGAAATATGCCTCAGAATTAGAGCTGAGTGAGAAAGAGATGGTCGGTTTTATCTCACAGAGGATTTAGATGTTTCAAAATCTGGTTTTCCCCCAGTTCCAATATTTCTAATATTCTAGAAATTTCCAAATTTCTGGAATTGTATTCTAGATTTCTAAAGTTTGTACTGCTAAAGTTTGTGTGAACTGGCAGGGAACAGTCTACACTGAGGTGGACCAGGAGCCCAGGAGGCCAAAGTGCCACTGCCCTGCCAGTGCCTGGAGGAACCCAAACTTCTGGATCCCTGACAGCCACATGGGAAGTGAAAACACAGTTTGTGTGTATGGCAGGTAGGAGACAAATAATGTCAGAGGGAAAAATGGCTTCTAAACAGAAATTCAGAAATTCTTGCCAGGTTGTGCACAGAAATTTGTATGTGATATTGATCAAAGAGCTGCTGTGGCTGCTGAGGTTATTGTGAATATATAGTACATTGCAGTGCCGTGGTTACATGTGCAATCTAAAAGAAATTCAGAGTATTTCAGCAGATTTGGAGCTTCATGATTGCAGAGTCCTTTTATACTCAGTACAATCTCATTCTTAATTTGTTTTGTGAAATCAGATTGATTTTAAAGTGTATGTAGATGAAGTTATGTCTGTCTCATTTTTACATACTGTAATGGATGTGAGCATTAAAAGATTAATTTGCAAAGTGTAACATGGAGAAGAATATAATCAAAGGACAGAACCCCCTTCCTTGTGATTTGGCTAAAGACAAGTTGGATTCTGATATTCATCTAGTTCAAATGAAGCATGCCCAAGGCATTCGTTCTTGTACCTGTGGTTCGTTTACTAATATGATTTTATATAATCTTGACACCTTTAAATTATATTGATGTACTTTGAAAACATCCTAGTTCTTGGTGCGTGATAACCCAATCCATTTCTTGGCAGCTGGATTTATCCATGTCAGAAACCAACAGACCACTACAGAACTCCCACTATTGAACTTTGCCAGTTAAAGGTCTGTCCTAATTTTTCCCATTCTGCAGAAATCAGAATTGAAGCACAGTTTACTTGGCACCTTCTCAGGTGTTTCTGTGCCAGGTGCAAGTTTCCTGTACACATAAAAACACATGGTCTTTACCAGTACATTCAGCTACACCTTATAGCTGATCAAAAGTGACACTTGGTACAAAAATGTCACTTACTTATTGTGTTCCCCTTCTGCTCCGAGTACCCTGGACATGCCCTTTGCATTCACAGCAGGCCTTGTAAAGATGTGCGTTGGTTTTGTAAGTAGCCCAATAACCTCCAGAGTACTGTAGGTGTGATTTGGACAGCGTGCTAGGATCGTGCTTGGCAATTATTTTGAGCTGGTTTCAGCCTTGCAGAAATGAGGACAGACTAATTAGACTTGGACTCTTCAGCTGAAAAGAAGAGACAGCTGAGAGGGGAGATAATAGAGGTTTATAATGATAACTGAAGTAAACAGGGAACAATTACTCAATCTTCCACCCACTATGAGAATTAGAAGGCACCCCAATTATCAGCAGCAGGATTAAAACAATGAGAAAGAAATGCCTTTTCCCCTAACGTCTAATTAAACTGTGAAACTAACTGCTCATGGAGGTTGCAGAGGCTAAACTTATAAATTAATTTTAAAAGGGATCAGACAAATTCATGCAAGCATGAACGTCCACCAGTGGTGAGGGAATGTGACTGTCTGGATGCAACCTTTGGCTCAGGAAGCCCCTTGAAAAAAACCTGTAGCTGGGAAGGGACCACTTTGCATTTGTCCTGCTCTCTCATAAGGACCTGTTTCTGGCCACAGCTGGAGGCTGGGTGGGTCTTTCGACTCACACAGTATAGATGTTTTATATTTCCATTACAGTCTTCACTAGGCTGCTATTGCATTATTTCAGGCATCCATCTGTTATGGGTTGAAAAAACTTGGTTAGATGGACAGGTTGTTAGACCAATCAGAAAGCTGGTACCGCCTCTGTGATTCACATATTTGCTAAACCCAGAGTGGGATTCTGGGATTTCGCACTTCCTGCGTGGCTGCAGTAAGGAACGGGCCCGCTCGGGCCCGCTCGGGCCTGGGCCTCCCCCATCGGGGGAGGCCAGATCCCTGGATAANACCATCTCATGAGAAAGACAGTGACAGAAGAGCTATGAGAGATGCTGACTTCCATGGGATGATGAGGAGCGAGTGGATGAGTCCATCATGCCTTCAGCAGTGCAGCTACTCTGAGGCGGGTACCAGGGTGCCCAGTCTGTGGCCCTAGGACAGTACATCTGAGTCCTGGACTGCTTCTGCACAGCAAAGTTACTGCACTGGAACATGCATTCAAATGTCCACCACGATAGGACGGTCACCATGGCAGGAGAGTCACCACAACCTCCTGCAGGCCACGAGCAGGATGGGTTCTGTGGCCTCAGCCAGCACCATAACATGGAGAACCACATGCACATGTACCCTCTTCGGGACTTTTATTGCAATAAAAGACCACAAAAGCAAATAAGAGAATTGATCTCTTGGTGGAGAACAATGTGACCTAGACATTGGGTGCACTGCAGTTACTCTGTCAGTTCTTACTTTTCAAACCCTTGTACAGTTTTGGCATGTTATAAACTGGAAAAGGCACACCTACACACACAAGGGCAAAGCATTCAGCACATGAAACACATCTGCTTTCTTCTCCAAGATCACCAGCTGGGAGGAAACAGGGACTCTTTATCCAGTGTCACTGCTTTGTACCTTTTGCTGCTTGTGACCTTTTCCCCTTCTAAGAAGTGCAGCCACCTGGCGCAGTCCTCCATTCAGCAGATTTAAAGTCATGAGGGAATCAAGATTATGATCTTGCATGACAATAAAATTTATTTCATTAAAGGAATAAAAGAATCTCTCTAGATAAAACAAAAGCCTATTTCAGATATCATACAATAATAAAAAACCCCGACTTCTAAGCCAAGGAAATCACTGAGGAATCAAAATACACAAATTTCAAATATTGGACACATCGCCTCTCCAAAGTGATGGAAAGTGACCTTTTAGGAGCTCACAAATCAGAGAGAAGAATGATCTGAAAGACATGAAACTGAATCAATATACTTTCTACTTTCCTCCTGAATGAAGATTGGTTTCACTCTAGTTTTCTCTTTCAAAAAAAAAACAAAAGGGGGGGAAAATGATGAGACAAAACCTCAAAGAAATAATATAGTTGCCTTTCATCACAGTTCTTTCAAAGCTGATTTCAGATTGTAATTTGCCTGGAATTGCTTCTTGAACAGTCCCTTGGCTTCCTATCTCCTGGTCCAGGTTGAATGAAAGACAGTTGCTGCTGGTAAAATAAGCCTTCTCTTTTGAAAGTGTGCCAGCTCATGCTCTCCGCCATCAGCAGATGAGCCAAATGGTTCTTCTGAGGAAATATGAATTTCCAGACAACTCAGCTGTTCGAAGCCTCAGCATAATAATACCAAGACCAAAAAAAAAAAAGAAGTGCAAAAGAAAAAAGAATCCCTTCTACAGCATCCGTAAAGACAAAACAAAGAGATAAAAATTATATCATCATCCACCTAATTTAAACTGATGTGAAGAAAGCATGCAAGAGGCTTTCAGGAAATTTCAAAATCGCTAGTGCTACAGCTTAAATATACAGAAAAGGTTTACCTTTTGATCCAGTGTAATTCTATCAATATATATATGTTGCAGGTGATACAACCTTCTGTGTGACAATCCAGATTTCCCATCAAAAAAAAAGCAGTTTAGAGAGCCAGACTGTGCTGTCTTCTGCCATTTGCTTCTCTGGAGAAACTCCAGCCCAGCTTGCTGCTTGTGGAAATGGCCCAGGCCAGATGGGAACGGAGGCATCTCCACAGGAGCAGGCATGGCAGGCGAGGCTGCAGGACCACTCTCTGGAGCAGGCTGCCGAGGGCCGGGTGTGATTCTACCCTCAGCAGAATGTTTGGCCTCTTTGCCAGAGTGTTGCCTGTGCAGTGGGGCTGGGAGAGCAAGGCAGATCCTCAAACCTCCTAGATGTCCTGAACATTCCTTTATTGTAATTTTTAGCTAAAGACCCAAATGTTTTATGGAAGCAGCCAAGAGGCAAATGCCTTGAATTCCCCATTGCTATCCTCCAGTAGCAGGCAGTCCCTTCGGGGGTGGAGGGGCAGTCCCAGGTTAAAAGCCTGGCAGGCAGCTGCTGGGTGGCCACGTACCAGCACCCAGAGGCTGCTCTGCTGCCTGTGCCTCAGCTGCCGTGCTGTGGCAGAGATTAATCATCAGGCTGGTTTTCTTCTGCTGAAAAAGGTGTCCTTTCCCTTTTGTTTTGTCTTGTTGAGGCACCATTTCATTTCATTTCATCAAGGAACGCGAAAAAACTGTCTTGGAGCCTACAGCATCAAGTGAGGGAGGAAAACCACCCCTGGCCAAAAAGTCCTAACTAAAACTCTACACAGATATAGGAATAGAAAGGCATGTTTTGATCTTAATAGCGTTATTTGGGGAAAGCTTTATCCTGGTGATTTTGGAAGCTTTCTGTCTGCCCCTTGCTGAGCAGAGCTGCAAAAAGCTCAGGACAGTATTGATCACACAGCAGTGCTCCCGTTCTCTGCCAGCCTGCCGGGCAGGAGTTGTTTTCCAACCTGTACATCGTGTACAGTGTGCTCCTGTGTTTCCACGAAAGCTGGAGCATTTTGTCAGTAAAGCCTTATTTCATGGCAAAGTCAGCTACATGACAGGAAAAGACAGGTCTTGGAGGGTGGCAGCCTGGGAGAGGCTGAGCCGTATCCATCCATGGGGCTGATCCAGCAGCAAGGGCCATGAAAGACAAGAAGCCTGTACCCCTGCAGTCCAGTGAAGTGTTACTGGGAAAAAAGCTGCCGGCAGGATAAGCAGAAGAATAGAGACAGGATCAGCAGTTAGCTTGGTCCACCTTTCTTGGCTCTGGCAAGCAGATCCTCCATCTGCATTCAGATTCTGGGCAAACCCATGGTTAATGAGGGTTTTCTAAAAAAGTCCTTGCAAAAGCAGGATGCTGCAATGGTTATGGATGGCTGCTTTTACAACGTAATACTGACGTACTTCATTGCAGAGAGAAAAATCACCGTAAACGTGAGGAGTTACGTACTTGCCCAGGAAACTGTTCAGACGGGGGAACTTTGTCAGACATTTCCTGTAGAAGCTGCCTGCAGAATGCGTGACAAAAAGGTAAAACCCATGTCATGCCTCACCTGGCAAACTCAGAAGCCCTCTGATCTAAGTCTGACGGTGACAACATAAACCAGTAGTTCCAGTTCACTGAGGTTTGCACGCTCCAGAGGCTTTTCTAATAGCAAAGCCTATTAGAACTTTACTTGGCCAGCAACACTAGATGAGAACTGGTTACATATTTCAGGCTGGAAACACATGCCTGGGTCTGTCAGCATACCTGACCCACCTGAACGTGGGGTCATTAGTCCGGGAGAGATGTTGGGATGACACGGGTTCAAACTGCTGTGTATTTTTATGAATAATCAGTGGACAGCGGAGATGTAAAAGCTCATTTTACAAGATAACAGCAACTAAGGCTACAAAGGCAATGACATCCCCAGAAGTTATTGTTTCCCGTTGATGCAGGTAACATGCAGGATTTAGGGCTATTTGCACTGAAGATTTACAACCAGGACCTAAGGCTGTCATCTGCATTGAGATGGGTTAGCTTGAATGGAATGCAGAATAAATGAGCTAGCAGGAAAAAACAAAAAGGCATAAAGAATAGAGAGGGGAGAAATAAGTGAGCTGTTGAGCAAGGCTTATGACACTTCAATGAGAATAATCCTTTCTCAGACCACAAAAACATTTAGAGAGGAAATATTACAATAAACCTCAGCGAGGCACTGATGAGAGACTGTAAAATTCAATTCCAAATGTTTGAGAGGTTGTTAAGTGGACTAATATTAAGTGGGATTATAAGTGTAATGGCATCTAATACAGCTTTTAAGTAACTAGGGAAGCATTATATGAACTGACAATGGTGATCTGTGGCTGTGGGACCTTAATAAATTTATGAGCGTTTATTACCAAATTTCATTTATTGCCATCATAGCGAATGCTCACGCCTGAGAACTTTACATGAATTGAGATAATTGATCATCCAGGGAGAAGTCTAAATGCATTTAAAGGAAACTTTCAAATACCAATTTCAAATTAACAAGAAAAAAAAAAGTTAAAATCTATTCAGAGAATATTGTTGTTAGCAGGACAACGTCAAGCCCCTTAGGCAAGAAATGTTCCCTGTTATATTTGATCTTGACTGCAAGAGAAGAAAAGTTTTAAATCAGCCCTCCCAGTACAGATTCTCTCCCCAAAGACTCAACAGTCCCCATGAACAACACTGAAGTCCATTCACTCGAGGTCTGACTACCAGCCTGGGCTCTGGTTCCTTGTGTGCCCTAATTGCAGCTTCACATTCAGCAAGTTACTGCTGTGCTCTAAACCCAGGGAAAAAGCCATGAGGGTTTCTTCAACATGAGTGCTGCTCAGGCTGGAAGGTGGCTCCAGGGCTGTCTAGTCCAGCATCTGCTCGGATTTCCCCAGGGAGAAGTGATACGGAGAGATGGGAACACGAATGTTTTGTGCCCTCAGGCTGAGCTTTGGGGAGCACAGGGTCACGTCCCCTCCCCTCCACAACTGCAAGCCACTTGTGGATATGGTGTAGGGTCACCAGTGGCCACAGCTGAGCCCCAGGAGTGGTGAGGGAAGGAAGGAGAGAGAGAAGGAAAGAAGAAGGTGTCAGAAAAATAATAAAAGGTAGAGAAAGGGAAACTGTAAGGCCTAAGAAAAAGAGCAAAAAAAAGAAGTGTTCTTACACATGGAATAGGGAAAATAAAGAAACTAAGAAATCAATCAAAGAGAAAATGCACTTGAGGAATGGAAAAAGGACAGTAAAAATTAAGAAATAGAAAGAGGAAGTCAAGGACAGAAACTGGGGCTGCAAACGCTATTACAGAAGTCCAGCGTCAGATCTCACTGAGCCGAAACTGGATCTTTTTATGTTTGAATAAGATTTTTTGATGGATTTTGTGGATTTCCCTAGTAGTCCAAAGAGCTCTTCTTTCAGTACAATTTCAATTGTACAAGAGTAGATGATTTTAAAACAGATATGGAAAACTAAAGGAAGATAAGATTAAAAGACTGCAGGTTATACAGGGGGCACAATGAATCACATATTGGTGAAACCAGTCCTTGGCTAAGGCCCTGAGCAAGCAAAAAAGAAATCAAATCATGTAGTCTGGAGCCACTTAAGTCAGCTGGGACCTAAATGATGCCAGTCCAGGATCCAGGGAGAGACAGTGACAGCTTCCCAGCTGAATCACCATCTCTTTCTTTCTCTACTAACCCCACCCATCTTTACAACTTCCACACCCTAAATATTGTCCCTTATTCACTCCTAGGTCTTAGTACATCAGTTTGCCTGGCCTTTTTTTCAGGCATTTTTATGTGAAAGCCTTAAAATATATGTATATTCCATGACCTCGAACGGTTGCTAAATGAATTTGTTGGAAGGCTTTCAGTAGATTAAACTGTTTAACGATGTGAGATAGTTTTCCACAGGACAGTGCTGAAATAGGCAATCAGATCCAAGAAGCAGTGCTGATTTTTACTGCAGCAGAAGCACTGTGAAAACCCTGAAGAAAGCACCTAGCAAATTAACAGAATATTAAATACAACCAAACAATATAAAGTCAAGAGAAGTCACCTGTGTAGCCTTGATGGGAGTTTACCGAATGTGTTCATTTTTTAAAGACAGATGGTGACCTTTGGAGCTCTGCTGTACAAGTCTGGGAATGAGCTGGGAGCTGAAATCAAAAGAGTTTTCATGTGAGAGGGCATCTGCAAAGAGCGAGGGGTGAGAGAGCAGAGCTGTTTACACCTCTGATACTTCAGAAGCAGGCAGTAGGACACCGCCATTTTACACGGACATTTGTGCTTGGCCGAGATGGTTTTTTTGGTGATACATTTTCAGTCAAAGAAGTGTGTGTGTGTCATTGTTTCTGCATCATCAGGATGCAAATGCAGGTCCATCTCCACTAAGCCACATGTGGAACACAGGCAGTGGGAAAGCAAATGGGGGCAAGGAGAAATCAGAGTCTGTTGTGATCATCGGTCATGATGACTGTCCCTCAGTGCTCTCACTGGTGAGGACAAACCTCGAGTGCCGTGTCCAGTTGTGGGCCTCTCACTTCAAGAAAAACATTGAGGAGGAACAGAGCTAGCAAAGGTTCTAGAGAATAAGTCATGAGGAACAGCTGAGGGAATTGGGGTTGTTTAGCCTGGAGAAGGGGAGTCCCTATCACTGTCTACGGCTGCCTGAAAGGAGGGTGTGGCCAGGTGGGGGTCAGTCCCTTCTCCCAGGCAACAAGTGATAGGGCAAGAGGACGTAATCTCAAGCTGCACCAGGGGGGTTTGGGCTGGACATCAGAAAGGAATTTTTCACAGAAAGTGTGGTCAGCCATTGGAAAGGGTTGCCCAGGGAGGTGGCAGAGTCACCATCCCTGGAGGTGTTCCAGACATGACTGGATGAGGCACTTAGTACAATGGTTTAGTTGACATGGTGGTGTTCTGTCAAAGGTTGGAGTTGATGATATTGGAGGTCTTTTCCAACCTTAACGATACTATGATTCTATGATCTATCCTCTTTGTCTTTCCCTTTTCATCTATGTCCCTTTCTAACCATTAGCCCGTTAGAAAAAAAAATATTTGAGTTGTCTGTCATTTGCTCACTTGTGTATGGGAAGTGCTGCGAGCCAGCAAAGTGATGTCCGAGCGCCACAGTGTGGGTTGAAGTCTGCTCTTTACACTGGATCTGCTTCTCTGACATCTCTTTGAAGTGCAGATGTAAACATCCTTGGTCATGAGTCATTAAGAGCCTGACAGGTTTTGAACAAAGGCCAGGCAGCTCAGTGAACCAATACATTTTTAATGAAACTGATTTAATTGAAAAAATTCATTGAGCACGTTGTTGACATATTTTCTCTCTTATTTCCATGTATCTGCTACGGAATGGAGATCTAGGGCAAATAAGGACGGAAGAGTAAACTCTCACTGGAGAGTTACTAACTTCAGCTCTACTTTTGAAATTAATTTCTTGTCTCTCTTGCTCCAAAATGGGAGAGCAGGAACACCGTGTCTTATGTCCTATGCCTGGTGACAAGATTTATGAAGCCTTTGATCAGATTTCTCAGCACACAAAGCAGAGTCTGAGTCACTGAGATGTTCCTGTGGCGGCACCCTGGGAAGATCAAAGGACTAACTCAGCAATATTGCAGTTCTTGTTACATACATGTCCCTCACCAAGCCCTGACCATGATATTGGCGCCTTACTGCTCACGCCTTACTGCTCTCTCCTGTCTGGATGCAGGTGTGGACCAGGGACACAGTACTAAGGCGAGCAGGCTGGTTCCATCCCGTTCCCTCTTGGGCTCCCGGCAGCACCTGGCACTACGTGTTCATCTCCCACTTGGAAATCAACATGTATTATTTACATTCACTTAAAATGAAAGCGTCCCTATCCTTCTTTCCCCTTGCACGCTGTTTCTCGTGTCTTGAAATTGTAATAATCCCTTCTTGCCCCTTTGTATCTGCTAGTCTGAAATCTTGTTTTCAGAATACACATACACACACTTGGGAGCTCAAGCCCTGCAGAAGTAAAAAATCAGCTTTTATGAACTGATGTGGGAACATATGGTGGTGACTTCTTTTTGAATCTCAGCATCAAAGAAGGGTGTTCTCCTGAGACTTCATTTGGAGTTCTCTAAATACTTTGTGGTTTCATTTTAAAGAAGAAATTTTTGTGCATTTTCAAACCGAAATGAAACTTCTGGAGATCTCAAAAGTCTCCCTTCTGAGAGAGAATCTAAGGTGAATGGTACACAATATACAAAACTAGTCCCAAGAGATGAAGCCGAGAATATGATAAGGAAAGAAGTTCATTCCTCTAGTATAGATCAGATATCAAGGTCACAATCTACACATCTTTTGCCAGAAAAGATCTTGCAGAGAGAAAGCTTCTTGCATCAAAGAGAATCCCTGGACTATAGTATATGACTCTAGCTATCCACTCAGTTTCCATCTTTATTGCCATCTAAATAATTTTGAAGAGCAGAGATGAACAAAAAAATAAATTCTGAGGAGAACAGGCAGCTCCAGGACTAAAAGATTGATGCACCTTGCCCTGAAGACATTGAAAGCTAGACGGGCTCTGGATATATCTGTAAGCCCTGTAATGAGTCATCAAATATTAAATCTTTTTTGTTGTAGTTAAATAAATTCCCTAAGAAATAAAAACGTAGTTGAATGCTTTCAATACAGATTGGATCTTGAAAAAATAACAAAAAGGCTTTTTCTCATAAAAAGGCATTTTCTTATACAACTCTCAGTGTGATTTTGAACTCAGGAGGAGCAGCACTGAAGAGTCACTTGAACAGCAAGCTCAGCAGGATCTGGAGGCTCGGAGCTGCTGCCTCACCCAGGAAAAAGCCCTTTTTTGTTAGAGGAGAAGGGGTTCCTGCTGAGGCGAATGTAACAGGAGTCATGAAACTCGGCATGTTTCATCAAAGCTTTGCCTGTGATGAGAAGCCCTGGCTCTCTGCTGGTGCTGACGTCAGGTGACATGGGTGACCCCACCACAGCTCTGCTCTCGCGAGCAGATCCTGCAGGAGCTCAGAGCAGTGAATGCACCACTACCTCCTACTTAGGGGTGTGCCAGAGAGCAAACCCAGGACAAGGGGGCGGCAGCCATCATGAAATGGTCTCTCCCTCCACTCTCTCCCTCCAAAAAGACTGGTATCACCGCTTGCTGTGGTCCCTAGTGCTGACAGTGAAATCTCAGCAGAAGTCTGCCTTGTCCCATTCACTGACAGTCAAGGGTGAGGTTTAGGGCCTGTGGAAGAAATGGGACTTGCTTGACTCTACGGGAGGGTCTGAATCCCCTTTCTTTCCAAAGGCTTCGGGTATTGGAAGGATCAACTTGAGGAAAGCTCTGTTGCCTCAGAGCAGAGTCACTCAGAGGCTGGTTCGTGCCTGCCTGCACCTACTGAGTTAGACAGAAGGAAATGGTGCCATTTGGTACCACATGGTTCACTGCCTTTAAGACCAAATCTTCACGAGCCAGAAAACGCCTAGCATGCTTTAACCAGATCCTCACCTTTCAGTCAGAATTGTAGTTGTCACTGTGCCAGCTGCTGTAACAGTTATAAAGAGATGCACTGTAAGACAACTTACAGTGGTTGATGAGCAACACCATCTTACTTAAAGGCACAAAATAGTGTTGTTGAATGCAGTAAGGATTTGATATTTGGGAGAATGATTATTCCTCTCATCTTTTATCTCAAATACTGAAAACTCGAACAATTCCCTGATTCAGCCCTGGAAGTGTTGGTGCAACTCAAGGGACCAAATGGTCAGGAGCAGCACACTCCAGTGCTTTGTGGCCAAACAGTCTGAAAGAATCAATTTGGCCAACACCAGTTTTTATGGCTAAAAAGTAAGCCTATCAAGACCTTGATAAGCAAGGAGACATAAAAAGAAAGGAAGGATCAAATGAAAAGAATATTTTCCGTAAGCGAAAAGTTTTTACTGGGGTCCTGAGGGCATTCCGGGTTTTAGCAGAGACTTTGTGTGAGCATACTCTATTTCTCTAATACTTTATAACCTTTGATAAACATACAGAAACTTCTGGCACTCATGGGCAAAGCATGAGGCCCAGTGGTGCTTACTCAGTCTAAAATAATAGCCTGTTTGCTGGCATAGCCACACCGTGTTTACATTTATGAGGGTGTCTTTACTGGTACCTGCCACACATGATTTAAAGTGCACTTGAGGAAGTCTCCTGCTGTGACTTCTTCATTCTTTGAAATCTACTGCAGAAAGGTTGGTAGGGCTGAATGATTGAAATGATTTATAGTGCCTGTCTGTTGGGTAAATGATTAAACAGCACAAGTCTGTTTCTTCTGGAGGAAGAAATAACACAAAAGGTAATTCATGTGCACTTGAGTTGGTAGAAATACCTCATAAAATACACCATACAGCTTGAGAAACAACATTTAATGATGGATGATTACCAGTGATATTCAAAGACATCTCGATTGATGTTATGTATTATAATTTAATTTCTTCTACCAATTGTAGCACTTTATATTTTCCACTCTTCTTTTCCTTGTAGATCTGACATGTTCTGTACAGCAGAGCCTACAGCACCCAAGATTTCAACAACAGCTTTTGCTTCTGATAGAGAAATTTAGAACAATTACCAGTCAATGTAAAATAATGTATAATTCCACACCTAGCTTTGTAATGAACTATAGATTGAAAGGCTCTGAAATTGCTGCAATTACCGTCTCCTAAAAGGGAGTCATTGAAAAAAAAGTACGGCAGATGATTTGAACAAAATGGAGGAAAAACCCACACTACACACCTGGTATGTTTGCAAGGCTGTAGCGTTACATCTGATACAACAAGTGGAAGAACATGTCATGCGTATGATTTGTGGTATAGACACTGCCAGAGATACCAGCCCAAGTGAAAATATGATGTATAAATGTTTCCCTTTTTTCATTAAGGAATTTTGTATGATCAATTGCTTAAACTCTGATCCACGATGATGTCACTTCTGCTATTCGAGACTTAGGTAGGTTGCATTTTAAAAATTTCAAGGAACAGATCAGTGTAGAAAGTACTTCTCTTCCGCTCATTTTCCCCCCAGAAACTTGGCATAGAGTTAAACTAAAATTACCTCATTTGAAACAGTAATGAAGAAGGAAAGGAGGAAAACATGGCTGTGCTACATTAAACCTCAGGCACCCCTGTGTGGTGCCTTTAGCTTCAAAGGGTGCATCCCTATGAAGGGAAAAGTCAGTTCAGACCCACATTCAGATTTGCAAGGATGCCTCCCAGAGTCTAAAAGAATCTCGTAAAAATGACATAATGACAGCAGCAGAAGTAAAATCTAAATGGTCAAAGAAACAGCTACGTAATTTTTAAATATAATCAGACAATTTAAGTCTCAATAGTAAAAATGAAGAGGCCAATCTGTGTTTTATAAAGGGCAGCTAAAAATAGGACTAACTAAACTAAACTAAACTAAAAATAGAGCAGAGAACAAGAAAGGGCTTATTAAATAAAGAAGACGGTAGCCAAGGTGATATTTAAATGAACAATAGCGGGAAAACATTTCTAATTTCTTGGAGGTAGAACAGAAGATGCAACAAAAGGTAAGGGGAACAACCTATCTGCAGTCATCTTTGCAGAACGGTTGTAAAAATGACTGAATACGTTTCTAAAAGCACAACTGTCGCAATACATAGTGAAATACTTCTAAAGAGAAGATTTATGATGGCATGAGCAGAAGAGAAAAGGCTGTGGGAACAATCAAAATTCAATCCCTTCCACTTGCAAAACCAGGGAACATTGACTGTTTCTGTGATCTGAACTGCAGGGACTGGAGCTTAATGCTGACCAGGGAATTTTTCCACTGAGTTTATAAAGAGATGAAACCATTGTTTAAAAAAAAAAAAAAAGAAACATTGAAGAAAAGTACCAAAATTAGTTACTGAATTTCAAATGCTGGTCACCAGCAGTGAGAACCTTTCTTGAGAGAACATCAGGTCCTCTGACTGGAATGAAAAATACTTTTGTTCAATAAAGTTTCTGCTTTGTCCAGGACTTAATCACAACACAATCAAGACTTGAAAGGTAAAAATGGAGTCATCTGTGAGGATGGCTGAATGCAGAGCACAACTGCAAGACATGGTCTCTCACTGAGCTACCAAGAACGTTTTGGAGCCCCTTCTCTGCACTGAAAAAGTGATTCTAATGTTATCTCTCTATTTTGTAACGATTGTAACTTTGCCATTTACTACAAAGGCGAGTGGTGCCATCACGAGCAGTTGCTTGGTTACCGCTGTCCAGATTCCTGGTCATGTCCTTCATGCCAAATATCTGGTTCAGCCTGAATTATTTGTACATGGCAGCTCTTAGTATTTTGTTGAACTGGAATAGCTGTCCCATACTCAAAAAAGTTTTTAGTTTAAGCGTGAAACCTCAAACTCTGTATCTAAAGGTGAAACTGTTATGGAGTTCAGTCTAGAAATTAGCAAGATTTGGATCTGGAAGTGGATCCAATTTTGCCCACATGTCACAGGCAAAAGAGTGAAGGATGTTATGCAGCTATAAACTACATCAGCACAAAATGTGTTTTAGGACATAAAGATGTTTTGCAGCAGTGAAGCAATTTAGAATAGCTCTAGATCTAAGCAAGCTTGAAATCAGGCCCCTAAGACTGATCTTAATATCTCCAGTTAAGTCTGCTCTAGTCTTTTGTGGCAACGATGCAGCCTTCATTTCACAAGTGTGAAATCAGATCAGTAAAAAGAGGCATGTTTATAGATGAGTAATGAGTAAAATTAGAAATTACCCTCCACAGAAAGAAACAAAAGTGAATTAAGAGAAAATAAGAAAGGTGCTAGAAGTGTCTACTAAAGATGTTGATCTGATAACTTGATTGACTTGGGATGAAATCAGATGTGGTGTGAGGAGAGAAGGGCTGGCTAGAAAAACTCTCAAGTTTAATAATATTTGATGGCAGCTTGGGGCAAGAATGTGCCCAAGTCACTCCTGAAGTTACTAACAGATTCCCAGTGGGCAATAGGCTTAGGAGGCTTTTTAAATGATAAGTTTATGCCCCACAGATTTAAGCAGAGGAACTGGAGTGCTGGAGGAGGAAATGCCTACACTTTATTTATATTTTTAAAAGTCCTGGGAGTGTGGATTAGCCATTACAAGCATCCTGAGATGCTGAGGATGTACTTGCTCTCAGGCTCATCCAAGTTGACTTTTCCCTTTGGAAAAATGAAAGGCTGCCTCACATTTACACAACCATGGCCAAAAAGAATCTTCTAATGTCTGTATCTCAATTTATGTTTCAGAAATAATGTAAAATTATTTGGAGACAATCCCAGGTCAATGGGTGGTTTCAAAGTTACCTGTAGGTCAGGGAAAGGACAGCGATTGAGACCGGAAGATGACTGAGAAGGTGCTGGCATGGAACCAGTATCGTCAATGCAGTAATGGGACCAGTAAATTGGAAAAGAAGGTTAAGTTAGGTGTGTTATTGAAGGTAAATTGGCTCATTCCTTTCCAACATTTCATGAAGAAATTTTTATTAGCTTAGCAAGAACCTGCTTGGTGTCATGTCTGTTGAAGATGTCCTTTCTGCACTGTCCTCACTGGTTTGGGGAGTGGGGAGCACGGTTTGCTCTGCTACAGAAGACCTCTATGGATCTGTAAATATAGATTTATGTAAAATAAGAGAAGATAGATAGATAGATAGATAGATAGATAGATAGATAGATAGATAGATAGATATAGATAGATAGAGATAGATGTGATTTTATTTCTGTCTTAGAAAATATAATCACTGTGTTTAGATTCCTAAGCACTTAATTAGTTAGGACTAATGCTCTTCATTCAGCATACATGAGCCTTGAGAAAGTAATAAGTATTTTTTGTAGCTTGAGAGTTTTGAGCTACAGGTATTTTATTTTATTATAAAAATTTTAAATAGCATGACCTAATAAAATTTAAACAGCAAAAGAAATTACTAATACTCTGAATGTTAGAAGGTGCATGGATATAAGCCAATAAATTGGCTAAATAAATGTCTGGTGAATATTAGCTAAATGTTTTTTCCCCCTTAGGAATGTTGCTAAGCTTGATTTAATTTATTAATATAGTTTAGTAGACAGGATTTCAATTATGAAAATATAGTAATATGAAGCAAGCAGGATCTTTTTCTAGGTGATGCCTTGCTCATTTTGTTACACATTAGGTTTACAAAACTATGTCCATGCCTGTGTATGAAGGAAATGTAATTCAGCACAGTGGAATTTCTGCCAGCATTATGCATGCCGCCCAGGGAATTGGCCAAATCACCTTAACAGGATTATTTCTACTGGTTGTAAGAGCTGAAACATATTCTGCAGTGCACTTAATACCTCATTCAAAGCGCACTGAACACATTAAGCCTAATTAGTCAGCAGTGTAAGATCAAGAAATGCAAGCAAATTTGTTGCAGGCTTGACACAACGCTGCATCAGGGTCCTCGATTTCAGTCTATGACAGAGACCTTCTCGGTGTATTTTCCTCTCAGTTCTGCGTGTTTCTTTCTGTTCCCTGTGGCTGAACACATATGTAAAGTTTTGAAATTCTTGGATGAAAGACACTCAGCAAATACAGGGATAGTATCTGACATCATCCAACAAAAGAGTCAGCAACCCACAGCAGTTTGAATCCTTCTCAACAGGTTCAAAACTGAAATAATTGTCACGATAACCTCACCAGTTCTCTGAATTATCCAGTTCTCTCCTTCCTCAAACACTGCTTAAAAACTTTAGCATGTGAGTCACCCTGCCTTTATAACAAGTGTGCTGAGGCACATTGAAGAGATTTCATTAGAATTCTCTGCAGGCTGGAATAGATTATAATAAGATTACTGTCTCCAGCAGAGGGAAAACTGCAAAGGTAGATAAGAAATTCTAAAGGTTGCTGGAGGTGTAAGGGATGCCAGAAAAACAGGATTCTTTCGAAATAAACAAACAAATCAAATCCCCTTAGGAAACTGATAACAGCAAAACTGCGGAAATGGTTGAAGAATTGCGTGGTAGAAACGTTCCACATTTGCTACAAGTGCCAGTGGAAAAGAATTTGCAGATCATATGAATTTTAAAAGGAAGACTTTGAGGTTAACTGCTTTGAAATTTAACTCTCGGAAGAAAACTGTAGCATTCTCCCAAATGTACATAACACTTTTTACAGAACAGCTGGTACACTGTGCTGCTTAGAGCTGCTGAAGTACCCTCCAGCTGGATCCAAAACTTGTCCCAGGCGCAGGAGGAGAGGTTCTGGGTAGCACAAACCAGGAGACTGCAAGAGAAAGCTAAAAGAAAGCACCATTTCTACCTCACTTACAGGCATACTTATTGATAAACAGTGTAAAATAAATACTGATTTCCACCCCAGGTCAACCCACATCTTCATTCCCTTGTAACGTTTTGAAGGAGTCACATTCTAAGGACCCTTGTGTTCCCCTGCTATGCTTGGAGGGAACAAATTCAAAACACAGGCAAAGTCAATTGATTGCCACCTTTAAAGCCTTCCTTTGCTATTTTTCTAGTTTAACAGCAACAACTAAGAAACTTAACAGCAATTAAGATGCAGGTCTTCTGGGAATTGCTGGCTGTCACAGCAGCCAGCATTTTCCTACTGTTTCATTTTAGCCTCTCATCTGACTGCATCTGTCTGCTGCCTTCTGTCTGCCTGTATGTTTCTGCTCTTTGGGAGAGGAATCACTATTTTTTTCTGTCTTTCTGCTTACAAAGTGTCCTGCAACTCTGACTGAGCTGCCACCATGCCATAGCACAGTAACGACAGTAAAGCATTTTCAGGGGCCAAGAACAGGCAAAAATGGAAGATGGGGAAAACTTCCATAGGTCCTTTTCCTGTGAGATGGGAGACTCAGCAGGAACACAAATCCCCCATGTGCTTTATTTGCGGATGGGACAACAATATGAGTGTGTGATTTGAGTTCCAACGTGCATTTTATTAAGAAGAATGTTCCTATTCAAGATTCTCCCAAAAGATACGTACATACCCCTCTTTCATCACTCCCAATCTCTTTTCCTAAATGAGTGAAATTTTTCAGACCTAACAAAATAAGGAACCCTCTATTCCTGGGGAAGTTTTTATGCTGAGTGGTAAAGAGAAGTGGCAAAGACCAGGAAAGCCAACAGAAACATGTTTAGTGTGTCCTCTTGTGCAGAGTGCCACTGCAAAGTCCATTTCTATAATAAAACATCCTCTCTTGTAACCAGTTATGAATATTATAAACATTGCTACAATGAGCAGTTGCCTGCCTCTTAGTCTTCAAACATAGGAAATACCGTATGTTCTGTGCATTTGTGGCATTTGCCAACGATAATATTACTGTGCTAAAGACAGAAGTGTGATCCTGCAGTATCCAGCCTGGCTAGTTGCAATGTATTTCTTAACAATTAGAGATATTCTAGTATATCATCACTCTAAGCATTTAAATTTTAAAAAAATAAACAAACAAGTCATGCAAGCAGTTAATACACTTCTGACCTACTTTCACAATACCTTCTCACTGTTCTATGTATAACCACAGCGTGACGTTTAGTGCAAAGTCTACCAATACAAAACTTTTGGAACACAATCCTGTCTCTGAATACTATATGTCAAGAGTAACATATTTCATTCATTCATATACTCATCAACGCCATTCCATCCTTACAAACTTCACTTACATGATGGTGATTCATGGTTTACAATCATTCTGTTTATGCATTCACATCTGTAGGGCTGAATGGGTGTACTGCTTCCGAATCCTTGAGTCGTGGCTCACAAGAAGACCTCAGAAGAGGTTCAAAGTTCTTGTTCTTCCATCACAGACTCGGGGGAAATGGAGCTGAAATGGCAAATCACTGCATCTGTCCTCCTAGTGCAAGGCCAGATCAGCTGCCCATAAGACATTCCTGACCGATTGGCCTTTCATTTGAAAATACCCATGATGGAGAACCTACGCTAAGGCAACTCCAGATTTACTGTCTGTACTATCAGAAAGATTTTCCTCAAGAGTCAACATATTCCTCACGTGCTCATCTGTTATATCCATAGTGTACTGACACCCACAGAGAAGTCTGTTCCTCTCTTTATTCCAGCTGTTGTTTGAGTGTTTGACAGCCATTTCCATGCCTCTCAAGTTCCAGTTACTGGTCCAAGACATATTCTGACTGCTGTGCTGTTATGGGAAAGAAAAAGAGCTTTCTATCCCCTCTCTCTCTTTAGCACATCAATCATAAATTGGTCCTGTCCTTATCTTGGTGTATGCAATTAATTTACTCCCTTTTGTTTGTTCATTTCTTCCCTCACTCTCCTGAGCTTTGTGCTCACTAAACTGAATCATTGTAGGGAAAATGGGATCTCCATCCATGGAGATAATAATAATTTGACTGGACAAGACCCCAAGCAACTTGTTCTAATGACAAAGCCTTCTTTGTGCAGGCAGTTTGACCAGACGACCTCCAGATGTCCCTTTCAGACCAAACTACTCCATGATTAATATTTGGAGGTTGGAACATTTAGGATGAATGTCTAAATTAGCCTTTCCAAAAGTATCACCTGCTCCACATTAATTGTCAAGCAACGGATTACCTTTAACATCCTTCTCTTCTAGCCATGATAGATGAATCATTATCTCATTCCGAGGGAAAGGTGCGACTCTTTACAAAACCTGATGCCGTGGCAGTTGTTTGCTGAACAAATATGTCCTGAGGTTTAATTGAATGAGGGAATTACACTTCCCTTTTCCTCATTTGAACCTGGTCACAAAGTCTCTGCTTTTGATTACCTATTCTGATTGATTGCCACTGGATTTTTCCATTTCACATTTTAAACAGATTTTCCTTCCTCCTCACAGAGGCTGCTCTGCTCACAAATATTCATATATTTAGGCATTCTCATCTACAACGTTAGACTGGCCTCAGCATTAGCCAGCATGAGTTTTCCCCTCTCAGCTTTGTGCTTTCCAGAGGCTGAGAACACAACAGGAATGATGGCTCTCGCTCTCCTGGGTGGCTGAGTCACTGGTTCCACTAAATGAAACTGCATTAATTATGAAGGAGTTAGCAATAAATAAATAATCAAACTCTCATCTGTGAAGATTTACTTTGTTCAGGTTTAACCATAACTAATTGCTTCTTTAGTAACTGTTGGAATAAGTGAACAAATGTTTATATTGCCGCGATGGTACTGGAGCGTCTTTTAGAGGAACAGCTTTTTGTTGCTGATTGCATTTTAGTGGGTGAGTGTATGAGTAAGAAACCCATTATCCATCTAGGAGCTCTTGTATCTTGCTCCTCAAACACAATTATTTTAGTTCCAAGCCTTCCCTTTTCTTCCAGTAAACAAAATAACTCAGGGTTTTAACGCACAATCCACTCTTTTCCTACCCATCACAGGCACTGAAATGCAACAGAGGTGAGTGTTCTGCCAAAAAATCTGCACACCTCATCCATATTTATCCAGTTGGGACCAATCAGCTATTACTTAGAAAATTAGATGGGGAGGACAGTCATGCCTCTGGAAAAGTCACATTCCTGAAGTGCAAGGTTCGGTCTCACTGCAAATTGCTAGGAAAAAATGCAGGTCTAAGGTGTTTATTATAAGAATGGATTGGCCACAAAGTATTCAGTGCACCCAGGGTAAACAGTGAAATGCAGTGATTGCGATATTGTGAAGTGCTCTACAAACTCTCCACTGCACTCTTCAAGCAGCAACCTCGTCACGAAGGCATTGTCCTGGTGAATAAATCACTTCAATCACAGGACAACCCTGAAGAACCTCTCTCTGCTCTACTGCATGTATGCTTAGCAAAGCACCATCTTTGACCACTAGCCTTCTGAGTTCTCTGTGTGCTGTTCCCTAATTTTTTGTTCTAAGAGATGAATCATGGAGAACCACATCTCTCACTGCTAAATTAGCATTAAGAAACCAGTAAATATCTCAAAGTACAATTAACATCCTCTCTGTCCTTCTCTCCATAAATGTACCAACAGATCGAATTACAATTTTTTATTTGAGATTTCTCTTATGCAAGAAATACTTTCAAATATGTTAATATTCCATTGTACTGAAGTTCTAGGAGTGAGACGATGATCTTATGCTGCTCAGTAGAGGATAGAGGTGTTTTGAAAATATCTGCACTGGAGGTCCATTTATCCCAACTTTTCCACTGTTTTCCCTTTTGGGGCCTTTCATTCAAATGCCAAATATTTAAAAATTTTCCAACAAAAAAAGCTCCCAGACCTTACTTTTTTTTTTTTTTACTATAATACAACTTTGGAAATATTTGTACAATTATCCATCTATCAGACCAAAGAATGCCAAAGTTATCAACAGTTTATAATCCACGTATCATCCAGTCACAGAGCTTCCTTTATTCCCTTGGTGGGCAGAGTCTGTCAAGAATAAGCAATTGGTCAGAGAGGAGGGAAGGAAAGTGCTGAATGATGCTGCAGACGGTGGCATTTCATGCTAGTCATGACCCCAGTATCACATCATTATTTTTGGAGAGGGAGATGAAGACTACAGCCTTTTTGGGTGCAGGAAGGATGGTCTTCCTCATCCATCTTGCACGTTGGCCACCTGACTGTGGGATGTGCATTTACTGCTTGGATTGTACTTGGACTCTAGAGAGAAAATTCACAGAGATGGAGAATGGCAAATGGCCCTTGCCATGAGGGATGTCCTTGTGAACAGGAGGCGGTCCTGGAACAGAGCACAGGGCTCAAGGTATGCTCTCAAATTCAGCAGCAGCAGCTCATCACCAGCCCTGGTATTCACATGAAGATAAAGTCCTCTTCTCAAGGTTCAAATGCAACAGCTCACATTTGTTATTGGCATGGTTCTTCTCAGAGCTACTAGGTACCTCCTACAGCAGGAACCTCGGAGAAGGTCATTTATTACTGATGTATTTTTAACAGAGCAACTGTCTCTGAGGAAATCATTGATCATTGCAGCTAATGACCAGAATATCATACAGTGTAATTATTAATTGTATCCGCACCAGCTAGTCATTTGAAAAAGAGAATTTTTGACCTTTATAGGGTTTCTAATCCTATAATAATACCTATGGTAGAGGCTGGACAAAAAAAGCCAAGTTTGAGGTCTCGGAAAACATTTAATGAGAATCCACTTGGATACAAAGTAAAAAACGGTCACAGAACCATTACACGTAACCCATCATTATTTCTGGGTGCAATCACAGTCAGTGAAACTGAAAGATCCTACCCCCTGCATGAAATAAATATGTATTTGCAAAGGAGGAGAATTACATCTATGGCCTTTATTTGCAATATGTTCTTGTTCTGTTGCCTGTCTTATTTTGAGCCATTAAATAATCTTTAAATATGCCCCTAAGCAGACATAAAAAAAAAAAGTACACGGCAGGCTGACATTGAGTCAAGCAAGAAAACAAAACTAGGAGAAGAGGAGGATGCAAAACAACACACAAAAACCTGAGACCTCTTGGTCTCAACATAAAAGGACCTGAGTGGAACAAACACGGCTCCAAGACAATCTCACGCATTTATTGATCAGGTAGTTAGCTGGTGGGAAGGGCTAATTGGCCGATACCATCTTTGAGCCTAGCAGTGAGGATATGGAGAGCATAAAATTGAAATGTTTCAGATACACTGAGAGAAAGGAGGCAACAGGTCAAGGTCAGTGTGGGAGAGCAGAAGAACTGGAGATACAAGCTCTGAGGAATACAGAAGCTTAAAGCCCAGTAAAACAGAAGGACAGCACAGGGATACACTAGAGAGCAATGAAATGTTACTTCGTACAAGCAACAGAAATGGGGCAAATCTGAGATAATTGCCAGCATGTTAAATAATCAAGAGAGAACAAACAAACCCCACCTGACATGGACTACTCGCAATGGTAATCATCTCTGTGTATGGGGCAATGTAAGAGCACAAAGGATTTATTCATAGGTGTCTATTCTAAATTATGATAGTCCTTATATGGCCTTGTTTGATTATCCATCATACTTCCCAGATATGTTCTCTTTCATATTAGTATGGTACCTTGAATCCCCACAGTGCATTTTAAGAGTCAGATGTAAAGACTACACCAGGAGAGACCAGCAGGGTCTGTCTGGGGACATGGATTTACTTCCACACTTCCACTGCTGAGGCTGTGTCCATAGGCAGGCAGCAGCTCTACACTGGCAAGTTAACCAATGCTTTTTACAGAGGGCTTCTTCCAGGTACTCACAAGTAAAAAATAACATCATATCGTACAGAGCCTGATAGCAAATGTCTCAATGAAAGAATAACCTCTGAGCCTGAGGATGGATGAACCTCTTTATTTTTTCTCCTTGAAAGGCAACATTTATCCAGCTGCCATAAGCAGCTGTCCCCATCTGCCTCTGAGGCTTCTCCCACGACCAGAACTAAAGCCATGGCTTGGTTCTATTGTGAAAGGAGACCCAAAGCTAGGACAAGGCCAGGTGGAAAACATGGGAAAAGTAGTTACCGGTTCCAGCTATCATGGCAACTGTCCTTTCCAGCCCCCGTGGAGCCACCAAACCATGCCCTGGCAGGAGAATCATTCTTTGGCATGTTTTCCCTCAGGATGCAGGCACATGCCTTGCAGGTTGCCCTGCAAAGCAGCTGCCTAGGGAAAGAGAGAGCTTTCCTACAGAGTAGACTTTAAGAGCGCTTAATTATAGGTTCCTTTCACATCACTGCACTTAAAAATAACAACAAAAAGAAGTGATGAGGATCTGCACATTCTGTGAGAACCTTCTACTTTCCTAAAAGTTTTCACCTGCTTCATCACCCCAAAATGCCCATTTGTACATATGAAGACCAGAGGATTCCTACTCCTGTGAGCATAAGTCCTGAAAGGTTTAGCAGGAAGAGTGAGAAAGAGAAGATGGGGATCAATAAGAAAAATCTTAAAGAAACCACAGTGGTCTGTGGATAAAATGGTAAATCACAAATAGAGAAGCAGTAATCAAACTAAAGGCTCCTACAAACACAGCCTCCTCCAACAGTGCAGAAAATCTGGCCAAGGAAAGAATTTCAGTTATGAAGTGCTTTATAAAGAGAGAGAAAGAAAAAAGAAATTAAATGAGTCCCCTGCCCTAACAGGTCTTGACTTTGAATCACAGATTTGAAATGTATTTTTGGCTCCCCTGCTGTCTAGCTTTCTAGACACTAAATCTCCCTTTGTATCAGTCACTGTCTCTTCAAAGCGTCAACCATCACTGTCTCCCACTTTTCCTGATCTTTAATTTGCTTCCCCAGCTGCAACATCATACCTGTCCTTGTGCTTTTCCTCAGCACAAAAGCAAAATGTGAAGGGCTCTGCTGCAGTAAGCTTAGGTCTCTCAGAGGAGCAGGATTCTGACCTTTTTCCCTACCCTACTCACTCTTAGAGACTTGCATCAAGGTGAGATTTCTACTGCCTACTGTAGAAACTACTGCAGTCCAGGGTTTTGGCACTGCACACAGTCCTGTAGCTGTACAACTTGGACATTTCTGAGGAGGGGACAAAAATAAAGTAAAATTAAAACCACAGAGAGACATTGCAGCCACTGTTCTCTCTCATAATATCATCTCTTTGTCTGGAAGGAGCAAGGAGCTGTTCAGAGAACACCTAAAGCAGGAAGCCTTGGGGAAACAGTTACAAGAGGACTCTGACTCTGACAGCCCAAGGATGTTCTGACTGGAGCAGATGGTGCTGTGCTTGCCTTTGGTGCCTTTAAGCCAATCCTCAGAGGGCAATCACCCTTTCAGATGATTTCCATGATATGATCTGGAGAAATACTTTTTCCCATTTTCCAGCCAAGACACCCTGATAGGCCAATGAAACTTCTTAGAAGCTTTTTCAGTCACATACTGGAGGAAAGATAAGCCAGGCCGTGAACAAGAGGAATCTAAGTGAGCACAACAGTGACATCCAGAGGGCAGAGACCAGCAAGCAAAATTTTACCAAATATAAATAAGGAAATAAACAACGCCACCACTGGAGCTGGGTTTCAAGCCCACTTGGTGCTAGGCTTCTCACATCCCACAGATGCTGCTTTATCCACGTGCCTGATCACCCAGAGAAAGCAACAGACAGGGAACACTTCTTAGACATAAACGACTGACATGACCCTCCTCTTGTAGGGCAAATAAAGATGCATCTTCCTACAACAAATGGAACAGGAGTGCACATGAGGTGCAGCACCACACAAACTGGCTCCATTCTGGAGTAGTCCCAGCCCTCTGAGGTGACTCAAGCAGCGTTTCTGGTCCACGCAGACTTGTCACCACTGCTCCAGGGGAACATCCCCTGCTCTTTTCTCTGCAGCACTGAGCATGCTGTGAGCTGTCTTTTTGCAGCTCTGGCTGACCAAAATGGATTTTCGGTTTCTCCCCATTGCATGAGTGCTCTCTCTGTCTCTCAGTCTCTTAAGCCAGCCCACGTGTCACCTACTCCACTTTCTGCCTCTCTTCCAAATCTGTGATTCTGCACGCTTTAAAAAAGTACAACACAAATATGTACAGAAACAGGCTGCTATTTTCTGCAGTGTTCACCAGGGAGATTTAGTGTCTAGAAAATGAGACAGTAGGAGTGCAGAAGATAGGCTTCAAAGTAAAATTGTTTGCTCTAAGGAAACCTCAAGACCACAGGATCCCTATCATTATGTACGTGAACACATGGTGTTCCTGCTCCTTCAGGAGCAGGGATTTCAGGCTCTTCATACATTAAGACAAAGAATGCTGTAGGTGGGGTGGCTGTGCAGTATATGCTTGACCCATTCAGATCAAACTGGGATGGTATTAGATCAGGATAGATTTACTGTACGTGGCAGCAGGTGAAAAGGTCTATGTTCTGCCCTCCTGCAAGGCAGGCTTGAGCAAGCTGGGCTTCACTTGTCTGCAGGCTTAGCAAGGCTTCTCTTTCCCCCGGCAGGAATAGAAATCCCAGAGGGGGAGACCATTATCCTGTTTACTGAGTCACGATGATTCACTTAGCATTCAGCTTCCATCAGATACAGCAGCTCCTGGAGTTTAAACTAAATCTGTTTCCATCCTGCTGTTATTTCAGTTTCTTACTGGCTTATCCAACTCCTCAGAAACTTCCACTTTCTGAGAGAAGAAAGTAGAAAGCAAGTCTGGGTGTTTATTTATTTATTGAGGATACATTTGGAGAAGCTTATTTTAAGTGTAAGTACAAGGAGCCTAGGCAGAGGACAAAGCACGCAGTATTATTAAAATCTTCAAAAACTACTTGTCTTGTCTAGAAACCAGCTTTTATGTCATTGAATGAAATGTTCTAACCTACCGTGAAAACAACTTCAATGAAGGAAATCTTGAAAAATGCTCTTTTTTGAAAATTCAGTCAAACCGTGGCATAGGCAGTTACAAACAGGGGACCGAGCAGACAGCTGTATCCAAGAGTTAGCAAAGGGCAAAGGCACAGCTACAACGTGAGTGCCAAGGGCAGCAGAGATGCACAGCAGCTGCAACCCTGACCAACTCTGTGGCAGTCACTTAACAGTGGGAAAAGAGGGTGTGAAGATTGACAGCAAAGTGACAGAGGCAAGTTCTCCTTAAGACTGACCTGGAACAAGAAATCATGCAATAGAGAGGCCTTTTCTCCTCAAAGCCCAGTGCTACAGGAAAACCAATGTTGTGCCCGGGATCGGATTGAGCCTGCAGCAGAACCATCGCTCTTTCCCTCCACCCTGGAGATTGCCTTGTGCTCCATAAATTCTCAGAGGGCATCTGGCTGCTGCTGTGCACCTCAGATGGACACAGGCATATTCAGAGCACATTACTTGCAAATGTTTAGGAGGATCTCTGCTTTCAGCTGCCTACCAAACCTCGCCTGTTTTGAAGGCAATGAAAATTGAAATCAAAGTCCCATTGAAATCTGTGGGAATCTGTAAATCCATCTCTTCCCCCATTCTAATTGGAAAGAGTGGTTTTCCGCTTGAAGACACACGATAAATTATCATTTCTACGGAGCAAGAAAGACATAGCAGTTTAAAAGAAATTACATTTACAGCAGAACTGTGTTCCAGTCATACTCCTTGAAACAGTGCTACTGTCCCACTTTGATAGACTCTTTCAGGCTCTCCTTGCATCTCCAAGGGAAGAGGTTTCCCAGGAGCCATTTAAAAAGTATCGAACATTATAAGCCACAGGAACTTGCTTTCTGAAAAATCCTCCATGGTGAGTAACATTAATTCCAGAAGGAGCAAGTTAGCACTCATAACATATTTCCAAAACACATTTTTGACAGCTCCAGTGTCTTGATCTATTTTTCATGGCAAAACAACAATTTTAAAAAGTGACTTTAACCTCTGCTCATACTGCCTGTGCTTCATTGCTCCCCAAAGGCTACAGATCCTTCAGGCTCCCAGGCTTCACAACTGGGATTTAAGGTACTTGAATCCTCACAAGGGAATGTCAGATTTGTGAATGATTCAGGAGCACAAAGCTATGCCAAAGCTTCTTAAGGCAGAGTTGGGACCAAGAAAGTCACAAGATCAGCAACATCTTCAGCTCCCAGGTCTGCAGCAGGACTTTCAGGCACTGTGTCCAGCTCCAACCTGGTCAAGCACAGACAACATGAAATCTCTTGTGAGGACTCCCAAGCACTCCTGTGTGCTTGATGAGAAACAGAAGATGCATGCCTTACATGAACCTGGTAGTTTCTTGGGCTGCTATATTTGTCCATTCCAAAGGGCCTTTTTCCACAAATGTTCAAGGAAGAAGCACCTGGCACGAATTAATTTTTTTTTTTACTTGGGATGTATCAGAACAAGTTTTCTTCAGCCACCTTTAGTCCTGAACGTTCATTTTTCCAGTTTTACCACTACATTTTGTTTATACTAATTCAGAAAAGAAAATTTAGGGAGTGTAAAATCCTTGTTTTTTGCTAGAGTAGGAAAGATTTGGGCATCTCTTCCTATGGTGAAGTTCTCTGTAGAGCTACTGCCATGGCTAGTGAGTGGAAGAAGGACGTGGAATTATGTTCAGAGAAGGCTAAATTTATTATATGCACTTTGCTTCATTCTTTACAAGGAAGGGGAACACTAGCTAGACACCTATGCATTGTTTAACACCCCTTTTCTCCATCTGGCCTGTGTTCCCTCCTCTGATTGCCTGAGGTGCTAGAAGGTATTCATCCAGGAGTGAAGACAGCTAGCACAGTGAACAGTCTTGAACAATTTTGGAGGATGGGAAAGGTCCCAGAGCAATGGCTATGATGCTTGCTCTTCCCACCAAGATAGAGTAAATAAATGGAGAAACAGAAGCTGCTGTGAAATTCCGCATTAGTCACCTCAGTTGTAACAGGAGAAAGGCCAAGTTCAGATCTATTGAAACTGCTATATGCTACTGACTTGAGTGATGGACTAGCAAATCACCTGCCAAAGAGTCCAACCCAAAACTTAATCCTGCTTTGGGGCAGGATCAAAATTCAGAGTGTTCCTCCCATTTATCCAGCTCAGTCTCAGGGGAACAAGCTGGAACTGATTTTGAGAAGGGCAGAATAGCGCACCAGAGTGGGAGAGAAAGGGGCTGAACTGTGCTCGGATGGAAGGGGAGGGCTCCTCTGGTCTGCAGTGTTAGATTTGCTTAAGGTACATGAGAGGAAAAAGTAATTTACAAAATAAGGTAGGTAATTATTCCTCTGCTCGGCACTGGAGGGTCACAATCAATAACATGTCCACTCTTGGAGGAATTGCACTTTAAAAAATGTGGGAAAGAGTCACAGTCCAAATTGGAGCAACATAAATGATCAAAGGTTCAGAAATATGATTTGTAAGAAAAGATGAAGGAGCTGGATTTGTTTAATGTCCAGAGGAAAAGAAGAGGGGAACAAAACAACAGTCTCCAAACATAAAAAGGGATTTTATCAAGAGAGACAGCAATCAACAGATTATACTCTATGTCCACATGGGAAAGAAAGGAATTTAGCTGAATTTCTCCTTACAAAACACCACTATTTCTGTAAAAATGAAGGACATCTGTCAGGGATTATACAGGTAAAGCTAATGGCATGTCAAAGCAGGGCAGCAGGCCTCTTGACATCTCTCTTGGAGATTGATTTCTTTTGATTACATTATTTTATCCGTCCTCAGTCATTTCATTTAAGTGCCCACATTATAACTGCTAATAACAAAAGCAGAGCTCCCTTCCCTTTGAAGCCACTTCTCTCCACTGTATTATTGTGCATAATGACCATATCATTAAGTGTCAGCAGGACTAAAGGTTTTCTGTATTTTAGTTTCCAAGCATTGAAGCAACAGACTTAGAGAGGATAAAGCAGCATAACTGTTGCTTCTGCTAATGAGGGAGAAGGAAAAGGTCAGCATCAATACAGAAGGAAAATGCTCCACATGAAGCGTGAGGATAAAAGCAAGTGTTGAAGGCAGAAATGTGGAAAATCAAAGTTCGTTAGCAACCCAGAGTGAAAACCACTACAGAGACATGCAGTGGCTCACCAAGAGATATTTGTTTCACTGAAATTCGTGGTACTGTGTGTTCATGCTTAACAGTTATTTTAGCTTCTTCACATTAAAGACACGTCCACATTTTCTTGATTCCTCCATGAATTGAGGTATTTGTGGACCTATGTCAGAACTATTTAACCTAATGAAGTTATGGTGAATATAACACAGAACAATCCTTCACCAATTCCCGCACCTCAGAGAATCTTGCACAATTTTTGCACTTCCTCCACCCTCTCTCAGCAATGGATACCCTCTAAACATGAAATTATTTCCTCCCCTCTGAAAATTTGTGAGTTTTTGCCCTTGAATAGAGGAAACCTCATGTGCTTGGGAACAAAGTAGGGAAACACCAAACCTAGGCTGTTCTGAGCTGTGGAAGAACAGGCTTAGTGATGCTCTGCTATTGAAACAAAAGGATGTTATTGAGTCGAGTGTGGCTTGAACAAGGTTTGGAAAAGGTTTTGAAAGGATTCTGTTGAGGAGTTCTAAAGAGAGAAAGATGGATTGGAAGGAGGAAGGGAGCTGCTAGGAAGATGGTGAGCCAAATGAGAGCAGAGTAGGTCAGCAGGACTGTGTCCCACTCTGCCATGTATTCTGGTACCAAGCAGTGAGGGATTACTGATGGGTAGCAGACTGTCTCAGTTTATCCCCCTACAGACATCCTATTTTCCTTGAGAGACAGAGTGAGGAGGTCAGGGTGGGAAAGAGAGCTGTCTTTGCCCCTCGCCGACCTCACCAGGCACCTCACATTAAGAATAAATTACAGCGGATTTATTATGAAGCCTGCAAAAACAGGAGTCCAATTTCATGCTGTCAACTATGCCGTAGGGAAATGGGCATTGACCCTCAGTCCCATCCTACTGCCATCCCAAATTTGACGCAGATGGGATAAACCAAGAGACACAATCGTTTCTGACCTGAAGGTCGGGACACAGAGGCATCTGTCAGTGGTCAGAAATCAAGTGTCTTGTGATGCTTCTCTTTGAAGTGCTCCCAGCACAGCTCTGCATTGGCTGCTGACACTGATCCACTACCAGGAGCACTTCAGCACCCCTGCCTGTGGAGGCAGGTGTGGCTTCTCTGAGCACTGGCAAGAGCAATATCGTTTCTCAGCTGAGGGCTCTCCTGAGTGATTACAATGCAGAGCAGTGGCTTGAAGTGCATAGTGTGAATGTGGCAGGTTACCAAATACCAGGACTGTGGACTTAAAAGTTGTTTTTGTCAGTTTTTGCAGCCATCTAAAACCAAAACTAATATTTTCACAATGCCACGGTGCTAGCTGAAATTTAACTCCTCCTTTTTTAAGTTCATAATCAAAGCTCAGTTTTTCACAAATCCAGGATGCCTTCCCACAGAATGCCAGGAGAAAATCTAATTTATTAGTGCTATTGACACCCCAGCAGCGTGTAACAGCATTTACATGGTAGTTACATAGGTATGCAGCTATCAGAGAGAATATTTTTATGTCTTTATAAACAACAAATTTATATAATTTTTTCTTTAATACAAAAAGATGTGCCCACATTTCCGGCATTCACATATGCACGCAGTCCATATGATCCAGTGAGCTTAACTGACAAGGTGGTCTGAAAGTGCGAGCCCAGCAACTCGTCTCTGCCATGGAGGTGCATTTGGCCACAGCCATTGGAATACAGTAACTGGCAAAATTTGCAATTACAAGCACTGGCACACATGAAAAGTAATCTCTATCATCTTCTGCACTTTAAGTCAGTTACAAAAACTGGTGGCTTCAGTTACTGAGTCATAATCTTTAAAACTCGACAGCAGCTTTAACCCCAGAACCAAAGTACAGTACTACAGATAGGCCATATCAACTGCAGCTTTGAGAAAAGCCAGCACCCCTGGCATCTGAGAGCACAAAAGACTTTTCTAATGAAAGCTCACAGGACATTTGCCATAAGAGCCCAATGTCTGCTTTGGAGTTCTGTAATCGAAACCAGCCCTCAATGGGTCTCCATGAGGTGCAGCAGTGTTGCCTCTGTGCTATAGGCATTCAGAAGTACTCTTGTCTGGCTCCAAGGGCTGTGAATCTGACTCACTACAGTGAGATCACTTCTTTTTAACACATCTTCCATCCATCACTTAATACTGTTTGACTAAGTCTCCTGCCCCACCCTGCCTCCAGCAGCTTCTAGGAAATATCTTTGGATTGGCAGACAGGAATTCACTACTCACTGACAGAATTATCCCCAAATATTTGAATTCAGTTACATCAAAGGCTGGAAGTTTTCAGCTGCCACTTTGCAAGACCAGAATTACATTACACAACAGTAGGGTGTATCTTAAGAAAGTGGTGTCTGTCTGACTTTGGTAGGACTGGATCCTTATCAAAGCTATTTTTTCGAGCCAGCTTGATGTACTGGTGCTGACCATGTTTAATTGTGTGAGCTGGCTGCTCTGCACTGCAGCACAAACACTCAGTGAGATGGGGTATTTCAGATGCCATGGCTCCTTGTTCATTTCACAGCGTGAGCAAGGACCAGCACGGGGTCAGCGCAAATGTTGGAGGGTAGGTCAGGAGCCCAAAGACCCAGTCTGTATTCTGCAAGCAGCTCCTGCTCACAAACACAGGAGGGAAGAGAATGAAGGCTGTCCTCAAGGAATATCTCTACAACCCCTGAAAAGAGCTAGGAAGAAAAATGTCATGTCAAATATCACCATCCCTGTCTGACATTTCAGGTGAGTCTCACAGGCAAACAGGAAATAATACTGCTACCCAAAACATAATTTTTAAATCAAAGGTGCCAGTTATTGCAGCATTATCTGGGACCCACCTGTAGCTCTCAAAAGACTGTTTACACCAGCTCCTTGACATTATCAATTTGTGTTATTTGCTGCCTCCCAAAATGTCAGCTGCCTAACCTTTCCAGGCTGTTCTTACACACGGTGTGATTTTCCAAAGCTCATTAAATACAGCAAAGACCCACAGTCTTGTGTAAATCTTTCAATCAAGCCAAGCTGCCAAGGGTTCGAATGTCTTGGTGTTCCATCTCAGACTTTGGGCATTTCTGGGTGCACAGGTCTGCCCTCATTGTCGAGCTGTGAGAAAAAGAGGGAGGTTTTTTTTTTCTTTTTAATGGTGTAGACAATGCTACTTACAGCTAGCCAATTCTCTTTACAAACATACTGCAATCATAAATTCCCCCTGGGCTACACAGGGAAACAATCCTCAGCAAAAGTCAGTTCAAGGCTCATGATTTGGGTTTTCCAATTTTCTCTAAGCTGTGCCTATTGTTTAGATTAATCCCCAGTACAGAATATCTGGCACGGTGGGCACTCTACGACTGTCTAGGAAATGGCAAGATTACTGCTACATCATCAGAAAGGTCAGTATTAACAGTAGATGCTAAATATTGTATTCCAGATGCTATGCATTATTAACTTTCTGAAGGAAAAAGACCACCATTAAAGTGAATCCTTCCAGTCCAATATCCTGTTTGGTTTGGGGTTTTTTTAGAGGAAAAGTAAGTAAACCAGGGTTTCGTGTTGTACCTTTAGAACTGACTACAAATAAAGAAAATCCCAACCAAAGCTCCCCTTCCAACCAGTGAGTTTAATTGCAAAAAAAGTTCTCTGTATTGTAATTGAGGATTATTCCATTGCTAGGTTGTCACGCATAGGATGATGAAAGGTTTAGAATAAAAATCTTGGGGGCAAAATGTGCTCTTCCTTCCAACATTGGGAAATGTTTTCTTAAAGAGGCAAGTTATGAATTACTAAGTTTCCTGTAACATAACTAATGAAGTGCAGGTCAAACGTTACCTCACTTGTCAGTTGTGCATCAAATAATAGACAAGTTTTCAGGGAGACTTCAAAAATTCTGTCTCTCTTTTGTTCCTTCCACAACCTTATATTTCTTATCAAAACATTTGAGAAGAGATGATGAGGATTCAAAGTATTAAGTTTTGTGCCTGAACTCCTCTCATGACCTTCATTAATGGAACTGAGCGCTAATAAATGTTGGTTTTCAATGGATGTGAGCCACACACTGTGCTTTCAAGCAGACTTTACAAATAAGGCGGCAGCATTATTTTGATCTTTTCCTTCATTAGGGCCATCAGCGTACAGCAAACAGCCTAAACCTAGCTTTGATTCATCTAATGAGCAGAAAAAGGTGTTTGAGTGCTAGTCAGAAGTTGTTTTGCGCAGTCAGAGAAAAGGCAGGTCACTGGTAGACATGGGATTAGGGTACCCACTGGCGTGGGGGCATACAGCAGCAGGATCTCATCCCAGTCAGCATGGTGGTTTGGACACAACCCTTCCTGTAAACCTCCCAAGAGAAGCCAGGGGTTTGGCTGAGCAACTTTTGTTTTCATTTTCTCTGGGGACACCAGTGAGGTAATCTGGTGGGTGGCACTGGGGAGGTTTTAAAG
Organism: Mohoua ochrocephala; assembly: GCA_013398855.1. NCBI lineage: Eukaryota > Metazoa > Chordata > Aves > Passeriformes > Acanthizidae > Mohoua > Mohoua ochrocephala. Next base: position 401,892 of record VZTA01006951.1, on the reverse strand, counting down.
TCCCATCTGAGGTCTTCAGAGATGGTGCTCTTGCTAAAACTGCTGATAACCACGGCATAGGTGGCTCTAGAGGTGCTCAGCAGCAGCAGATTAGGTGGAAGCAAGGGAGCTCGTTGATGGATAGCAAATGCCAAATGAGACAGTTGAGCATCCAAGGCATCTAAGCACCTCAGGGGAGCTGAGACTAACCCAGGTGATTTTGCTAGATGGAATTTCACATTATCAGCCAGTGCAGGGAAGCAAAGCAGTCAGTAACCTCTAGCAGCAGAGGATAGGCAGAGACAAGCAGTGTAGCCAACATCTGGAGGAAGGTGCAGGTATAGGTATAGAGAGGATTCCTCTCCAGAGCCTCAGAGCTGCTCACACTCCGGCTGTCTGAAACTGTGGTGATTAGAGAAGGGCCATTGTCACCAGCAGAGCTGGGTGTGGTGCATGGGGCTGCTGTCATCAATTGCAAAGACAAGTTTGTTTTACAGACATCTTCAGGCCAAATCCAAACAGCTCTTCTAGCCCACAGCTCTGCGCAAGAGATGAGTCAGTGCCCACACTGAGCTGAGAGTCCCTACAAACAGCGGAGGAGCACTGCGGTTTTCTCCCCCATTCCCTGCCCTCTCAGAGGAAACAGGCTCTATCTTAATGAGAGCTCAGCAGTGAATAAGGACCATTAGAAAGTTATTTTTCCATTATGGCTGTCCCCATGTAACTTAGATAAGTTTTACCAAGTTGATCCTGAAGGAGTTTGTTCCATAATGAAGGGTTATTCCCCATGAAAGAGCAGACTTAAATCTCTTCCCCCTAACTCATATTTGCATGATCACTTTGAGGCTTAGAAACATCATTAAAATAACTCGGCATTAGGATTTCATAGATGCCATGGGGACAGTTCAGCACCTCCCAGTAAATTGGGATAACTGAAAACACACACTCATCAACCTTTCAAGCAATAAAAAAAATTTAAAACCCACAAACCACCACCCCAACCAACACCAACCCCCTACTTTCTTTCTCTGCCCCCTTCAGGATTCAATTCTGTTGAAGTGAATTGTAGGGAAGGAAAAGGAAAAGGAAAAGAAAGGAAAAGGAAAAGGAAAAGGAAAAGGAAAAGGAAAAGGAAAAGGAAAAGGAAAAGGAAAAGGAAAAGGAAAAGGAAAAGGAAAAGGAAAAGGAAAAGGAAAGAAACACCAAAACCTCAAGCCTTGCTCTCCATCTTGACATCAAGAGTAAGGCTTCCTTTAGGCACTGTGCAGCTGTGTCCAGCTTTTTCAGCTTCACAGCTTATGCCTGCCATTCCCCAATATTTGCCCTATAGTAAAACCATGCGGTCAGTATGGTGCAAGTCACCTCACAGAGCTTAGATCCACAGAAGACTTTAACCTAAACAATTTCATTCAAGATGAAGCAATTAAAAAAAAATGAGTAACTTTTAAATTGTTCATACTCCGTGATTTCACCCAGGCTAGCTGCCTGTGTCTCACTCAGCCCAAAAGCTTATGCTCTCTGCAGAATATACCCTTGCTGCGTGAAGGTGTTTCAGTGCCTTCCAGTTGCTAGTATGGTGGCCCAGGGGAGAAATTTAGCCTTCTTGCAAGCTACAACTCTTCAAAGATTTTAAGAAATGGATATTCTTAACTAAAGAGCTAATCAGAGACAAAAGTGCTTGCAGGAGGATGTGGCTGAAGATGAAAGGGGTCCCTTCAGAGAACCTGAACCAAGCTGTTAGATTTACAAATGCAGCAGCAAGCTCAAAGCCCTGCAGCAAAGCAAGTGTGCTGGCATCTCCGGAGCTGGAGTGGGGAGGGCATGTTGAGGCACAGAGAGGTCTCTGGCCTGTCCCTGGTCTTGCACAAGAGATGAGAGCCAGATTTGCCACCACCTCGCTTGCCAACAGCCTTACTCCTGTGCATGGTATCCCTCTCTTTACAGGATGAAGACCCTTGCTAGAGGCAAGGAAGTGCTGCAAGGATTCCAGCCTGATCACAGAGCCATAGCCAAAAAGTAACTTATTTCTTCTTTTAGTTTCTTTTAATCTGTAGAACTGCTGATTTATTTTTATTTTATTTTAGGGTACATGATTGTGCAGCCAAGGGCTCTGCCAAGATGGAAAAAGCAAACCTGCTTTATATTTCTTGAGCTCGATCAGCACAGCACAGATGGTTGGGTAAGAATTATTACACCAGCTAAAAGGGGTTGGGCAGTGTAAACACACACATTTTGTACTCTAGAGGAAGGGGAAATCAGCAAATGTAGTTTATGAGAAACATCTGCAAGAACCTGATAATAAGAGTTTATTAATAAAGTCAATACAAGTGGGGTTTTGCTGAGTTCCTCTCCACCCCTCCAAGTCTTGGAGATGTTGCAGTTTTATTAACAAATGTCTTAATAAATTTTAATAATATCCATAATTACTAAGCCAGGTTCATGGAGCTATGTTTCATGAAATATCTTAATACAGCAAAAAATAACCCGACACACGCCCCCAGCACTTTGTGGCATTTGCGTCGACAGCAAGAAGAATCCATTCAGACTAAAATTCAGCAACAACAGTTGAGATAACAGCTACATCAGGAACCACAGGAAAAAAAAAAGATTTCCTGCCTGCTAATAAAAACTTCCATGGCATCATTAGAAGTAATCAAGATACGGATCATGACAGAAAAGATTAGCATTTGAATATACTTACTATTTGTCTTTTGAAACAGAAGTTCTAGGAATGCAGATGCACCTTAACCATTACTCTTTCTGAAGAAAAATATCTTTGGAGAAAAGAAAGCCCTTCTTAGAACAAAGTGTGGGGGCTCCCACTTCACACAGACACAGTTCCACAGCAAAAGCCACATGGCAAATCACAGGGCTTAAAAGCATCACTTCTTTAGGATACTCTGGATGTATTAAGGTCTAAATATTCTTCCCTATCCCCTTATGGTTTTTACAAGTGAGCACAAAAAGTTGTTTATTATTAGATCATGAATAATAGCCTTAAATAAGGCTCACCAGGGAAATATTGTTCTGCCAGAAGAGCAATACAGGGTACTCAGTGCAACAGTTTAAAATTAGAGGATGCATATTCCTGACTTGAACACAGGTATGTTGCATGACCTGAAGTAACGTGTTCCTTGCCTCATTTTTACAGAATCACAGAAAAATACGTGTTAATCCTATGGATATCTGGCAGTTCAGCCTCCTTCTCAGAGCAAGTCTAGTTTCAATTGCTCAAGGTGCAGTACAAAAGGACAGGAAGCAATTGTCACAAATTGCAGAAGTGAAAACCTCAAGGTAACCACTTCTGGTGTGATGAACTTCTTGAGCACAGGAGCAAGTGCTCAGAGGGGCTCTCAGGAATTCTCACTGGGAAGTTTCAAAACTCAACTACACCAAGGCCTTCACAACCTGGTCTAAATTTGAACCTAGCCTTGCTTTATTCAAGGGGCCCTTTACCAACAGACAGCAAGCACTGTGTTCAGAATTTCCTCCTAGTTTCGTTATGAATAAGCCCAGCTAAAGAACAGACTTGCTCAAAGATAATGAAATGGCAGTGCTTCATACAGGGCAGAAACAGATTTCCATCACTTGTGTAATTAGCCATACCCTGGAGTTTGTGCAAAACACAGATATTTAGGCACAGTTTCTATGGCTACCATCATTCTGCTCATTATCTCTGAAGGATTAGCCCGGGGATTCTCTTGAAAAGGTATTAAGAAGGGGAAAGCATGATGGCTTACTATTACTTGGGATATGACGGGTGTTAGGAGTGCAGTGAATCATTTGTTTAAAGAACATTACTTTCAAGACCCTCTCTAGCTTGGTCAAGTATATTTGTGCTTTTGGCTCAGTCATTTACAAATCTGCAGAAAGCTTTCCAGACAGAAACAAGGGAGCAGAGTTCAGAGCTGCAACCTAAAGATGGTTGAACATGTCTTCTCCAGCACAGAGGGAAAAGGTCAGCGAGCTAAAGACTTTGTGTCCAAGATTCTACTTACAAAGAGCTTTCATTCCAGTAAGGATGGGGAAGAGGATGGAAGGGACAGAGGAGTTTTCCTTTAAGGATCAGAGGAGCCCAAAGTAATGAATTGATCTCTTCAAATTTTGCTGTTATGTCTGCATCTGTGACAAGTAGGAGCTGGATCCAAAGCTCTAAGAGGATCATTCTCCATAGAACTTATTGAAAAGGAGCTTCCTTGTCCCTGAGGAAACCCATGGACTTCAAAGTGTGTTTTCACTCCAAAAAGAAACTAAAAAGAAAATATCTTGGAAACTTTCACAAGAAGAAATAATTTTGCTCTGATGTCATTAGAAAGGCTTCTTGAGCACTTATATAATTTAGGTTCTGATACAAAATTTTAGATATCAGAATATTGTCCAAACATCTGGAGAAGTTCAATGAATTTATGTAAGAAGCCACTTACTGCTGTTTTTTTTCCCTTGGGTCGTTGTTTTGCAGCCATAGCACCAGACAGACCTTGAAAGAATGGGTGAGCACTGAGCTGAACCTGAATTCCGGGTCAAACCCTGGGCAAGTCTTTATTCTCTACACAGCTGGGTTTGAAAGGCTCAGGAGAAGCTTTTCTGTCTTGCATCACAGAAAAAATCATGGCAAGTGGATGATAAGCAACAAGAGCAAAATAATTCAGGACACATTTTCAGACTTACCAACACAAATAGAAAGAACACCTTTCTAGACGCTGCTCACTGTGTGCTCAGGTCTTAGGTGACTTTTGCTACCAGCTTTGTACAACTGATGCTAGAATGTCTGCAGGCTTTAAATGGCTCCCTGAAGTCTGAAAGGGAAACTAATGGCATTTCAAAGTACTAAGGAGAAACCTGGGATTCCTTCTCTCCTGTTACATGAGTAGAAACTCACAGGAGGCTAACTCCCATTAAACTAGCTGCAGCCGTTCTACAGCTCATTTTAAAAAGCCACAGCAAAACCCACCAGCCAAAAAACCAACGCACAGCAAATTCCAGAATGCTAGTTCTTGAAAATCTGAAGAGCAGTTGTGTATTTTTGGGAGTTTGGAAGTGTGGTAGGCACTTCATAGGGGTTTGAAATGTTCAGTTATACCTCACATGATCGGGCATTAAATACAGCTCTGTAGCAGCAGCTGTGATGAGTGTAATCACAGTGGTACAGTACCACAACAGCCTTCAGAGCTCGTCAGAACACAGCCCTGTTGTGCTTGAGACTGAACACACTCGGGTCCTGGGGAAAAAAGTTCCCACTTGCTCTGCGTTTGTCAAGGCAGAAATGAATTTTTAGGAAAAGTGTCTTTCTTCTGGGTTGTTACCATACAAAGAACAAGGGAGTTTTCTTATGTAAGGGAGCTCCCACCCTTCCGACGTTGATAGAAAGATGCCGGCTGCGATGCAAGGCACCCAGTCTCCCAGCGTAGCAAAGCAATATGCAAAACAAAGACCTCATCTCAAAGCTCCAATAACTTCGAGGAGTAGGTTTAATTAAAGTTCAGCCATCTCTTAAATGTCCCTGTGCCCAGACACAAAATTGATGCTTACAGGAATTGGCTCTGGAGGCCCAGAGACGGCCCCCTCTGCTGCAAGCCCCAGCAGTCTTTTCAGCAGCCATGGGCAGGAGAACAGCAATGTTCTGGCTGCAGCTGTAGCCGAGAGAACCTATAATCCACGGCAGACTACCTGAGATCACACACTCCTAGCTTAAAATTCAGTCCTACACCTCTTTGCTTTTATGCAGAAATTGTTGTCTCCCCGCTTGCTTCCTGACAGCACTTAGTGACATGGTCTGGTTGACATGGTGGTGTTAGGTCCTAGGTTGGACTCAATTTCAGACCTCTTTCCCAGCCTGATTCTATGATTCCTGGTATTATTTCCTTTTTTTTTTTTTCCAATGTACCTTTAAGAGGCTTAGATCACTATAGTCCCCCCACGGCATGGGTAATGAAACACACTGATCTGTCAAGCAATTTAACACAAGTGATGGATGGCAGATGAACCCAATATTTGTGTCACTGTTAAACAGATTTGGAGAGGCACAGTGGTGGCAGGCTGCATCTCTAACAGGATAAACTTCAGCTTGCTAATTGTCACAGAGTACAAATTGGCTGCTGGTGTGTGCCTGGAGGTCCTGGGTGATAGAGTGAACAAAGCAAATTTCTGTGTAATTGCCCAAAGAGGTTTGGACTGAAATCTTTAATCACTGTTTTAATGGCAGAACAAAAATTCTGCTTTCTGCCATTATTGGGCCACCAGTTCTGTGCTGAGTTTTTTCTACAAGGACAGGAGGTGGCTCTTGGTTTGAGTTCTGGGGTGCAACACCTAGGCCATGCTTATGCCTAAATGGACGCTGCCCTAGGAAAGGTGGAGAAGTCGTAAACACAACAAAAAAAAAGAGAGAAGGAAATTCCACATTGTTTTTGTGATCTCCCACAAAATCCTCCTGTGCAGCGAAAGTGGAGGGAGGGGAGCTCCTGCTTCTGGGGAGCAAGAGGCAGATACAGGCTCAGTCAAATCCAGAAGCAAGAATGTCCTTTTGGTGGCTGAGTGGATGGATGATTGCAGCTGCAGCCAACATGGAACTCGGAGTTAAATCCCCTCAGTCCTTTGCCCCAACTCACCATGTCTGCACACGCAGCAGAGGGATGGGCACTCCAGCTGTCTGTTATAGGGTTTCTTCTGGCTGCTCTGGAAAGGAACATTTTGGAAACAGAAAACTTCTTCACAAGAGCAAAGTCTCCATTCATCTTTCCAAATCCTTTCCTTTCTGTAAAGCTGTGCCTTGAAGGAGCAGTAAGCAGTATCTAACGTGGCCAACGTTGCAAGGCTTTATGTCCTAGCAGAACCGTAGGGTTCAGTTCACATTGGATAAACAAAACTTGTGGATTTATATGCACACAAGAAAATAGCCATCTCATTCCCTACCTTCCTTTCTTCCCCCTCGCTAACATATTTTTTGTGAAAATGTTTAGAGCCCAGTGGGTTGGTACTCCCCTGCAATGAAGTGTGGCTGTCTTAAGAAGCTTATAGTCCAAGTTGCTAACACCACTCATGATATTCCCTTGGATCTCCAGGGCTTAAACCACAGCACTGCCTGAAAATGCACATCTCTCCGCACACTCCTGCTCTCTCCTTTACACTGGCAGCAGGCTATGCAACACCCATATATTTGTTTTCCGGTACCAATGTTATAACACTGAGAAGGTACTGCGAAATACTTCTTTTTAAGGAACATTTGGCTTTACATCAGGCTGGCCTTGGGTAAAAAGGTGAACTGTTCCCCCATACCTAGATCCAGTAATAACTCTTACAACCTCCACACATGGACCATCCAAAATGGCCATTTTTTCCTCATAAACAGAGAGCCCCTTCTCAAGGCATTGTTAGTGGCATATGAATCTTTATTCTGTATCACAATACTCTAGGCAATGATAGCATGATGACAGAAAAAGACCCTTTTAACCACCATTTTGGACCATATTTTCTATATATGTTATGGAAAAAAAGAGTCTTGTACATTTTTCTGTCTTTCAGGAAGACAGATTGTGGCAAATTGGAGTCTCTTTGTATAATACATTATTGAAAGTTGATGGATTAGTTCAAATACTGATTAGCTCAGTATTAATAACTGCAATTATTATGTTTATATAATGTATGGACATCTCCTGACGTCTCTGGGATGACAAGAAAATAGACTTATTCCTCTAATGTAAGTTTATAAGTAATAACAAGCATAATGCAGTTTTAAACAACATTCACTGGTAAGGGTAAACTAATCAGAGAGAAAGAAACAAAGGGCTGAGTTTTTATATCCATTTCTTCTTAGTATGAAGGACAAGTTAGAGTTCAGCAAATATTCCTTTTTAGACATCTACTGGTTTCCCTTTTAGCTGGGCTTCCCTGCCACTCCTTCCAGGCCCAGCAGGGAAAGGTGGCACTGAGCAGAAAGCCCCACGTGTTTCTAGGGATTTGCCCCCCTCTCCAGAGGGAGAAAATAGCAGAGGGACTAAACTCAAGACTACAAATGCACTTATTGAGGCTGACAACAAGGTGAAGTGTTTGGGTGGCTAGTTGGAGATCCTCAGAGGAAAAGTAACTTTAAGCATTCGGTGACGTGACAGAAGAAAGATTAGACGTCTTCCTATAGTTGGTGTTACTCCAATCCTGTTTCAATACCTTTATTTCCAGACACATGCACACTTCTGTACACCATGCCCCCACAAATATTAACAGTGTTTCCACAGAAAAGAAAAATTATAAAGGCAACAGGGGTTTAAAAAATTATTTTTTAAAAAGTTCTCCTATCCTAGAGAAAAAGATTGACTGCCATCACTTGATTTCTCTGACTTTTAAAAATTTGCATTTCAAAGGATAAGCCAGAGAGAAAGAAGAGATTCCACAGTAGCATCAGCTTAATTAAAACAATTGCTGAATATTCATTTTCCCTCTCATCTCCGCAGAAAGCCTGGTACTGCTGTAGCAGTTGCATGATGTGCATACTGAAGACAGGAGCTCTACTGAGCTCTGATTTCAAGTGAAAGAATATCTATGCATTTTTATGCTTGTTAGTGTAATTATAATTCAATATTTTCATTGCAATAATGCCTGAGCAATCCCCCTGAGACTCATTCTCCTATGCAATGTACAAACATGTTGACATGACCCCCGAAAGGGCTGGATGGTTGCCAGTCCCACCTTGCAGGCACATACATGATTTAAAGGCTAAGTCTACGACAGTGTTTTTGACAAGACTGTACATTTGCCACTGGCACAATCTCCTGAGCCAGGAAAGGTGAAATGAACAGGAACAAGAGCTTTATCATGGTTTTTTATTGTGCTCACACACAATGCAAACTCTGCAGCTGCATCTCTGGGGCCACCAGCTGAAGTGAATATTGTTCAATATGGAGCACACATTGATCCAGGCACATTCCCAAAGCCCACCCAAGAGGATACAAGCACTATCATTTTGGCTAAGCACACCATCTACCCCTGTGCTCACAAGTGAGCTAGATAGCTCTCAGGCAAAACAGGATTTTTCATTCATTGCAGTGTTGTGCCAGAAGACCTTTCAGAACTTCAAGTGACTCAAAACCTGTGGACACTGTGTGCATGTACACACGCTGACACACAGCTTTGTGTGCATGCATAAATACGTGCCTCTGGTGGGCACACAAACACACACACACACCCCCTTGATACCCCCCTAAACCCAGAGAATCGACTTTAAGCTTTGAAAGCTTAAAACAAACAGCAGAAAAACAATCACAAAAAACCTCAGACAGGGTACAATGGGAGAGTTACCCAAATACCCTCATACCTTCTCCTGGGATGGTCCTGGATGGACCAAAACTTCTACATCTCAGTAAATCCCACCAGCTTCAGTAAAGCATGGGAAATCCAGAGATCTCTCAACATTTAGTCCCAAGGACTTATAGGGTGGTAGAGACAAGCACCCCAAGACACAAGACAGCAAGACTGGCACAGGTACCTTGACTCTCAAGTAACATAATCACCAGCTGTGTCAACTCTTCACACCACTACCAGATCTGCAAGTCATTAAGCCCCCCCTTGTTTCAATTAGGCTAATTAACTGCTACTTTGCAGCACCTTCCTCTTAGAGGGACCCTACTGTTTTCAGATAACACTGATTAGAGAGAAATTTTGTGCCGTGAAGAAACCTTCTAGAAAGCATTTGTATTTACACAGAATAGCAGTAGCGAAACAAACACACGAAAGATCACCTTTCTGTCAGCTGAAGAACTGCACAGCATTATATAGGTGTGCTCTTGTACCATTTGGCTCAGCTGGAATCACAGGAGAAAAACACCAGCCTGCTTCAGGGACCACAGACTTCCTCTGCACTGAATGCTTATCTTAGTTCCTGCCATATTCAGCAAGACCTTTCACGCTTCAGCTAGGGACGAAACCTGAGTCTTGGAAAACTCACCTTTATTAGCTGAGATGGGCTGTGAGCAGTGGCAACAGTGGTTTTGCAAGCTACGAGCTGTCTCTGGTGTAAAGAGGGCCAAATTGTCCTCCATCAGCCCAGAGCTGAGCCCGCCCTGGCTCTGAGGCAGGTTTGGTGATGCAGGAGTTTGGGTGGGTTTGCAAGGGGTGAAATGGGGGCAAGCATCCAGACATCTGAGCCCCGAAATCTCTTCTCCCTTCTCTGCAAACTGCTACAGGCAAGTCAGGGGCAGCTGGGAGCAGCTCATTTCCCCGCTGGGTACCTGGAATGACAACCCTCTTGTCAGTCCCATTTCCAGTTTCCCCATCCACTGCTCTATCAATGGCAAGCTCAGCACAGTGGCCAGTGTTGGCAGCAAAGCCACCACCTGCCTTCTCTGAGACCAGAACAGGCTCTTGCAGGCTTGATATGGCATAAACCCACGAGTCCAGAAGTTTGTTTTATCCAGAGACTTAGAAAAATGAATGAAGTCAGTCTCTCCTCCTCAAGCTTGACTGCAGCATTTCCAACAATACCTCTCACCTCTGCCTGAGTTCTTAAAATCACTTTTCTTAAAATAAAGGGGTACCTTTAACACTCTTCTGATTCTTCATGTTAAAATAATACTAACGAGTGGTTTAGAAAACAAAATAGTTTAGAAAATAAAATGCACCCAGATTTGGTTGGGTTTGTTTTCTATAGGAAAACACCCCCAGCTTTCATCATGCACCATGGAAGACAGTGAAATATCTGCTGCTTCTTAGAATCCTTTTTAAGGTTAGAGTTTTACTTTGAGCAGGGAAAATTCTAATTTTGCTTCTTGGCCTCATTTAAATTAGCTTTGGGTGGCAGAAGGCACACTTTATATCATTAGACGTGAGATACCCACTTTAACAAAATAAAACCATCAATACATTAGTCACCATATTTGCATTAGCTGGTCAGCCTATTCCACTTAGTAACACTCACTTTCTCCCTGTGGAGCTGCAGCTGGCCTCTGGCAGAGGAGGTTTGGCAAGAACTGTTCTCAGTTTGTTTAGTGCCAGGTCTTTTATCAAGGGAACAGAAGAGAGGCCTGTTGAGGACAGCTAGACTGACTTCTTTTGGGAATCTTCACCTTTAAACCTGTTAGTAATAAGTGGTGACTCTTTAAAGCTGTTGGGCAATCAGTAAAAAAGCACCATGTCTGAAATCATTCTATAGGAAAAGGACAACAGCTTAGAAGACAGCAATAAACACACTGTAGACTCACTGCAAAAATAATCCAAATCTCATGTTCATTTAAATAACATGTTTCCCATCATGCTGACAGCCACAGAGATAAAGGGAGGCAGAAGAAGGTGCTACAGGACTCTATAATGCTCCCGTCAGCCATGGAGTCTAATTTGATCTCTTTATTTATTTGCACCTGAAGAAAACTCAATTCCATAATTTTCTCCCTTGCTCTGAGATGAATAAACTGTATTTTTCCCAGAGATGACAATCAAATGTTGATCACAGTGACAGGTGCCAGCCTTACTAGTCTGTAAACAAATTAATTCCATAAAGATCTAATGATTTGCTATTGTGAAAATGCACCACTAATATTTAGATTCCATGCATCTCCAGACACAGGCTTTTGAAGCAGTCATGAATATTATTGTGAAGCAGCCAGTAGGAATACCAGTTTCATCTGAACAGAGGTTCTTGTCAAAAACAAACTTAATAAAACCCCTACAGTACCGATTTTGTTCATTTGACAAGCAAACAGCATTTCTCAGGTAATGAGTGTTCCTCCTCCATGTCAGTTTTTTCCTCCTGTCATACCTGTGGTGACAGCCCATCTTTCCACATCTTCCCACGTTCAGCTGCCTGCTGCCCTCCAAAGGTCCACATTAAGGACACTCCAGCCCTGCACTGCCCACTGAATGGCCACAGCTGGAGTTTCACAGCACTTCCAGATCACTGTCCCTCTGCACCACATTTAGATGCAGGAGAAGGCAGCTGTGCAGCCGCTGCACGGCGTGGGCAGTCCCCACTGGGCTCCTACAGCCCAGTGCTGGAAGGCAGGTGTGGCTACTTCATCTTTCAGTGGCTGGTTTTGTGGCCACACAGCTCGACAAATCCCAAAAAGCTGTGCTACTTCTGTTACCCAGCTGCATTTGACTCTGCATCTTCTAGCCTCTGTAGCATTGCAGCTCTTTATTCTGAAAATGCATGGTGGAGGTGGACCGTAGAGTGGCCTGAACTTCCTGATGGTCATGGAAAGTGAGGAAGGGCTGCTTTGTTATTATCAGAGTACGAAATTGTGGAAAACCCAGTGACGGTGTGAAGTGCTAAGACCTGAACAACAGGCCCTGACTGAGGCCTGAAAACAGGCCCTGAACAAAAGCTGACCTCTAGGTGAACCTTCCAACCAAATGTTATATGTATATATTGACTCATTAACAAAGTATCATTGTATGTGTTCATTTATTGGCAAAACACGTATGTACCATTCCATGTCAGATAAGGCCGGTCATCAGGAGAGTACGGAATCAAAGAGAACTCCCTTGATTCCTCCTCAAGCCCTGGCCAGGCTTTGCAAGAACGCCAACAGGAGAATGAAATTAGAAATTATGTCATCTTGTTTGTCTCACAGTCTAAAAGCTGGGCTGCTGTCACGTGCACCATGGGATTTCCCAGCCACTGGGTGTGGTTCTCCAGCCCTTCCCTGTGACAGCTTCCCCCCACAGCGGATGTGTGGACTTGGATGATAGTAAAGTATCAGCCCAACTGGTGATGTGTCTTTCTTAATCGTTGCAGGCATTCTTTTGTAGCAATGATTAGGTGCATTACTTTGCTTATCCTTTTGTGATTCTTTGCCGTTTTACATTACAGTAAATTACGCTATTCCTTAGGTTGGTGTCTGGGTCTGTGTCTCTGACCCTACCCACTGACAAAGCATGGTATCAGACTTCAGGTTTTAAATTATTAGAGAGGGATACATGTTTATGTAACTTAAAATTCCCAGAATGTCGTGGAGACCAAAAGAACAGCTGGGCTCAGAAAAGAGACTGGCAAGTTTCTGATTGAAAAAAAAACCCACTAACCTTTTCCCTTAGTTTGCTCTCCTTGAGAAATGTTTTGTCTTTTATCAGGGACAGGGAGCGTCAGACTATTCTGCAAATCCCCAGCAAGTGCTCCATCAAACCTTCACCTTTGCTGCAGCTAATTATCTCACTCCAGCAGAGAGTTCTTATCAGGGACTGTACATTTCTCTGCAAACAGGGAAAACAACACACTTCTATTCCTCTGCGTGTCTCCTCTCTGTCTGTCTCCAGCTCAGTGTATCTCACTGTATTCACAGAGAATATCAGTAGTGATGGAAGTGGGAAGAAAAATGTCCTCAGAGAAAAAAAAAAATCCAAAGTGTTACATCAGCAGAACCACGTAAGAGTTACACAATAAATATTTTTCACTTTTTGATTGTGCATTTTAATTTCTCAGATTAAGACTGTGCTGTGATGCCATAGAAAGCTATTACACCATGCTCAGGAAAACAGACTACAGGGCTTCAACATTTCAACAAAGCAGTCCCTGAGGAATGCCCGAAAGAAATCACTTCCTTAAAATGATTCTCTTCTCCCAGCACATCTTCAATAATCTTAGCACTCAAACACTTCCCTTCCAAAAAATATTGTTACAGATTAATTTTTAATTAGCTTTCTAAAAGACTTCTCTATTACAACACATAAAGTGCTGTAACTTACAAAGAAGCCTTCTCGACAAGCTGTATTTCTTTTTATGGGTTTCAACTTATGCAGTTAATTAAATGCTGCTGAACTCATTCTCCTCATTGTACAGCTCTGTAACCTATTAAAACATTTTCCTCTGGCGCACACACACTGCACTCATAACCATTCTGCACTCCACCGGCTTTTAACCAAGCAATGCAAGAATTATTTTTGCACTCGTCAGTGAGCCACTTAAAAAATCCAATAAGTCTCGGGACTGGGAAGGCGAACAGCTTCTGCACACTGGGAGCATGAAAAGGCCGCGTCTGATTTCTCACTTCGCTTCCCACAGCGGTAGGGACAGCCCGAGGCGACCCGAAGGGCTGGGGCTGTGGGCAGGGGGGTGTGAGCAGGGGGCTGCAGGGGGGGGAACACGCTGGACTTGCCCCCACCGGCAGCAGCGCCCGCTCCCAGACGAGCCGCAGGAGGAGCGGGGCTCCCCGGGAGCACGGAGTGACTCCTCCCGGCAACAGGCACATCCCCGCCGCCTCGGCTCCTGCAGAACCACGGCTCAGAAACGCTCTCTTCCAAAAGAAAAGGAATTGCTGCAAGCCCAGTAACAGAAAAGCTCTTTTAATGTTTCACTGCTATGTATTGGTGACTAAGTCAGATGCGACAGATTCCTTAGCCGGCTATCAGAGATTCACAGCGAGACCAGATGGCTAAAGGGATGGGCTTTTTTATGGGAAAGGTTGTCAAGCTGTTGGCTCCTTCAGCAGGGAATGAAAACACTCAGTGAGAAGCATCTGTGATAAAGGAAACTGAAAAACAGAGTTACCACAGAGCAAAGAACTTCAGAAAATACCTCACAAAGCCAGTTGCTTGGAATTGGGAAATAAAAATATGTGGAAGTCATGGGAGAATCACTATCTCCAGCATTTGGAAAATAATGGAAGGAAATCGATAATTTTTCACATTTTGGAACCGCGTGCAGTGAGGACCATCCAGCAAATGCTGTAATGCTGGACAGCAGGAGGCAGCACATGTGGGAGGGCAGACTTCTATGAGAGGACCCTGTCTGCAAGAGCTGAAACATCCCAATTAACTCTCTCACAAGAAACAAATTACATCCAGAAAGGCCCATGTTCTAAGAAAAATAGAATTTAGAGGCAAAACCAGAAAAAATGAGAATAAATATGAGAGATCCAATTTCTTTTATGGGATTGATTTGATTTTGAATTTATAAAACAAAACACAGCTAAAAGATGAGTCTGTAAAATCTAGGAATAAGGAGCTAGGATCAGACCTATTTACTTTTTTAAGGGTGCTTGGCTCTGGATTTGATTTAGAGAAGGCATACAATAAAGGAATAAAAAACTTCATACATAAATTTAATTCTCAAATGTCTTTAATGTGACAGGTAGATTTTTCGTGTTCCACTGCCCAGCAATTCATGCTACTAGAAATATCCTTTGTCAATAACTCTACATTTTTTAAAATAAAGTTTACTAACTGAATTTAAAAACAAACTGAATTTACCAGCTGTAGCAGGGAGAAGTAATAAGCCCTGTTAATTGATGTAAATATTAAGGGCATGAAATATTCGGTAAATACAACTGCATCCCACGAGCAGGACATTCTTACACTGATGGTTGAAGCTCAATATTTCAAAATAATTTTAATGGTTCTGGCCCATTTCCCTGGATAAGGAGAGTTCAGTATGTACTTCCAATGTGCCTCATGGGAGCAAATACTGTTACAGAGTACTCCGAGTTAATATCTCTTCCTGGTACTTTTTTTTCCCCTAGAACTTGGTACCACGGCTTCCTAAAACAGCTTCCTGAAGGAATACAGGGCAAAGGATCTATTGGCAGCATCCTGGAAGGACAAGAGCAGGTCAGAATGAAAGGCAACAGAAAGGATTGCGCAGGGCTCAACGAACAGAGCTGAAATTTGAGAGATAACCTGGAAGGTCACCTAAATGATATCACTAGGAGAAAGACTGAAAACAATACAGCTAACACAGAGGCATCCAGGCACAGTGAGCTCTGGAGGAACACCCACATCAGCCTTGTCATCCTCTGCTCATCTCCATGTCCTTGCACAGAGAAAAGGAGCTGGAATGTCCTCCTGAGAAGGGATTTTCCTGCTTTAAAAGCCTTAAAATGAAGCTATTTTCCTTGCATGATGCTTTTACACCAAAAGACAGAGCAAGTTTTCTACAAACACCTCAGAAGGCAACATAAGGCACAGTATGTGTGCAAGAAAATGATGAACTTTGGGTGTGAGCGACATATGCCCCCAGAATTCTTGCTGAAATAGAGTGTTACTGCTCACAGGCACATTCAGTGGAGACCAGTTCTGGCAAAAATTGGCAGCGAAGATACTCCTGCATGGAGAAGGGCTACACTTTGAGAAAACTGGCCTTTTTCAGCTGTAGCTGTATGGTTTGTCAGCACTGTGCAAACTGCAACATTAGCTGCTGATGGCAGATGTGCTCCTAAGAGCACCTGATCAATCTGTTCTTGAGAACCATAGGAAAAAGGCATGCAATGTCCGTGTGTGAAAATTAACTCATGAGAAATGACATACAACGTACTTACAGAAGCAATAATAAAAGAAGAGATAGTAGCAGAAAGTCCTTAAAGCTCGTTTTCTTGGGTGGCTGTGGAAGTACATACCAAGGCTATATTACCAATTCAAATCACCATGGCTTTCTGTAATTGCTGGCTTGCTATTTTAGGGTGAGAGAAAAGTGCTGCCAGAGGCACTACAGACTGACCTGCTTCTAAAAACACACGAAGGTCACAGTGTTAGGCAAAACACAAAAGAAAAATCATGTGGTCCACTGTACTGGTCAGTATTCTGTTTTCTCTGTTAACCCATGGGAAACTTCAGCATTGGAAAAAAATATAAGACAGGCTAGGATCATGGTCTACCTGAAGTATCTGTGCTGTCTGTCTTCTAGAAACGAGGATACAGAAGAAGAATCAATTTCTTTTCAATCTCTCCACAAAATGAAGCAAATCTGGAAGTCTTAGAAAAGGACTGAAAAGCAACAACAATCAAAAGACGGGGAAAAAAATGCCCCTTTGAGAATAGCCAGGAAATACAGGGTACCTGCAAGGCATAATAAGCACTGACAAGCAGCCCACGTAGCTGAATGAGTTTTGCAACACAATGGTAACATTGGATAATTTTCTGTTGGTAGAGTAGAAAAGAAGTGAAGAGCAGCAACTGTTGCTTCAAGAGAAGCTAAATGTTGGAAGACAAACCTGATCCAAACCAGTTAGGCCAGGAGATGAAGGCATTGAAAGAAAGGAAAAAGGGGGTCTGGGCACTTTCCTCAGACTCTTGTTAAGTTTCTTCTCTCTTATATACTGTATTTAAGTCTCCTCCTTGAACCTTGCTCACAAAGTCACATAAAAGAACTTGAAATAAACCCACATCTCTCATGTTCCAGGTGGGGGCTTCAGCAAAATGACATCTTTCTCCGTGACTAAAGAGAAAAACTCACCAAAAGAAATTTAGGAAAATGATGAAATTTTTGCGAGAGGATAATTCTGCCGTTTTCATCTCTCTTTTTAGCACTTCAAGCAAAAATACTCTTGATTTACTATTCCTATCCATATTTTAAATCCCTTTACTACCCTCAAGCCTAAGACTGCTTCTCTTTAAATCAAAGGGAAGCTAATTGAAAAACTGAGATAATTACACCTCATGGCATCTCCTCAAGTCACTGTTAATCTCTGGACCTAAGACTAAAGGAACTGGCCCCAGACCAGAGCTCTGCTGTTTCGGAGACCCCTCCTGTACCACACCCTTCTCTGCTAAGCTTTGACTCTTGCTCCCTGCAATTCCTGTGCCAGTCACCATCATTACCCACGCACACAGCAGTGGTAAAAACCGGCAACAGTGAAGCGTGCGAATGCTTTTTGAACACGTGCAATTCAGGATGATCAGAAGCGCGCAGGGAATCATGCTGTTAACTGGCGAATGTCCTGGGGAAGAATTAGGGAAGAGAAATGAGAGTGTACAAAGCAGGCGGCAGAGTCTGACCGGAGAACAACGCTCGAAACAAAAACAAAAACAATGTGTTGGTTTCCCTCCGTGCAACGCCATGGGTTTGGTCGCTAGCCGCCCGCTTGCCGGCAAACACCAAGCGCCCCTCGCCCACCCCTTGGACGCGTTTTCCAGCCGCGCCGAGGCCCCCGCGCCCCCGGAGCAGCCCGCTGGTGACATAGGAGCCCGCTGGTGACATAGCAGCCCATGGTGACATAGGAGCCCGCTGGTGACATAGGAGCCCGCTGGTGACATAGCAGCCCATGGTGACATAGGAGCCCGCTGGTGACATAGCAGCCCGCTGGTGACATAGCAGCCCATGGTGACATCTGGTGGCCGCGGCGCGCGCAGCAGCAGCCCCGCCAGCTCCGGACGACCCGGCTCCCGAAAACTGCGTCTGACTTCCTACCTAAAAGGGAATTTGCCGTCATTCTCCGGAGCTCAGCTTCTGCGCTGGCACGAGATCAAATATCGCAAATTTGAACCCAAACCGAACATCTCGCGGTGTTAAGCTCTTCCAGGTAACAAGCGACACTCCAGCAACACACTTCAATTCCTTGCTTTCTCTCCTTTTCTGTACCAGGACTTGCTGCTGACGACCTTTTAAAAGTACAAGCAATCTACTACATCACAAGTGTAATTAAAATAGAGAAAAACAGTCTGCAGCGTTGTCAGAAGGCATTTTTTCCCCATGAAATTATGCTACTTGCAGGTACTTCCATCTTTTGCCTACAGAAATAGTTTAAGTGAGCCAAGCCTCTTTTGATGAGAAATAAGAGGTGTAAGCTATTAAGCTCATCATTTGAACAGGTCCCAGGGGATGTTTTTTGGTTTGATTTGGCTTATTCTTTTCTCTTTTTTTTTATTTTTGCGATTATTTTGACTTAACATTTGAGGACAGAATCTACACAGTTTATTTACTCTGCTAGTCCTTTGTCTTCCAGTCTCTCCCCACCTGTTCCCTTTCAGAGAAGAAAGGACTTCCCAACCAAACTGGCAGACTGAAACAGAACAGCCAGATGCTGCAAGGAAAATTGTCTCACTTAGCTTTGACAAGAGACGTGGAAGGTTGGTAGAGTAAATGGTTTATATCACTTCTCAGGATTCAAGTCCCAACTTCTTTTACATCTGTAGATGCTCTACCAAAACTGCCAAGCTTTTAACCATAATCGTTTGTTTCATATTCCCAGAGCTCAAGCACAGGACTGAAGCTTCTAGGAAGCTAGGCATTTTTATGCAGCTACAAAAGCCACTTAAAGGCACTTTGGAACTTTTTTAGCGCTGCAGGGCTACATTTATAGCAATTCTATGCTTCTTTTATTTATTTTTTTATTTTAGAAAAAAAATCTTTAATTCCTTGAGATGGAGCTTAAAGATATTCTACATGAGAACTTCCACACTAATTCATCCCCAGAAGCATTTATGCAACATGCATTTAGGGTCTGGTATCTTACACTTTAGTGAACTTCTCAAGAGAATTATTTGTACCGAGGCACTTTGACAAAGCTAAAAAAGAGAATTAAAGCAGCACATGAGAAAAATTGGGCCTCTCCTCCTTCCTGGAGCCTCAGTCATATTGTCCAAAAACAAGGTTAGAAATAACATACATTCACCATACTGATACAACACAGTTCTCCTTAGTCATGATCCAGGGAAAGAAGCTGGACTTTTCACCCAGGCTCATGTGGGATCCCTTTTCCCTTCTGCTCCAGAGACAGACTCTCAGGTCCCTTGAGGTGGCACCGCCCCATGAGCCATCCCTCTCTGTACAGTCAGCTCGTGGCCTTCCAGCTCCTGGTCTGGATTGTTAGGGCTTCACTCCCTCGTATGGGATCTCCATCCAGTCAACCTTCATTTCTTGCCTAGCCAAGAGGTTTGCAATACCTCCTCGGCCTGTATAATTCCAGGGAAGAGACCTTGGGTTAATGCTGCAGAATTTCTCTCCTATGGTCATCCTACAACCTCCCCTCAAATCACAAGCTCACTCGTTCAGTCAGCTGCTATTGCAGTGAAGGAAGCTCAAACACAGTTCCCCACAGGCAATCCTATGATACCATATTGAAGAAGCAGGAAGACACCTCTGAAAAAAACATGTTTGAATCAATTAGTTCTCCTATGTTTGTAATAGAATTCTATCCTCCTTAATTATGCCACTTGCAAATGTGAGTTAATTAATAATTCTGCTGCATTGCTGCATACACACCATCGTGCCTATTAATCATGCTGGCTGAAGGAACACTGATTTTCTTTTATTTGCTTTTGGTTTTGCTCTATCATTGCACGCAATTCTTAACAGATTACTTTCTTGTCAGGATTTCTACCTGAGAGTTCAATGCTCCAGTTAATTAACTGGAGCATAAGGTTCAGTGTTCTACCATCCCTACTTTTTCAAGTGCAAAGACAGCATTTTTCCTCAGCTGATGTTGCTGTTTCCAACTTCATCACTTTGAGCAGCAGAGGAATTTGGCATTGGGCACATTTTATGATTACAGGAGGCATAAGGAGCCTAACTGGGTTTGAGAATTGAATGGGTTAAAGTTCAATCTTCCCTCTAATCAGCGGGGGCAAACAGGTGTTGAATATTTATATTTGGATAGAAAGCAAATTCTGTTGCTATTCTCACTGTCGGTACGGGGCAGAGGGGAGAGGAGGCAGAAATTGCCTCTATTTGTTGCCTTGGGTACCAAAAGATGACTGTTGTTCTTCTTCCCCACAGCAAAACCCCAGCATTTCCACATCCCAGCAACTGCAGTTGTGATAATTTGGACAGACTCCAAGGTTCACCAAGTAGAGCAGATTCATCTTGATTTCCTCTCTAGTGCCCCAGCAAGTTAATCTATTGCATGAAGTGCCAGTGTGCAAACTTAATCTCTGTTAGTAGCTGGTTTTAAGTTCATGGGTTTGTAAGATACCACTTTTCGCTTACTATGTCTCATCCACTCATCACACGATTCAAATTACATCTGAAAATTGATTACAGTTGGTCTTATGAAAACCAGCATCCTCGTCCATCAAAATGAGCATATCTAGCATACCAAGGAGTGAGCACCTGAAGCATCATTAAATACAGAAAATCTTTGGCTTCCAGGACTCCTTCCAAAGGCATTTATAACGTTGTTTAAAATCCTATGACAAATGTACAAGGCTCAGGGCACAGGGGAACAATAGCAGCTACTGCTGAAATGCAATTGGTTGTACCCCGGAATACAATGGCTCAGCTATCAACTCTCTACAGTAATTCAGAGAAAAAAGAATTATCTTTTTCTGTAACCACTACAGAACTAAAAGTATGTTGAAGTCTGGACATGATTTGAGTGCTGTGTTTCCAGCCTTAAGAAAAGGGTGAGGTTTAGAAATTGTTTTTCAGCGTTCTATTCTAAGAATGTTGTCTTGAAATAAACTCCTCTTTGGAATTCCACTGTCCCGGGTGAAAACACTCAGCGCTTTTGCCATCTATCCATTTCAAGCTTTTGTATGATGAACTTGACTTCAAAATGCTCCAAAAATAGGAAAATCACTTTTAATGCAAAAAATCCAAGAAGATACATGAAACTCAGGTAAATACAAGGTGTCCCTTTAAGGTGCCCCTTCCTTAATAAAGAGGTTTATAATTTCTCAGTGATGGGAAATTGTTGGGATATTAGAGATGAGCCAAGCATATAACTGGCCATTAAACACATTGACAAAAAATTTGGCTTTGACAATTTTGCTTTCCTTTTGTCAAAAAAGTATCGTTGAAAAGTCCCAGCCCGCTGTGCTTCTAAATGCAAACAATGTATCAGTGACACAAAAGGGACTGGCTGCGACTGCCCCACCATTTGTGTACAAACACAGCAGCAGGGTACAGCCACAGCAACAGAGAAGGCTGCATGATCAAAAAAGGAAAGGTAAACAAAAGGGCGACTATTAATCAGTAGAGACTTTGTAGAAAACACCTCCTCAGCTCTTGGAGGAGGTTAGCTTTAAGGGCAGAGAACTGCATTTTGGCTTGTTTCAAGAACCGAAACTTGGCATTGACACCGTGCTACCGCGCAGTTCTTCCACCGCCTGCTCACCTCTGGAATTTGAAGCTGGAGGCTTTAAACCATACATTCTTTCAGGCTTATTGACTTTCCTCATATTCATCCCCTCAAAGCACACAGACACTGTGGTGGTGAGCACTGGCAGTAACAGACTGTCTCTCCCTCTGCAGTGCGCTGCTGCAGGATCTGTACTTTAGGGAGATAGATTTACAGTACAGCTTCAGGCATTCAACTTCCGCAGCTCCGTTATGAGCCAAGGCTCTCTGTACCATCGAATGGGCCTCCAGAGACCCATTCAGAGCTTGCTCTTCCAGTTCACAGCAAGTACTCATTTCTGTATAGCCTAAATCTAGATGATGGAGTAACACTTCTCCTCCCTCATCCTTATGCTTCGCATTAATTTATTAAATCCCTTCTCCGAGGTAAAGATGGAGCTGTTCCAAGAGATAATGCTTCAGCGAAAAAGGCGAACTTATCCTGACATTTGAGGCAATAAGCTGTAACATCATTCTTCTTTAGGGAATATTTGCATATTTGCTGCCCACTCATAAATGGGGAGTAACCAAGTAATACAGCTTTGTAAGAGTAGTATTAATCAGCAGTGGTTGAACTAGGATCCTTTCATTCAGACAAAGGAAAATACCTAGTATCCTAACGAATTTAGACTGGGAGAGAAAAATGTAACAAAATTCGTTGTACGAACCAGGAAATCAATCCTAAGCTGTAATAGCTTTGACCAATCATAAGAATCTTGGGAAAAAAAAAACCCAACCAAACCAACCAAAACCAAACACTAAACTTTGTGTAATTATTTCCCTAATGTGGCAGTTACTGGCTAAATCATTGCAGCCAGTTGTGACTGGAATTGTTCCTTACCAAAGTTAAACTTTAACTTGCAAGAAACCTGTGCTGTGAAAGAAAAGTATGTACAGCTGTGGTGTATTCAGTTCCCAGGTTGAGTTAGAGCTCCCCTTTGTGTGTGAAGTCAAGGCATTTACTGCTGCAGCTGTTGTTTACCACTGAAATGTGGTGCCTTTGATCACAGCTCCGAAAGTGCTTTACAAAAAAGGATGAAGTCCTTGTGCTCATCTTACAGACCAGCACTACAGTGTAAGCAAAAAGAAATTCAGTGACTTGCCCAAGATCAAAAGCCAAACTTGCCCTGGAACCAGGGCATGATCTCCAGGTTGTACTGCCTGCAGCTACAACTTTCCTCCTGAACTCATTGCACTGAAAACTGCAGAAAAGGAAAGCCAGTTTAGAAGATGCTGTTCAATGTTGCATTTTCAAGACAAAATACTAAAACACATCACAAAGTAAAAAGACGGTATTTATTTCATTCAAATGTAAGCAAAAGTTCTCAGAAGCTTACATCTAACTGGCCTTTTAAACAATTTAGAACTCCTAAAATACTTGACTTTTACAACCTCAAATGCAAACTAAACTGGCTGCATCGATTCAATGTAATTATGTGGGCACAGTTTTTAAAATCTTCTTTGAAACAGCACTGTTAATTATTGTTGAAAATGGCATGGGAGAGGTCACTGAACTGATAACACTTAGCTACGGTGTTTTTAACTCTTTGATATTGGACACCTCTGGGGACAAGCCTACCTAGACAAGCTATTAGACAAAGATTCGATGTAGCAAATTGATTTCTTAACCTAGTGAGGATGGTGTTAAATAAGCATTGAATGGGGCAGTTGAGAAAGGCACACAGGAAAATAATAAGGCAACCTGGACATTGGCCTAAAATGAGGGGAGACGCGTTTACCTATAAAAATGGTAACAATAAAGCAGTGAGAGAGAAGAGTGAATTAGTCTTAGATGGCTGTATAAAACCACAGTAAAGATGAGGAAGAACCAAAAGTCTTAATACAGTGAACAAGCTTATAAATCAGTTTCTGAGAAGTATCATGACCAGAATACAATTCATAAAAGCCAAGGCTTGTTAAATATGAGGAACTGATGGAAATGTTGTTTTACTTATCAGAGATTCATATGCTTGCTCAGTAGTCCAAAGTGCAAGAACTATAGGTTTTGAGGAAAATCTGTGAACTTATTTGAAAAGGGGACACTCCTCAACCTCCCTTCCCCAAACTGACAAAACTAGACTTCAGTACCCAAAGGACTTGAATACAGCCTGAGAAATAAAAGGGAAAAATAAGTTAGAAACTTTGGATCAAAGGTATGACTTCAAACAAATTCAGTGTGAGAGAAATGTGATTCAAGGGCAGGACCCAGCACCTGGTGTTGTGGAACTTCATACAATTGGCCTTGGCCCATTGGTCCAGCCTGTCCAGATCCCTCTGCAGAGTCTTCCTACCTTCCAGTGCTCAACGCTCTCAGCCAACTTGGTGTCACCCAACCGGCTGCCATCCCTTACACCATGCTGAACCAACACTCTTCAGTTTTGATCCTTTGACTTCCTTTCCAGTGAGAAAAAGCTAACTGGCTTGCATTACAAGAATTAGATACTCACAGTACCTGTACCTCACTCCTTCACATGGGCAGGCCTGAACTGCTATTTTTAAGTACTTTATTTCACATGAAGGCTTTTGTGGACTACAGGATCTCTGGGATTTTTCAGTGCTAACAGCAAGATGAACTTAAATTGGACTATATAGAGAAGGAGGAAGTAAAGACAAAACTTCCTTACTTAGGCTTCAATTGTAACCCAGCCTCATTTGATTCTGACTTCCACAGGTATTCAAAAAAATTCACCAGGTACTATAAAAATTAATAATTTTCAAAACGAGTACTACAATCATTGCACACAAAAGCTGATGTTGTTTTCTCTTTTTGAAAAGCACTCACTGTATGTATATTCATACTGTACTTTCATCACAGAATTACCTCCAGCAATATCTGCTGGACCACACACAAGCCAGACCCCCTCTACTTGTCCTACACATAGCTAGAAGGAAGGAGCACTGACATTCTTCCTTGCAAAGCCTCGAAGTGTTAAAAGGTTTTAAGGGAAAGGGAGAAAAACTGTTCTAGGAGCATATTTACAGCTCCACGAGAATCTCTCTTTGCTTTTATTATCTACAAGCACATAATATGCAAACACTATGAGTGCCCCTGACTTTCTCTAAGGCAGAAACCTGTTTAAAAAATAAAAATTGGTGATAGGCATACTTTTCTTCTAAATATACTGCACAGCTTTGGAAACAGCACCTCATGGTAGCTCTGCAGGCCTGAAAGAATATACATATTCGTTCCGCAGAGTTTGCCTAACTTAGTAAAGTGATCAAGCATGATGACTCCATACTATGACACTCTTAATATGCTTTAGATAGTATCAGTTCTTTGCATCTTCCAGCTACAGATAATGACAGTACAGGTTTTCTTCTTAATAGCCTGTTTCTATAAACCAATAGAATTTGCTTAACCAAAGAACCACCACAGTAAAAACCACTCAAACCTGAAAAAGCACCTAAAAGGTATGCTTTTGGTGGGTTAAAGTTGACTGAGATACAGTAAATAAATAAGACAAGGCTATTCCCTTGCCCACAAGTATCTGTCCAACAAGTATTTCTTGTGGGTAAACTAGGATGTTGGTATCTTAGCCCCAAAGTCAGCCATCAAGCAGCTGCATCACAAATAAGAAGGAATCAGGGCCTTGGTGATGAGAATGTTGACTAGCAAGAGTGGAGCCACCAATGTCAATAACTTCAGGGGTTCTACAGTGAGAAAAATAAATATTTTGATGAAAGTGTGATAGAAGAGTGATAGAATCGCTGTTACTTCTGCCTTAAACATTTCAGGTGGAACATGAAGGAGACACACATTTCCCTAATGACAGAGTCAAAAAAGGCATACAACCATGCGAAGGCCACTTCTGGAACAGAAGTGGATTCCCTTTGGGTGAATACCCTGCCCCTGGAAACAGCCTGCAAGAGACTCTCCAGCACTCCCAGGAGCCATGTGCTCAATACAACTTATGTGACTGGACAATATATGTCTAGCATGCATCTTTGGCTTGCCTTGACTACTGGCAGATACACCTGATGTTTGATTCACTTGCTTCTCAGCACAACTACCTTTATCAGGCTTGGAAATAAAATTTTGCATCCTTCCAACCACTGACAGCATTTAGCAGGCAGAATAAGTGGCATCTAGCACAAGGCACAAACGTCACTTTTGGTCTGGAAGGCAGCAGAGAATAAAAAAAGCTCTGTAAAATATTATTGCCTAACTCCCTCTGCCATAAAAGGGAGTTTAGAAACTTTTGAATTATGCAAGTGATTTGCAAAACAGTGAGGGGAATGAACAGTCCTATTGTTTATTTTCTCCTTTACCCCAAATTCGCAGACTTCCACCTGCTTTCCTAAGGACTGGCAAGCTCTCAGATGACTACACTGTTCATGGTGACTACTGCTACATCAAAGATCATATCTAGGTATATCTGAAATTGGCAGGAAGACAACAGCACATGTGCAAATTCTCTGGCATGGGAAGAATTCAGCAGCTACAGTAGGAATGGCTGCCCTAGGCACCTTTCTTTGGAGAAGTGCTAACAGAGTTCTGCTGAGGAGTTCACAGCTGTGCCCTCTCCGCCTCCCCTTCAGAGATCAGAGTCATCATCAATGTCTGCAGCAGCTGTAAGAGATTCAAGCTGTCAGACCCTGTAACTGCATACTTTATGTGGTGGGAGGGAAGACTGATGTTCTCAGGCGTAACACAAATATTTTTTAGAAGTCCATTTAGCAGTGTCCTAGAGCATGAGACTTCATATTAATGACCGCCCAAAGAAGTAACACCTGACTGAAGTTTGACTAGTTTGGTCACCTGGGGTGAATTGATGACTTTGTTTTTAAAGCAAACACTTTGAACAGATATAAGCTGTTACATCAAGCAGCACTGAACTCAGGCCATCCTGATGCCAAATCTCAACTACTGAAGCAATTCACTAAGGCCTAGATCTAAGAATGGTCATTATGGCTTTATTTTTGAAATGGAAAGGAAAAAAAAAAAACAATTGAAGAATTGCAATTACCAAAATCACTTAGGAGAAATATTTTAGATTGTATGAATAAAATATGAGATGGTTTTAACCATAACTTGCTTAAATGTCACCAGTGGAGTACCCCAGGAGTTGATACAAGAGCCGATACGGTCTAACACCTCCATTAACAACCCGGATGTCAGAACAGGGCGTATTCTCAGCAAGTTTACAGACAATCTAAAATGGCAGGAGTGCCTGATGCACCAGATAGTTGTGCTGCCATTCAGAGAGACCTGGACAGGCTGGAAAATTTGGCTTAGAGGAATCTCATGAAGTAGAAATGCATTTGGGGAGGAACAAACCCACACACCAGTACACAGTGGGGACCAACCATCTGGGAACCGGCTTTGCAGAAAATGACCTGAGAATCCTGACAGACAAGAAGCTGAACAGAAGCCAGCAATGTGTCCTTACAGCAAACACAGCCAACAGTTCTCTGCATTAGTTATGGTGCCAGCAGACTGGTGGAGGTTATCCTACTCAGCACTGGTGAGGCCACACCTGGAGCGCTGGGTCCAGTTCTGGGCTCCCCAGTACAAGGAGGACACGGACTTAGTACAACAAATCCAGTGCAGCACCACAAAGACTGGTGAAGGACTTGCATCTGTGGAAAGGATGTGAGACCTGGGTCTGGAGAAGAGTCCAGGAAGATCTCATTATCATTGTTTATAAATACCTGATAATGGGGGAAAAGAGAGAGGTAGGCTCTTCTCAGCAGTGTCCAGGGTCCAGATGAGAGGCAATGGGCACAAACAAAAAAACCAAACAAAACCAACCAACAACAAAAACAATCAATCAACAAGAAAAACAACAAAACAACCCAAAAACCCCCGGCTAACAGGAAATTCATTCTGAACATGAGCAAACGTTTTTACTGTGAGGATGGTCAAACACTGGAACAGATTTCCCAGAGAAGCTGTGGAGTCTCCATCTGTGGAGACACCCAGAACTTCCATGGAAGTGGTCTTGGGCAGCCTGCTCTAATCAGAGGGGCTTAGACTGTTTCATCTCCAGAGGTCTCTTCCAACCTAAATGACCCTGTGATTCTGTGAAATAGAAAGTAAATCCATCCTACCTGCATAGCTCTGTATTCTATTCTCCAGTTTATTAGATCAGAAAGCACTTCTTCTGGTTAAAGAAACTGTTCTATCAGACTATCTATATCAAGCATGTTGGATTTCTGATAGCATTGAGACAACTGACTCATATTTGGTTCGTTCAGGAAGAATTCCACCACACACCTGCAAGGACTCTGGGCCTAATTTAGAATACCTAATACTGCAATCTTAAGCACCACCAACTGCATCAAACACGTATTAGATAACAGAGTCTCCTTAGCTCTTCATGGTACATACACCATAGTGATCTGACTGGTCCCATTAAAAAGGAAGGTGGCTGGTGACAGTGGGATCTTTCCTATTACCTCACACATGTATGCAGATCTTTGTTACAATGCAGACCATTGTAACTCTGTGTATAAAATAAACTGCCTCTGCAGCTTGGCTTACAACCTGGGCTCCATACTGACACTCTCAGGCGACCTAAGTATTTGTTATGCAGCCAGTCTCACTGCAAGCTGAGCGTAGGCATGTCTTTATAAGATTGGGCTTGCAACCTTATAAATTCAATATATAATTCAACACAATTCTATTTGAGTTTCACTGTATCTTGCCTGTTGTCACTGTGCAAATGGATACTTCCTAAGTGAAAAATGGGCTAATGCACCCATGACATGATCAAGGAAGAGGGAAGTTCACAAAAGGTGTTAAAAATATTATAAGGAAAATACTGGCTTCATTTGCCTAAAAAAACCCCACAAAACAAACAAAAAACCTCGAAGTACCAAATCCCCCAAAGAACCAATGGACCCTCCCATCAAATACCCCACAACAGAAGGATGTTATTACTTACCTGTATTCTTGATGCTGAATCAGATCCTGAGTTTATTTATATCCACTGCTCTATCTCCTCTAAGATACCCAGCCAACATTGCAAAAAGCATCGAAAGAATGTTATGGTCACATGAAAGAAAAAAACAAGCTTATGCCATATGTTTCTGCCCACATCAAGTGCAAGATGCTACAGGAATGTTCACGTTACTGTATTGGATTATTAATCTTAGAGTAACAATTACACTATAATCTTCTGAGAACATGCTGGCCATAGTCTACAGCTCCTGGTTATTCACCAGAGAACTCCTTTGTACATGTTAAGAATGCATTAAAATATATTTTTCAAGAAAATTCAGCTCACTTTGCAATACAGTAGCTACAAAACATTTATTTTTTAAATAAAAACATTTAAATCACTGGGTTTTGTAAAACAGCATATCAAGTGTTTATCTTAATCTTTGTAGTGTAAGCACCTTCAGTTTTATGCTAAAACAATCAACACAAATTATTATTTGGTCAGGCTATCAACCTACATTGAAATAAATATCCTTTTAACCAAGACAGGTCACTTAATACATACCAGATTTCCATATCTTTACAGAAAATTTCTCTGGTGATAAGTGAATTACAGACTGAAACCATGATTGAAATAATTTTTTTTTCTTTTTAATTACAGTGAAGACTGGCCTATGATTTTAAACTATAAAAACAATTATAAAGCACTACAGACTATAGCTTAAAAAAACTGCATCACATCAGAGAAATATTTGAGATGGCTTGCCTAAACTCAGAATAAGAAATGGAATACAAACTCCTAAATTACTTAGAATGTACCAGGCTGGCCATACCATATGTCCCAATCTTATGGGAAATTATCCATTGAACAGGAATAGAAATCTTTGTTTAATTGCAAGAGAGATAAGCCACTAATAAGTGAAAACAATATAGCTCAAAGAGCTTTTTATGCTGATAACTATTGATTACAAAACATAGGGTGCAAAATTCAACACTTGAAATTATATAAACCTTAAAAATACAGAACAGAACTTAACAGAAGTTTACAAGTCAAAATACTTCAGCACCTGAGATTTTCCTGTAGAAAGCCAAATAGAGACACTTTCTTCAGAAACATGTAATACAATCAGCTCCTTTTCTCTCAGTATTACACAGGAATAATTGATCAAGAAAGAGTTGAAATATACATAACGCTCCAGAATTCTAATTAAGCCTTGAACGTAAACGTGCTATCAATCTATACTTAAAATCTGATTCATGACTTTATTTTATGAAAACATTTTATATTAAAATGGGAATAGACAATCTATTAAAGTGTTCTGATGAAATTAAAGTTTAAACAAAAGACAAAGAACAGTATGTGACTGGAATCATGTTGACAAAAAACTAAGAATACTGCAACAAAAACAGGTTTGAAGAAAATGTAGCAATAATCCGCTACGATGCAAGCATTTAGATTTACAGACAGCTAGTGGTTTTGTCTTTACTTTTGGTAACTAATACTTTAAGGAAATTCTTTTCTATTTTTACTTTGAGGGCTGGGAAGTTGCATTTTCTGTGTTCTGCTCTGTGTGATTAACGCTTCTTGATTTCATTTGCATAATTGTATGCCATCTTCAAGGTGGACACTGTAGTGCACACCAGTCTTAGAACAGAAACTTCCTTTTTTAATCCCTTGGTTTTGAAGCTTTAAGCAACTGTGCCTTCTATTTGAACTCCCAGACCTCAGAGTAAAGGAGAAGAAAATATTTAAACACAGGTCTTAACAAAACAGTATTCTGATGGGAACACAGTAGTCTTAGTCTAACATTATCTAATTTTATTTATGAAAACTATTTAAATGTCAAATGATCTGCAAAATTAAGACTTAAATACTGGAAAAGGAGGGATGTTCCTTTAATTCTAAAAAGGCTTTCATCAGGGAAAGTATACTGTACATTTGGTTTTATTTAATCATTCACTTAGTGATACTGTAAAAAATTAAACTACCAGTGTTATCAAAGCTAAATGTTCCTCCCCCACAATTCACTACTTGGAATTTTCTGGAAACTTTCTATCACTGAAAACCAGTCAAGCACATCTGTTTCTGTCCTTTGATTCCTAAATACGAGTAAGCAGGCACTCAGTAGTACCTTAGGAAGAAAAGCTACAGAGATTATACTGAAAGATTTCATATTAAATTATAGCAGTTTTAAAATTAAGTGCAATAAAATGCACCACTGGCTCACTTAAAACCAATTATCCTTAAACCCACCAACTTTCTTCAATACAAGGTGCAGCAGAGTTTAAAAAACAAGAAGGGGGGCAAACCCCTCCACCACAAACGAAAAATTCAAACCCAAGAATATTGCTTTCAGTGCAAACACTGTAGTCTTCAAAAGGTTAAGAGTACAAATATTTACGTTCCAGTGTATCCTTACCTACAAGGAATGTTGTTTCACATTACAAAGTATGTCAAATACCTTTACTCCAATCGCAATACTGAAGTTTACCCTCTCAAATCGATATGGTGGCTGAAACCAAAATGTTTATACAAGCAGTGTAACTTTCTGGAGAAACTAATGCACACAGTTGAAAGTTCTCACAATAACCAAGGGCAAAAACTGAAAATTCAGCTGCTGGTTCTTAACCAATTTCAGTATCAAATGCCAGCAAGTAACCACCTCTTCAATGAGGAGTGAGCAGAGCCTCCTGTACCAGCACCTTAAACCCCTTGTCCCTCTCCCTGAACCTACAAGGCCACAGAGGCAAGCTGCAGACCACCGCTTCTTAGGTGAAACTCTTCTTGACAGAACACAATCTCGCTCTGTATGTCGTTCATTTGTCCCATGTGAGAAAGTTAAATTTCTAGCAAAACCCCTCAAACCTAAAGAAAACTTCTGTGACACTGCAGACAGAGGTGGGCATTTTATTTTAGTAATTCAAAATATACTCACAAAGTTCACCTAGAATACTATTTTGCAGCATTGTGCTTTTAGAGTTTCTAGCTGGGATTCCAAGGAACATTTGAAAAAGGCACCTACTCCACTTAATTAGCTGCCCATTTTAATAATTTTGGTACTATTTGTCACAGTACATCAGAAAACAGCAGCACAAAGTGTTAGACGGACAAGAATTTTATATTTGTTCCCCTTTATGAAGCAAACATTTTTAAAATGAAAGGCACTCACGACAGAAACTCTCTCTCCAGTTCATATATAGATGGCCGACAAGTTTTGCTCTTCATTCTGCATAAAGGCACAGTACAGTCTCTGTTTTGACCTTCCACATCAATATCAAGTAATGAGGGCATGTGGCAGTTAGTTCTTTCCTCAGTGTCTGACAAGAAGTTAACATCTGGAACTACATGGCCCTCCAAACATTCAGAGTCTTTAGAGTTTGGTTTAATAATACGCGGAATAATCTGCCATGCATCGATTTTACTCCTTAGAGAAGAAGGTCGAGGCCTTGAGATAGCATTGACAGCGCTCTGCTTTTCATTTGAGACACCACTGTGATTGCTTCTTTGTTGAAAAGATGGAGAGGACAGAGTTCCAGGAACTGACGGGACTGGGAGTCTGGAGACGTCATTGGTTGAAGCAACTCCATTAGCTAGGGGAAAGAAAGCCCGAACAAAAAATCACAAATTTAAACTATGTGACTTCTTGAATTCTTTGCCATTTGCAAAACTGGCTTGCTATAAACACTACTGGCTTTTCTCCCACCAGAAAAATTAAGAGGTTTGTACATTGTGGGGAATCTCCTAAGACAAGACCAGTGGTGCTCAAGTAATGTGTTTGCATCTATACTCGCTGCTACTGGCAATCACAATTTATTTTTTACTGCTACAAAAGAGATGTAGAGAGAAAGCACTAACCCCCCAATAACTGGGTGAATATTAATACTCCAATAAAGCCCCATGAACTTCTCCAGTTATTAAAAGGAATTACACATGCATAGAGTACCACAAACTGTATTACATTTAAGCCACCCCAGAATATCAGTATTGAAATTCAGAACTTCTTTTCAAAAACTCATTGATCATGAGCTTATCCATTTAAATGTAAACCAGATCTAAAGACATTATTTTGAGCTTAAATTTTTATCATCAGCTTAACTTAAAGATTCATGGAAGTTCTTAATTACCCACCTGTGGTCTGAAAATGGTTCCCATCTGATAAGGTTCGTCTGTGACCCAACATATTTAACTTTGCGGAGGAATCTTTTGGCACATTTTGAGACTCTTGTTTCAGACGAAGACTAAAAGGCTGATTTTTCAATCGTGTCGAAACGGTGTTAGGAGCCAGCTGTATCCTCTGTTCTCTCTTACTTTCAGAAGTTTGAGATGAAAAGTTGTCAGTGGAACTACATCGACCACAATCACCAAGCACAGTGCTTACAAAAGCATCTTCACTGTCAGGTTGAAGTAGGCATTTTGTGGAAAGGGAGGGCATAGAGAGAAGATTCACAGTATCTGCAGCTGGACTTAGGGATGGAGTACTTGTTTCCTCCTTCTTGGACTGCAGTCGTGTAGGGCTGGCGCTCCTGCGGAATTTTGAAGCACGCTGAAATATTCCATCACGCTTCTTCTTCTCATCTTTAGGCAAGAGCTCATCTGGACCCTGCGATTTGTTCAGCTCTCTGATATCTAAGCCCAGGGCAACAGATGCAAGGAGGACAGCACACCCATACAGCACTGAATCGGTCTTCTTTTTGTGCAGCGTCCTGCTCAGACTGTTTGTAGGCGTCATTTGAGGAGTACTATTGGTAGAACTAGCAGAGGTTCCTTCTTCAAAGCTCTCGTGTTCCACTGTATTCTCTCCCTGATCGTCTTTCCAAAGAGGTAGATTAATATAGGCCTGATTGGGCAACTTAATTGGCTTTGGTCTTTTACTGTCCAAACCTTCAGGGATAAGCTTCTTATCAGTACAGGCACCTGTAAAACATCACAGTATCCTTTAATACTGCAATTCAACTGTTTAGCATGTCTGCATACGTACATCGTCATTTCCTTTAAAATGCACAAGTATCAGCCTTGAAGGATACTGTACGATCCATTTAGATGTTGTCAGAAGCTCAGACTCACATATTGAGTTTCACAAACACATCCTACGCCTAAACCTCATGGTGTTTGCAAACACTTTGATGATGTTTTTTAAGTAACACAGAAAATATTTCTGTGTATGGATTACAGAGAAGTAATTTACTACATACAAACTGCCAGATAAGATCTGGAATATATTCTTTACAATACTTTCAATTAAGCTGAGTTCCAAAATCCAGTCAGCTACTAGAAATTTTTCCAATTAATTAATTAGGTCATGGTGGTCTGGAGCAAAAAGTAAATTTGATATCTTACACATAATGACAAAAAAAAAGGAGGTGTTATTTGACTTACATGTCTTATTCTACTAAAAACTACTGAATGCTAGAGAACAAACACAGAAGTATTTGAAATTCAAATATGTTAACTTTGTATGCAGGGTTTTAGTAGTAAGCTAATACATCTATAAAATTACTATTTGTGATGCCTTGATTTATACCCCTACCAGTATACATGAAGATTAAAATGCCTTTTCCCAGCAGTGCCCAAGCAGCTTACTATTTCCTCTTCCAGATGGCATAAATCTAGCTGCTGCTACAGATACCAGATTATATCACAGGCTTTCTTCCTGACACTGGTAACTTAATTTTCTCAGATAAGAGAATCCATAGTATAGAAAAAGGGTGTGCAAACTTTAAAATTATTATGAATATTTTATAGTCACAGCCCATTATAGTAATGGACATAAAAAGCAACGTGCAGCTATGATGTTCCTGACCCTAAGGGGGCCAAGTCTGTTTTATCTTGTGATTTTTACCTGTAAAAAGCAATATATTGTCTAAAACACTACAAGATTTGAAATCTAAATTTTTTCCTCGAAAATTTAGATAATAGGTCTCATTCAAAAAACCAGCGAACTAATATCTGGGAATATATCAGGGCTTACAGGTTTTTTAAAAACGATGCATTTTTTCAACAACTAATATGCATTTTTTTCAACAACTATGCAGATCCCACAACAATGTCATCAATGATTATTTAAATGTCAAGACAATTACTGATTTAGGTTCTTTTTAAAAGAAACAAAAAAGTGGTGACTGCAGATCTCATATACAGAGCAGCCTGCAACTCAAAAGCATGGAAAAAATCTCTATATGGTTCTGCTCACAGACCATGTGTATTTCTTAGGTGCTAAGATGTAAATAGAGGGGTTTTTTTTGCAGAGGAAAACGGTTGGCAGCATGATTACTCCTATAATAAACTGCATAATCCTTAAAGGAATTCAAGCAATACAATTTTTAACATTGGAAGTGATCTCAATACTATTATACGGCTACTTTCACTTTTTCAAAAATAGCTCTTACCTTGGTCCACAAAGAGTGAAGCTAAGGGAACACCCTTCTGATTTTTCATTAAAACAGTTGACCAAGGGTTGCTGCCATCTGAAAGGGGTCTTACTCTGAAATAACAACAGTTATTTTGAGATGACAGATACCATGCTCACATCAACTTCGTGAGAAAATTACTTTCTTTTCAAACTATAAACCTGTAGTACATAACTTGAAAACCTTTCCAAAGGTAAAAAAACAGATGTAGTAGCATTGAAGCATGTGATTATAAATGTGCCTCAATGTCAGGTATTCTTTTTATGATAAAAATATCAAACCTAAAAAGAAAGCCAATGAAAAATGGGCCTTCGCTACCTATTGAACAACACAGGTTTGTGAAAGCCTGGGCAACAGTTTCATTGTGTCAAAGAAATGATGTGAATATTGGAAGTTTATTAAACGTAGTGACTTTAAAACAAACAAAAATAACACAAAGCCAGTTTCAACTGATCGTCTGGAACCAACTCCTGACACAGATAAATGAGTGGATATCCCCACCAAGAAAAATAAAAAAGGCACTATAAATAATTGTATATACTGGAGAAATAAAGAAAATAATTTCTTACTTCAGAAAAGCTGTTAATCTCTAGTTTGGAGCCACTGGAAAAATAATCTGAAAGTGAAGCTGTCCAGCTGATTTTCATAAGCCTTTCACCCTCTGTTTGTCAGCATAAATGATGTTGCTGGTGTGAACTGTGTCTCACATATGCCAAATCAGTCAGTCTTACTTAATCATACTGAAAGTACCCAGTGGGGGCCATGCTTGCAATTCCTCAAAGCAATGTGAGGAAGGGCAAGAAAGACAGGCCATGAATGTCTGGTATGCATGGGTAGCTCAGCATCCCAGTATGCTCCAAATCTCAAAAAACAGAGATAAAGAGTAATAGGTAAGAGTCAATAAAACTTTAACATAAGTAGGTGTTTTATCCTCAAGTCTAAGTGAGGGAGCTACTCATTATTAATGTAATTTCTAAATTAATTAAAAGGTAGGAGTTTTTGCTGTAACTAGAGACAGCAGAACCTTTTTCACTCACTACCTATGCCAGTGATTCAGTTACCAAGAATGCTTTAGTATTATCAAAAAACCAAAATGTAGTAGACATACTTGTCCTTACAATCTGTACGATCCTTTGTTTGAACTGAACTCGGTCCCCATGTACAACCTTTCTTTTTAAAATTTCTCTTCACATCTTCAAACTCTTCTTGGTGGTAAGTTGTGCTCCTTCCCCAAGTTCTGTTGCTTTCATCTGAAGTTACTAGAGATTGGATTTAAAAACAAAAAAACCCACACACATAAATACTATTTCTAAAATAGGCAAAATATTTTGACAGAACAGAGTATCTTCTGCACTGCAAAACCATTTGGACACAGTAACACACAGGAGTAGAAAAAAAAATTGAGATTTTTTTTTTTTATTTTACAAAAACCACCACACAAACTTCACTGATCCAAAAAGATGAGCAGGAAAGAAAAGTAATTTATGAGCTGACAAGAGACCCAGATTAAAGATAAAGCAGCAAAGCAATCATATTTTTCCATGCTTCCTTTAACTGAGAACCTTATATTTAGGTAATTCAGACAAGTGAGTTAGACTGAGCACTTAAATTCAATGAAGAAAACATATTCTGTGGACAACTGGTATCAAATGAAACAGAATAATCCAATTGTGACCATGATTAACATTTTCTTTCTCGCTACACCAAAACAAATTATACTTTTAAGTGTCTAGCCTCCATTAAATGCTTAGTCTGTCACTGTCTCAGCTGATAAATTAAACAGAACCAGCACCTTGGAAACATAATGAAATCTTGCCTTTTTTCACAACCCCACTGGGAAGTTCATATTCACTTGTGATATCTACATCTTGCTGGTACACATATACACTGTTTCTTCGGCCATTAGCTGTGTGTGTATCTGTTTTTGGAATCACTGAGGAAAAATTAAGAGAACGTAGTAGAGATCTTAGTCAAATTGATTTCAGAAACAGAACTGTTTCCCTCATATTTTTATCTTTAGGTCTTAAATCCTGGATCTATAAAGGCATTAAGCATCTTCTGATGATGGGTTGTTACGGTAGAGTTTAAAGGATCCTCTTTACAGGACCCAGCTTGAGAAGGCAGATTTTCACATGCCACTGACCAACTGAAGCATTAGCTTGGTATCATGATGGCATGCTTACAGATACGATGGAGAGACCTGAGAGAAAAGCAACATAGCCAGTTATAACAGCATGATAAATGAGGTGGCATTTACATGTCAGTGGTTCTGCTGTTCCTTCACTGTCCAGACTCTCCTCCTCCCTCGCCGTACACCTTCTCGCCAGCACAGCTCACCCTGTAGCACAGCATTAAACTTGCCTACCTTACACTCCCATTTTCAACCACATTCCTATGGAATATGTACCTAAGTGGTTTTCCTCCTCCCTCCAAAACTCCTTTCAAAATCAGCAGAATTTGCTTTAATAAGAAATTAACTAGATTTTTCTTTTAACTTAACGTTTAGATTTGAAAGCCAGGCTTGCTCATGACAAAGTGAAGCAGTCAAGTAAGCAGTTGTTATATATGCCTGTTCAAATCACCTGTATTTGAGCAAGTCGTCTTGAAACAAAGACACTTTGAAGTTAAATCAAGATAAAACATTATTGTGGGAAAGGGAATTTATTTTGCACAGGTGCAGATGGGTGTGGAAGCTAAATTGTTTCAGCTAGATACTCCTGAGATATCTGATAAGCTTTTAGGTAAAACCTAAGGATCCAAACTCAGAAGCAGACATGTACTTTTAAACGAGAGCCTTTATGTTGTCCTGCATGTTTAAGTCCTATGAACACAAATGCCTGTTCAAATAAAAAAAAAAAATCCCCAGTGGCACTTAGCACACATGCAAGGAGTGGCACTGCCATGGCTTACACAAGGCTATGCAATTAAAAAAACAAACACAGAAAACTCAAGTTTTCAGAACCATGCCAATACCTGACATTTGCTTCATTTCCAAGCATTTCCTTGCAGAGTAAGAAGAATCAAAGATAAAATGAGATCATTCATATGTAATTATGACATTTTACTAAGAAAAGCCTTTCTTTACCTTTCTGTAAAAAGCAAAGCAAACCAACCAACCAACCAGAAAATCCCACACAGTTTGAGGACAGGAAACTATTGGCAACACAGATACTCTGTCAGCTAACATCTGAAAAAATATCCACTTAATTTTCCTTCCATCTCAAATTTTCTTTAAGAAAAGGAAGACAGGGTTTGTCCACCTCTCTCCTTTATCCACAACACATGGGCAGTAATGGTCTTTGCCCATTGCCAAGTGTATCCAATGGTCTTTGCCCATTGCCAACTGTATCCACTGCAGCTCAAACACACACTGAAGTGCCAGAGAAGACATCACATCTCCCCTTTAGACATTAACAATGAAAAAGATTTCGTAAGGCAGAGGTGTTCCAAAGGAGATGAGAGATCTGATTTCTATCCAAACTCTAAACAAAGTTTCAGGTTGTTTTAAAAATCAACCAATCTTTAGACTATCTACAGAACAGTATGGGAAAAAAATCCTCACGCATTCTGATTTTCCCTTCTCCTCATTTATAGCTGACAAAGCCAGATTCTGAAGTAATCTCCCTCACAGGTGACTATGCTTGCAAGAGAAGATAGCCAACATCCATAAGCAATCAGCTGGAACAGGTTCCACTGATTTCATACAGAGAGAGAAGCTTAAGGCATTCTTCTCTGAATATGGATAATTAGACAATCTACTTTGCACAATAGATCAGACAATACAAATGCAAGCAGTGAATCCTGTAGGAACTGTTTTGTCTGTGTATAGGTCATTCCCAAATATAAACGCATGCTTCTCTGTAATAACACCATCATATTCCTGGTACCTCCACTACGTGAGCACAAACACACCTTCCTTTCTGTCATCAGTATACATAATAATGTAGACCTACAAGTGTACCCACAATTTTATTTTTGTCTCTTTTTCCTGTCTTCAGAAAACCCAAAGCAAGACTTCTTCTGGATTTATACCTGCTTAAAGTTTGATTCTCTTTTGACGTAACAAAGCTGGGTTACTGGCTCATTCTTTGGTCTTTCCATCTTACATGACTCCCTTACACTCTGAACCTTTCTTTTCCTTTATCAACTCCAATACCCAATAAAAACGTGTTTTCCATCTTACTTGAGTTCTAAATGTGATGTTTTGCCTTTTGTCATAAATTTTGATTTGTCATTGTTTTATCCCAGTCAGTTTATAATTTGGTTCCCCAAGTAATTAAGTAAAGATACCATTTAAAGCATTCACAATCATTTTGAATTACTGAAAATTATTTAGCATTTTAGTATGATTATCCCCCCTTCCAAAGAAGTTGCAACTGTTAGAACCAATCAAGGGATGCGGAAATAAGACAAATCTGCCTGGAATCTTATACTACTACCAACATTTCAGTAAGTATATGGAACACTCTCTATTGATCAAATGAGTGGAGACTTACATTGTATAGCTCGAAGACGAGGAATTATTGTGGGGCTACTTGATGGACTGGAGCTGTTACTGTTCAAACTCCTCCTCTTATCAAGATTGGGTGATGCCTGCACTGTTATTTTGTGCTGGAAGTCTGGAAGAGAGCAAAACAAATCAGTTTTAATGTTCTGATTAAAAAACTTCTCAGAAGAACATGCTGCTATACTTCTTAAAACAAAGTTATATAATGAATTAGACTTCATTATATGTAATTTATTTATACATGTAAGAGATATACATATTAAAAACACTGAAAAACTCTAAATGTAACAATTTGGATTTTGAGTCAAACAGGCAGGATTTCACACCTCCATGGGATAGGTTTGCAGGAACATGAACAACAGCAAGTGGACCTGATCTGAGACACATCCACACCACAAGCTGTTATTCAATCTTTCTGGTTGTCACAGAAGGGGTAAAAAATACCCCTCAGTGTTTAATCTCAAATGAATCAGTACTCATGACAATCAGATTTGCCTTATTTTTTTTAACATGTAATTCATATACACCATTAAAAAAAGCATTAACAAAGAGAAGTCGCATTTATTCATGTCAGAAAATCATGACAGTAAACTAGAGAATTACAAATATTTATAGCAAAGTAGTAAAAAAAAGAAAAATAAATAGTGAGGAGGAAAAAATTCATGAAATTAAACTTAACAATATGTCCCTCTAATCCCCGTCATCAGTGCAATTATATTGTACACTATTCTTAGAATAGAATTGTCTCAAGGACAAGTTCATCTGGATGTTCTTGATAACAACGGGCTAATTGCTATTCTGAATGAAAGTTTTTATTTTATCACTGTTCCAAGTTAAAAATAAGCAGAACTGGAAACAAAGGACCAAATATTCAACTGAAGCTTGCAATCCAGCATAAATCTAACTAAGAACCATAAATCTAACATGTTTGTCTGGGAGGCTGTAGGGTGGCTTTCATCTTATTTGCTCTTATTTTTAAAGTAAGGAAAAATAAGTTTATTTCAATAGTGCTGAAATAGTACTAAATATTACTGCCCCCTTTGTGTCTTTCCAGCTACCAGACAGCTACAATTTGGTCAGACTTGTGTTAACATAGCATCAAGTTCTTACTGCATTGGCAATAAACTGACAGACTTGACCTGGAAGCCACTGAAAGGAAGCCCATCAACCCCAGGATGCTGGTACCACTAATGAAGGCTTTCCAACCACTGGTGAAACCTTGAGTTTGTGTAGTGCTATTTTGTGGCAACATCAAAATGGCACCTCTAAACCACCCCTAAGAACTGAAAGACCCCCACTGCCTACAAACACACTTCCTTTGCAAAAGGGGGAATTTTAATGCATTCATGGGTAGAATGAAATGCTTTAACATCCACATTATACCATATCTGTATTCTGAAATCATCTGCTGCTGCCATTAATATGTTTTTTTACAAGAAATAAGGCACTGAAGATTGTAACTGCTGTGTTGTACTTGCAACTGCAGTAAGCGTGCAGTTTGGACCTACTGCACCTGTACCCCCCAGCCCTTTTGAAGCACTGGTTTTTTTTTGCTTGGTATTTGCAAGTTTAGGGCAAACAGCACTAATATTTGATCATGTTAGTTAAGTTCTGGCATGTACTAAAAAGGTACTTTTCTGTCTGTACAGAAACAATGATAACAGAAGTCTGAACTTTGGACCAGTATTAAAACATGTGGCTCTCATGCTAGTGACCTTTCCCTCCAAATGGGACGAACTTCTAGCTAAATCATTCTTCCAGACGAAATGAAGACCATTCCATGAGAATATGATATGTGAAAACTGTTTCCTTGCATGGAAGGAGCTATACAATTCTTACCAAACCCTTCTGTGCATTACAGTAGAAGAACCTGGCAATAAAATAAAATGGTAGCCAACACTGAAAACATGAACCATGGAACTGAAGAAGCTGGCATATTTAATCATTACATATACTGTGAACTTTAAAAGAATTGCAGACCTGAAGGCAAACTAATTCTGTGTCCATCTTTAAGTTTTAACCGGCTCCTTTTAAACTTCCCCTTCCTCTTCTTTACATTGGGTTTCTCTTGGTTTAACTGGAATATCATGATATTCAGCTCGCGCTCCAGCACGTCGATCTCGCGTTCCGCTAACTGCTGCTCACGGCGCTTCAGCAATTCTTCTTGAGATTTCTGCTGAAGAGCTGCTCTTGTCAACTCCTCTTCTCGTGACCGAAGCTCCTGAAGACAAGAGTCACAAAAGTAAAACTAAGTGAAATAATGTGAAGGCAGTATTAAAGGACATATGAAGTGCACAGTAGGTTGTATTTCCTGATTTATTTTTATGATGCTCTATATACATGCAACGGTGCATACAATCTTCTGCCAGTCCTCCATTCTGAATAAACCAAGATTCTGTATTCAGAATCAAGCATTACACAGATTTCCTTTTAACCATTTAACCTGAGTCGCTTTACTTAAAGCAGGTAAGCAGCGGCAATGGGGACAACACATGCAATCAAAGATTATCAGCTAACAGCCCAGCAGAAAATGTGCTTCGAGTATTTCACATGATGAGAAACTCTTGCACAGCATGAGGGTTGCCCTTGGATAGCTCCTACGCTTTAACAAATCCAATGACCTGACGAATACACAAATTATTGCCTTTATCTTAAATTCTCTAACCTTTCCTGTTTTTCAGCCATGTGTTAAGTAGCACTTTTCTATCTAGAAAAGCAATCAGTATTACACTGAATGTGGATTAGTGCAATAGGATAAACTAAGTCATACGACAGCTGTTTCTTAATTAAAATCTAGCAGGTATCTGTAACATCAAACAGCTATTAACCACTGAATTACAGCACACAGACTCCCCAACCCACCACTCTCAGAAAAGTTGTTCTTCTTTTGTTCTTTTTTAGTTTTGGAAAAGGAAAAACTTTAGTCAGGAAGCTAGTTAATTTTTCAGGTTAAATGAATACTCAAGGCTAAAGAGCTGTAAACCTAGCATCTAAAAATTATCTTAATCTTCAGCTTCCAAAATCTGTAAAAATATATCTGAAATTTAAGACCTCCCTAATTTTAGACCGTCCTTCATAGCATGGGACATATTACACAGGAAAGAGAGTTACACAGAACACTTATACTCTATATTGCTAATAATACTGTACTGGAAGTATAGGAAAAGGAGCACTAGATGTGACTCATACTGTATATGTTTCTCACGACATATATTTTTCATATGATTCTGTACATTCCACCTGGATTGGAACTGAAATTCAACTCAGAAAACCACCATTTGAAATAAAGCTATGCTAAAAGTTCAAGATAGCTAAGAATTTTATTTCTATTTAAAATGAATTAATTTTGTCACTGTACAATTTTATAATTGTGGTGTTGCTTGGTTTTGTTTGCCTTTGTTTTGTTTTTATTTCAGAGCAGACCACCTAGTTCTGCTCACTGGTATCCAGCAAAGTTGTGTGCCAGAAGAATTCCTTATTTCATACAGTGAAAGCAAAAAAACTACTCCCTGAACTATATTACTTCAGTGTTTTCAAATGAGGGGATGTACAAACGTTCTTGCCAAAAAGACCGTGGATGACAAAAGACAGGTTGGCACTGAAGCAAACTGGTTCAGTGAGAAGTGTCTGTTCTTCAGAAAGATACTTTTGGGGGTTTTTTACAGCTATAGCACATGTACACTGCTTATCATGGGTTTAAAATTTAATTGATATGACTGACAAATTTCATATGGTATACTAATTTTGAGTGAGCTTGTTTCAACATAATACTGGAAACAACTTTTTTTTTTTTAATTGACCCACTTAACA
Organism: Mohoua ochrocephala; assembly: GCA_013398855.1. NCBI lineage: Eukaryota > Metazoa > Chordata > Aves > Passeriformes > Acanthizidae > Mohoua > Mohoua ochrocephala. The sequence goes on along the minus strand of VZTA01006951.1, from coordinate 358,557 downwards.
TACAGTGTTTTGCTAAAGACAATTCTGCCTCTTGGAAATTCAAAGGAACCTGTCTTCATGCCAGCAAGTAAGGCTTTGGGTTGTGTTCTTCTGTTTGCTTTGGTTATGCTTTTTTAAAGATATTTAAAAACTTAATTTAGAGACTCCTGCAAATCCTCACTTTCCTCCTCCTCCTGTCCACTCAAAACAGGACAACCTAAAACAAGGGTTGAAAGCAGAAACTACATGAATTCAGACTTAGAAAAAAGATATTTTAGAGTTTAAATAGAAAAGATCCTTATTACTGCATTAGTACAGTAATAAAGGTACATTAGGAGACACTGTCGATTTTCCCTCTTTCACAGCCCTCAAATCCAGGTTCCATAAAGCTCAGCAACCAGGCAAAAGCTGAGGGCCTGTACTGAAATGGTAGACAGCCTAGAAGAAGTAAAAGTGTTTCCTCAATGAGAGATTAAGTATTTACTCTTTTCCAAATAAACTAATTAAAAACAGACTTACTGCAATTAGTTATGCAATGTTTCCACACTGCTCTACAATTAAAACACCCATTGTAAGGAAGCTTGGAAAGAATTCTATATTTAAGTTGCTCAAGAACATTTGTCAAAATAAGATTGTGATCTTCTCTTCGAGTAGGCGTCACCATCACTCATTTGCAGTAAGCCCTTGAGGAAATTCCTCCAGCTACAGAAGTTCCTCTTTTACAGGAGGAATGAGACTCCATGCAGAGGATTTTTGTATTATTATTATTATATGAATACTTTATAGACATTACTTTCTCCATAGTAGCTGATAGCAAAATTGATAATGTGCCAAATTAAAAAACCTCGTATATATGAAAAACCCTGTCTATGTCAAAGTTGCATGTTTTCAATCTCAAAAAAGTATATACCTCATTAGGGTAGATGCCTCTGGAGATGTACTTTGGCATAAAGAAAGTAAATTTCATTTTATCTTTTCCCCTCCCTAAGTGAGCTTAACTCACTTTTGCACCAAAAATATGACTCTTCTCACAAACCTTTTCACCTGCTTAATTAATCCTAGACTTGATTTAGTCAGATTTTTCTTGGACAGGAAATCTCATACTAGACTACTGCCTCCAGAAAAACAAAAAATAAACAGAAAGCCTGAACAGGAAGGCCTGTTACAATTGCTCCCAGAGTAAAAAGAGGAAAGTGGTTGGTTGAGCAGTTGCTGGAGGGGCCAAAAACAGACTTATGTTCTATGGCAGGTTGAGGCAAGCGAACACAGTAGCTGGTGACCCCACGGCAAGTAAAAAAAGGAAGCCTCTACTTTCCGTAGAGAGACTATAACTCAACTGCAAAGGAAGAGATCTGACAGCTACTGAGGCACACAGCTCAGCTCCAGCACACTGCATGCCTACTGCAGGCAGAGCAGACCACATCCTTACCCAGTTCTGTGAACCAAAATGGAAGAGGGAAATGCGGAGGGCAGAAGAAACAGTAGATAGGAAGTATGTAATAACACTGCAATCTTATGGGTGATCAGTAAATTCTACTACCACTATGCTGATAGTACAGCACATATGTAATATCACACCCAACATTAGCCAAAATCCACATACCGCCATTTGTGACATTTGATGAGAATAAGTGAAGGACAAGGACAAAGGCTACAAACAGTGACTTGCAAGACAAGAGTTTACTTCTTGCTTTTGTCAAACTTAGCGACTACATCTTCTATAAATTTTCTTCACAAGTCACTGCATCTCAATGATTGTCTTCTTTGTCTACTATCACTTCATGAAAACTAACAGCAAATATATACCGGGCAATAATTATACTGCAAGAAACATCTGCAAAGAAGGACTCTGTTTCTTCCAGAAGTATTTCTAACAGGGACTCGAGCACACTCAGCCTATTCCAATTGTTATCCTTACCAAGGTGTCTAAAGGAAAATAAAAAACTGGGTGATTAAAACCAAGCTGAAGTAAGTATAAGAGAAGACAAAGAGAATTGACAGTGAGTACTCATTTAGTACAAACATATCGTGACATGAGAAAGAAGATCAGTGATAAATCTGAGTAAAAAAACAAAAGAAATTGGATTTGCTGATTCATGTGTATGAGTTTGACCTGATTAATATCTGGCAAGAATATGTCCCAAATTGAAACATTGAAAGGCATCCATATGATCAGTCTATTCAGCAAGAAGAGAGATAAAAGCACCCTTCCATTTTTGGAAAAGAAGCCATGGGATACAGTCACATAACAGGATGAAAGGCTTTTCATTCTCACAGCTGAGGAGAACGTTCAACAGCAGCTGAAAATTCGCAGTCAAAGATTAGCTAAGGGATAAATTCAATTTAAGTGATAAATACAAACGTACAAGAAAAAAATAACATATTTTAAAAAAGAGTCTAGAATGCCACATTTACAGATCTACAACCTGTTTTCTTTGGGGAGACAGCTGTGGATATCTTTCTTTTTCAACTGTCTGTATATTTGCATGAGTACATTGGTAAGTAACAATTTAAAAGTTTCAAAACTGCCGTATCACATAAATATACATACACATACATTCCCTTCCTTCGCTGCCACGCAATTGGAAAAATCAACTTACTTTTTCCTTGGTCCTCAATTCATTAAATATCTGCTGAATTTCCAATTTCCAGTCATCTTGCATGGAGTGGAAAGACTCTTGAGGCATTTCAGTCATAACTGCCCCTTCAATGGCAGTAAGCTGTTCAAGAATTAAGGCAAACGATGGTCGGATATGAGGGTCCTGCTCCCAGCATTCTAGAATTTATCAAAATCCTGTCAGTTTTTAATAGCACATAGAACTTTTTGAAGAACTACGTGAATTTCAAGTTACTTGCTACTGCATTTCAAGTCCTAATGTGTTCTCTTTACCTGCAAGACTTCCCCAGTCCCGTCTCAATTTACAGAGGTGACATCTACCTACTTGTACTCAGAGGATTGCTTTTGTGTTAATAGTAAATTTTTTTTCACGTCTATCTTTAGCATCTGAAAGAGTAAAACTAGCAATATTGTACAGAAGGGATACATATAAAAGGTAGAAAAATTCATTAAACACAGGGAAATAGCCATTAGTAAGCAATGTTTATTTCTCACTAAAATATTTCCAAAATATTTTTGACACTCAGGAAGAAACAATGAAGAAAAATGGCATTTGCAATTCCTCCCCTGGGATTTTAATCTTACCTTGTATTACTCTGTAGTATAATCCCAGAATTTATGAAAATTAATGCAATTTTAATGTAAAACAAAATCTGTGAGATCAGAGCAAACACTGTACTGTTGCTACTGAAAAACTTAAATGCAACATAGTAACACTGTTTCCCTCAGAAACACACCCAACTCTCTGTAACACCGGACTGCTGTGTAAAGAAAAACAAAATACTTGGTACACAGCGCACAATCAAATGAGGTATTTATTTGGCAACCCCATGACTATCTCATACCCCCAAAATACAACTATTTAAATACATAGGAAGAAACAACATGGATACCTTTCATTAGTTTTGCAAATGGTTCAGGGCAGGTGGATGGAATGGGCAGAGTAAGTTTATTGACAGCTACTCCGTAAGCCACGGCGAGGCCATCAATGCCACGGTAAGGAACTTCTCCTGTAAGCAGTTCCCACAGCAACACTCCGTAACTACAAAAGGTAATTATTTTTAACAGTTATTTTCTGAGAAAGAAACAAGAACACAAGAAACACAAGGACAAACAAGTATCTGTCCAACCATGTACTGAAATTCATGAGGATTTCCCAGTCAAAGGTGAATGCCTTTAAGTCAGCTCTATTTTTGTCATCGTGTACCTTTCCATTATAGTGATTAAGCAAATTGGATGCGACTTTAAGACTGGCTCGCACTCCTATTCAAAATGTAAGCCTGAAGCCCCTTCTATAGAAATGCTAGTTTCACATAAATCTGACTTACAATAGGAAATCTGTCTGAATGACAGGAAAACAAGCAACCTTCTCCCCACCACCAAACAAACAAACAATAAAAAGTAATTCTTAGCAGAGTAATCAGGCCATTCCCCTTTCCAAATATTTCACAACAATTTACCTAGATGGACATACTTTTTCTTTTTTTTTTTTTTTAAATAATAGTAATAAAAATTACAGAGAACTCTCATCTTTATCTGAAGTTTGCATTTCTAATCCCCTCGTGTACATATAAAGGCCAGAACTTGTCACTTCACTTCCCACTGAAGATGCAACAAGACTGAGAAATTACTTCACGCACACACAACTAATTTCTCTTCTAATACTAGAAAAAATGCCCCCACAAAATCCAAACAAAGCAACATTGTTTCCAGTGAAAGGTGGTGGCATTAAGAGATCTTTTCTCGGTGTCAGGTAAAGAAATCAAGACTCACAGGAATTCCTACTGCAGTAACAATAACCGTAAGAATTTCTGCAATGCTCTCCACTCAAAGAAGAGCTGGGTGTTGCTTTTACCTTCTTTGGGTCTGCATGCCCAATGCTTGGCTTGTTCAAATGACCGAAGCCCCTACAAAGGGCTGGGACAGCAGGCTGGCTGCTGTGGCTCTAGAGCTCCTGTTCTACCACCACTGAAATGGACAGCTTTCACAGTCATTACGGTGGAAGTGGGAATTACTGGGAAGTGGGAAAACAATTAATTTAGAATGTTAGCCTAAAACGGACTGCAGGACTGGATTTGGTTTTTCGCTCCTCCCCTCATCCCCACACCCCATCCACTTCTCTTCCTGCCAGGGAACCACTTGTACGTGTAGAACAAGGATACAAAGGACAATGCATTGCTGCTTTTGAATAGTACAGTGAGCAGGCAAAGCAAAAATAGAACACAAACTATTGCTCCTGCCACTTCTCTCCAAGTGTGCAAAGAAACCGCCTGCAAGTTTTTCAGGACTAGACTGAACTCTCCAACACGAGAAGAAAAGCATTCTGCACCGGGGAAGTGAGGGCTATGCACCCCTCAGGACTAGAAATGACACCTCAAGTGGAGCAGATGGGACAGAGAGAAGAACACACACCAGTTAAGGTTTTCTATCACTGTCTGCTTAATGAGAAAAAGTCAGTCAGCATTATACACCACCTCACAACACCACTTTAAAAATAATAAAACAGCAAACTACTCAATATCAGCAGTGTTTTGTTATCTAGGGTCTCTTTGTCTGAGAATTTTTGCATCGCATAAAATCTTTAAAAGCTAACGAATTTACAGTGCTAACACTTCACTGAAAGCTGAAGAAAACAGTCTGTACCTGCTGCTAAAAGAAAAAGGAATTTTAAAAGTCTTGCACTTCTTAATAATTTCCTCCTGATTTTTCTGGTCTAATCTCTGCACTTGCTGGTATACTCAAATAAGGTTAAAATAATGAATTCCAATTTGTTTTAAAACAGTGGTGTTCTGACCATAATGAATACAACACTTCCTGTGGTACATACACATTTTATGCCTGATGGAAGAATCCTCCTGAACTACAGCTCATCCCGTCCTTGGAGAAAGCATAAAAAAAATCTCTCAGCAAGTACAGACTGTTCTAAATTCAAGTAATTCCCGTGTTCAGACTATTCCATATGTATTTTAGCATGAACTCTGAAGTTAAGAAAAACATTAAACATTAAATAGAAGTCACCTTTTATAAAAAGTTGTGTCACAGTATTAGCTTTAGTTGTATTTACAATTCAAGCCTTTAATCTTAAAGAGTCCTCAACAGTGCCAAGAGGGTGGTTGTAAAGTTTTAAACAGACCAACATGGTAACAGCCTTTTAATGAAAGCAGTCTTAATATCAAGTATCAAGAGCCAGCACTATGGGGGAAAAGCTGCAAGGAGGAAGCCTAAAGACATTATAGTCTTGACACACAGGAGCTTTTGGAAGGTACTAATCTGCCATTATCTAGGAAAACAACTACTTATTAACTCTCTCAACTACACAAGTGTCTACTTTGTGTATTAAATTTCACCAGTTCGCATACAATTGTCTTATTCCTACAGCCCAACCTTATAAGAAATAGCTTTTTTTTTTTAAAGAGCAAAAGCCATGTCCCTTTCCATCTTCAGCAAAAGGCCAAAGCCACAGGCATGTCCTTGAAATACACATTTTTAAACCACAATAACTAATACACTCCCAAAAATATGTTAAGTATTTTCATTATTAAAATTATTTTCCTTCAATCAAATGTGATTTAAGCCTATATATCTCACTCCAGTGAACACTTGCTGGTTTCACATATTTTACAAGCTGAAAATCTGAAGGCAAAGTTCTCAGTTTATTTTACTCTATCATCCATCTTCTAGAGCAGAGATTACTAAGCTTGCTACATGATTTCTAAGACTGCTACATGAATCACTTCAGATATATACAAATGTGCCAGGCAAAAGCAACTGCTAATTCTGCTGTACAGTAAATGCTTCCTGGCTCTGCCAAGGGCTTGTACAACCAAGACACACGTTACTGTAAAGAGCACTGCTGAAGCACACCATCAGCACTTGGAAATCTGTGGGCACATTTGCACTTTCAGGCTCCACACAAAACCAAGACTGACACACCACTCAGAAATGTCCGATGACTGATGGAAGGGTAGGGTCGGAAGAGTAGAATTCTTGTTTGGGAATTTGGAAGCACGTGCCAAAGTAAAACAAATACAGCAGTTAAAGCTCTGGTTTGAAAAGCAGAAGGATACACGTGCAGGGCCTGGAAAACACTAGTTCTGCTGTCTAGGATGACACCTGAGAACATACAGCCTGGAAGGCTCTGCATGAAAGTACTCCCAGAACATTTCCCAACGCTGGTAGATTCTGGAAGACTAGCTGGAAGTGTGAGTTGCCTCAACTTGAGCAGCCTCAATTGCTCTTTTTTTCCCTAGTAAGAGGCCTGCAGATTTCATTTGGAGCCTCAGCTCTCAGTATGTGTAACTGAAGTTTAGAAATTTGCTGAAACATACTGTGTTCTTGTCTTAGAGAGACCTATATACTCAAATTGGTAACCTGAAAGCTTTTTACAACAAAAACCACTCCTGTAACCAGGGTATTCTTTATTTGCTTTTCTTTTAAAGAAAGAGTAAAGATAAGCAACAGAATAGATCAAGGTGCAGCGAGCAGAAAATCTTTAGAAGCTAAGAAGGTCTAAACTATACTGCAAAACACAGCCTTTCTACTTAAAAACCTCTCCTGTTAGACTTCCAGCAGTGAACTAAATACTTACATTTTTACAAGAGAGGCGTGCAGAAGAGAAGACGAAGAAGAGAAATACTGTAGGTTCCAAAAATGTAAACTAATGTTGCAGCAGAATATAAAATAATTGCACCAAAGCATACCCCCTCAGATACCTAAAATCACAGCAACAAGACTGGACAGGACCTGTAATTAAGCATGGAATACAGCTGATTAGGGAAACGCCTACACCCAACCTCCATCCCGCAAAAGAAAAAAAAAATTAAGAAAAAAGTAAGAAAGAATGGAAAAAAAAAAGAATGAGGCCAAAGATGTTTCCCAACTGGGCATCAACTGACACTGATGCAAATAAAATTGGTTCCAGAGACAAGACAAATGAGTGTCACAAAACAGCAGTACAGATACAGAACCATCCCGAGAACACCAAAAGTATTACTTCATGCTGTAGAACATCATGCATCTAAGCAAAATAGGACCCTATTTAAGAATTATACAATACAGAGCATGCACAAAGCAGCAGTAGAAAACAGATTAAAGTCCTCCCCTCCTTCCCCAAATAGCTATCTTGGATCCTTCCGAGAAAACATATCAAAAAGAAAGAAAATGCAGGCTTTTCAAGGTGAGGCACAGCAGCTTTTAGAGCCTATTGTGCAATCACTGCTTTTCTGCACTCACAAAACAGCACTACATTAAAACTAAAGTTGAAATTGCCTTTCTACTGTACATGTATCCCACACTACACCACTCAAAAATAGCATCAGTAGTGAGAGCCATATTATTTATATTATCCACAATAACATCTTAAACGAGAAATTCACAAATTTAACACAGGGCGTTTCCCACCTTTAAAATTAGAGAGCAAGTTAAAACAATTTTGTGCTGAATACACTCTCCTTACTCCAGCTACTGGAAGGAAAATCTCTATAAATGTAGAAGCTTAACCCTAGTATTAACTTTTACACACAATCACATTCCAGATTCCTAAAAACAGCACTAATTCAAGTCAACACCTGGCAAAGTTCTGGTCTTCACCTTATTTTTACTTATCAAACATATAAGGTAATAATTGGTTGGTCCCATTTCTTAAGCAGATTGAGTGTTTTCAGATATCTAACATAAAATAAACCTACCAAAATGAGATCAATCATACATTAATGTATCAAGAGCATACAGTTATGTATATTAGGACTCCAGAGAAATAGTTGGGTATATTAACCAAAAAAAATTTTAAAGGCTTCTCTTAATGAGAGCTTGCTTTAAAAAAAAAAAAAAAAAAAAAATCTTTATTTTCCCTCTTCCTCCCCCAGTTTGTAAGTAATAGATAATAAAAAGTATGACAAGTGAAGTAGATACTAAAAAATGTGTTTGTTTCTTAGAAGAGCTAAACTGGCCATATGTTAAGGCAATAACCTAGCAAACCAACAAAAAAATAAAGTCTCTCAAAACCCTCAACACATTTCCACCAAACATGGTCTTCAGCAGACGAACGTCTTACCTCCAAATATCACTTCCTTTAGAAAACATGGAGGACTTGATAACTTCGGGAGCCATCCACGCATAAGTTCCTGCTGCACTCATTTTGGTTGTTCTGTGCCACTCTCTAGCCAGACCAAAGTCTGTAATCTTCAGAGTTTTATTACAAATGTCATCGTGCTCCATCTTCTCTAGTAACAAAACTGCAAAAGATTGAGTTTGTAAATTAAAGCAATGACAATAAAAAAAAAATCCATTCCTGTTATTAATTACACATACAACTTGTACTGCACAGAAAATTGCATACTTTTAGTGTTGTGAAAATATTATTGCAATTTCTACATGCGTGAAAATTTTTTTTGATAATTTTAAGCTATTCCAAGCTACAAACCCAAGAAATACCTACAGTGTCATGAGCTCTTTATGCAACTGTGGGAGCATATATTAAATTGGCATAAGAAATACACTGGAGATGTAAATCACATCATTTAAGAAAGCCCAGAATCCTAATATCCCAGATGATGACAGGCTGTCAGAAAATTATCCACTTTGCAACAAGATTCTGGAATAATAAAAACAGCAGCAATAGTAAACGAAAAACAAATGTTAAGAATTCTTATAAAAGACTGCTAAAACAAAGCAGTCACTGTCACTGTATAAAAGCCATTCTTAAGACTGCACCCAATCCTGGCCCCTACTCGTCTCAGAACCTGTGCAACTGAACTGAAAGAGGCACGGGGAAGGACACAAGCGGGATGCTCAAAACAACATAACCACAGCTACAAGGAATGGTTAATAGACAAGAAGCCTTCCCCTAGGAAAAGAAACATTTGCAAACAAAAACCTATACAACAATGCCTTGGTAATTAAGAAAACTATGGGTAATAACTGTTCGAAGTTTCTTACTACAAGAAATGGACTTCAATGAATAAAATCAGCAGATAAGAATCAAACACGTGCCCGTTGTTCACACTCACATAGGTGAACTTTGGAATTCTTGGCATGGTATGTGAATATTATTATTTAACATAGATCTAAAAAGCATCTACACAAATTCACAGAAGTCAACTTGATATAGGGAACCTATATCAAAAAAATTAGTTTATTTTCAAGAAATCCCTGGGCCACAAATCAGAACAAAGTTGGGAAACTATATACCAGGGGAATTAGTTTGCCTTGGGAGTCCTTGACTGGCAACGGGCCACTGGACTTGGATACAGTCCCTTTTATGTTATACACACTGCACCTTCATGAATGTTAAAGAGTAAGTTATCCTCTTTTTGCCGTTGCATCCTAAAGTGTCTGACTTGTTTACAAGACAACATTAGTGGCAGAGTTGTAGTACCTCTTCAGGAAACAGCGTTACAAGAAGACAACTGGGTTACTGTGTTAGAGCTCACAAGGAGGGAGACAACAGATGGAAAGGAATCATTTTAACACACCTTAATTTTAATTCCATATTCAGTTCCTCTCCCACTGTTTGTGAGAGCAACTGTTAGTTTTAACTTTCTGTTAAAATGATCTCTTGGGACAAAGACCAAAGATTAAATTCCATGTAAGAATCATAAACATGTGTTTTCTACCTGCATATAGTTCAAACACAGTACAGGAAACCCATTAATGAAAAGGCAGATGAAGAATTACCCTCCCTTACAGAAGAAAAACCGATGACCTTGTGCTTGCAATTGAAAGAAATAATTTTTACCGGTAGAGATTAAAACTCTTACAAATATTTCAGAAATTACATCAAATCCAGATAAAAGGAAAAGAACCCACATTCCATTTTCAGTAAGCTTCTTAACAGAGTAAAAGAAATTAAGGCCAAAATGGTACAGACAAAGCAAGAGCTCACCAATGAGAACCACCAGAACAGGTTAAATTCATGCAGCAGTTTTTATAGTTTTATACTTGAATCAAAGACCTATTGTTTGCTATTCCATTTCAAACATGTTCAGCAGAATTCCTGACATTCCTTGTCAGTCAATGTGACCGAAACCAAAAACAGTCAGTCTTGCAAAAGGTAATAACTGGCATGTGACCAAGTTTCATCCTACAAAGGGACAACATATCTTAGCAGTTCAAACTTCCCTTTCCGGCCGGTAGCCAAGCAAACAATACCGTACACACATCACTTAGCAGCTGGGCAGTAAAAATGCTCAGCATAGCTGAGTAGCACTCCGTAAGAGCTTACCTTGGAGTAGCCTAGCAACCTTTACTATAGCATCCTTCTGCCTCTTCCAAAGCTTCCTGGCCCTTGCTGGCTGCTAACCTGGAAGAAGTCATCTTACAATCACCAGATCGCTCTGTTTACTCAGCACCCCCTTGTTTCTTTTTCAAACTCTTTAAATTGTCTTTTCTGGCTCCGATATACATGCAGTGTTAAGCTGGGCAAGAGCCAGTTTAGCACTTTTGGGTTTACGTCAATATTTTTCAGACTTTTTATTTTCCACAAAGAATGAAGTTCATACTTACATCAGAGCTTTGCTCCTGGCAAGCCCAAAATACTTAGATGTACAAAGACTATTTGAAAACAAAAACCACCAAAACCCACAGATTACATTAGGTATGCAGAAATGCAGGAAAATCCTATGTCCTTACTTATTTACATGTAAGTAGGACATAGGATAAGGATATTTAGATAACACCTTATTTATTTCTACATAAGCAAAACCAGACACTATATTTCTGAATATTCAAAATCGAAGCAGATTAAGTCTGGTCCAAGAAAACTACTTCTCATCAAACTAATGTAAAACTTCACCTTGGATCGTTACTCAAACATTCCATGTACTACAGCCAGAAATAAAACAATGACCAAGTAGTTTAAGGTTGCATATGATTTCTACCAGCAACAACATTTTCAACTAAATTCTGAATTAGTACGTCTCTCTTGTGACTCTACCTTTCTGCAATCTCATGATCAAGGGGAAAGCAAATTTATTAACATCATAGAGGAGAGGCTTGGGTGCCATATAACAGGCACTCCTTGAATACAAGAGACAGTGCATGCCCAGAAACATTTACAGCTGGGCAACAAAGAGATGTTATTTTCAGTAATTCCTGAAATATAAATCAACAAGTTAAAGATAAGAGCCAGTTAAGTCCGAGAGAAAAATTAAAGCCTACAAATGCTATGCAGTAAACTGGTATTAAAAGTGGTAGATAAGATATCCTAGAATCATAAAGGTTGGAAAAAATCTCCAAGATCATCGAGTCCAACCTTTGACCAAACTGCACCGTATCAACTAAACCATAGCACTAAAGTGCCACATCCATTCGTTTCTGGAATATCTGCAGGGATGGTGACTCTACCACCTCCCCGGGCAGCACAGTCAGAAGGCAGTGCCCACTCTAAGAAAGAACAGACTATCACACTAAAAAATATGCAAAGTTGCGTAAGATCAATCATAAAATCTATAGCTATAAAGAAGAGATGAAGGAAGAAGAAATGCCTGGCTGTTCTGGCTAACAGAAGGAAAACTAGCAAGCTACGTGTAGCTGTGCAAGTAGTTCATGCAATTCTAAAAGGCACTAAAAAACGGTTTGTTTAGTGGAAACAGGGAGGCATCAATAGAATTTTACAAAGCATAACACCTCATATGAAATACTGAATGACTAAACCTGCACATACGTGTCCAACAACAGGAACTGAAGCAGACACAGAAAATAGAATAGTTAGGATCTAGTAATGTCTTTTATTTAGATAAAATCAGAAGAGCTTGTCCTTTTTGCTAGGCTAAACAAAGGTTTAGAGAAGTTATGAAAACAGAAGTTACCCATACCTAAAAACAGAATGCAGACCTACAGCACCGGCGCTCTTAACAACAAAATATTTTCCTGGGTGCTCCGGCTGGTCCATCTTACAGGCACACTTGTGATTACACTCAGTTCTAGATCTGGAGCTACCAGGGTGGGGAATTTTACTGCCTCTTTTCTCCCATTCCCCTGCTGGCCCTCCTCTGCGGTGTAAAGCACAGTTTATTCCTCAAAAAAGTCACAAGATCCAGCATACATTCCTATTAATGGTTCCTGAAATAGTGCCATTAGTCTTTCTTGCTTTCTGCACTATCATTGTTACAGCTGGAATATTTTTCTACTGATCTTACAGCACAATGCAAATATTTCATGGTGTAACAGTACACAGATAAGATGTTCTGCACACTTTTAGGAACTAAAATCCAACACTTGCCCAAGACTGCAACGGAGCCAGCCGGTACTTCCCAAGTCTGCGTTCCTCTAATTAGAACAGAACCAGCAACAACTCTTTGCCATGCCACTACTGTTTCCATACAAGATGTTCTTAGTCAAGAAAGGCACAGAATTTAGGCTCGAAAAGGAGGCACAGGTCACAGTAAAATCCCCATCAATCCCCAGTTGCCACTCCTTTTCCTGTGCCATTCCCATCCCATCACTCCCATCTCCAAACTCTCCACTCAGGCAGTAAAGCTCTCTTTGAGGTGAGCAAAAGGTGAGATATGCATAAAGTGGCAGACCAAGTGTGGCCAGAGTTGAACAAGAACTGCGGTCTCTGTTCTTGTGATCTTGGGATGAAATTTTATTGGGGAAAAGGAAAAATGAAACAAGAGCCTACATATGGACAGATAAGCCAGAAATAATAGATCAGAGCACATTTAGACTAATCGGATTCCTGGGGGCGCACATCTGCCAAACTCAGACAGGTACAGAATGATACCCCCAGTGCTACTTTCAAGACTAAGCTGAAAGCCTAGAGAAGAACCAGAAGTATTCATTTAAATTGCAAGCACTTTGTTTAAAGCATAATTCTAAATAAAAGGCTCATGTTCCTGCCTCAGCTTCTCTCCTTTTTATTTCTTAAAATTCATGTAACTTAAGAAACAGTATTTACAGCAAGCCTGAGGGAGGCCTGGACAGACATTTTAGTGGGCAGCACATCTAGGAAACCTCTACCTAGAACTAAGCTCTTCAGTGCTACTCTTTTTATGCAAGTTATTTCCTACAATCTTAGTTTTCCTTTGGTTCTAAGTACATATAGATCGTATTTCTCCAATCTTATCTAGCCAAAGTCCCCATTTAATACAACACTTATTTTGAAATTTTTTTTGAAATCCAAAGACTTCATACAGTTAAAATCAGTTTTACTGCATGAACAATGGATTCCAGTGTTTTCAGGTGACTTTTTTCAGTTACCAGCCATACAAAATAATTAAGTAAAAAAGGTACTCTGAGAGAAGCCAAGGCAAGGGATTCAACACCTTTTTTAATAGTTTGGATGTACTGAATTCAAACTATCTTCTAATGCTTAAGCTTAAAAAAAATCATCCTGAAATACTGAAGTCCATTCTGTCCCTCCTATCATCTTTATATTTTCTATTACACCCTCTTTATATTACCTATTTTGTTAGTACTAAAAATTAAACATTAAGCAACCTTATTTTCCTAAGTCAGTCAATTGCTACCAACCACTTCTTGCTACTTTATCTGCAGTTTGCTAAATAGGTGACTATCACGGGTTTTGCAAATATAAGCTATTTAATACCACAGCTATTTAAGTTACTATGATTGCAGGTAAGAATGCCCACATATCCACTACATTCACCACCACTGATAAAGTCATTCCTAGAGAATACTTATAGAGGAAAGAAAGTTGTTATGCTATATAACCCTACTTGCAAACAGAGATTGTCCAGACAATGCTGCTACTGTCTCTGTTCCCCTCGCACCCAGGCAGTTCCCTCTCCAACTGTTTGCAAGCCAATCTGGTTCCTGTTAATTCATTAAATCAACATGCAACAAAACCAGCAGGGTGACCCTGCATCTTTACCTGGGGACTAACAGGCAGAAAAAAACCTCATTAAATGCTGTATATTCTGTTAATGAAACACAATACCTTGCCCATATTAAGAGACCCACCTCCATCATTTGGAACTGTTATTTGGCTCCAATTGTAATTGGAAATTAAAATTTCAACATTGCTTATAGAAGCCATGTCCTGGTTTTATTAAACTGTAGATTAAGTATCACCGTGAAAAAATTAAGTGTGTGAACCACAAATTAATTATCACAGTGAAAACATTAACTGCTCAGAACTCTTCTGTATGCACAAAAGATGATACTTCTGCCTATACAGCACCACTTCTTAAATACCCTCCTTTTCTCCCGTGGGTTCTCAGGATGGGTTCTGTTATCTCTGTAGCTAGTATCTGTCAGATTGTGATTGTCTCACTGAATTAAGTTCAGAGGTCACCATCAGCAAGGGAATTTTATCCTTTAAACACTGATTACATATGCAGGAGACTTTTTCATTCTATGGATACTGTGCTCCTCTATTATCTATGTCCCTTTACAGCGGGCATATAACCAGTTCTTAATTTTCACACTTAACTGAAAAGAACAGTTTGTTCTTAAATGCATTTTTCTAAAAACATCCAGCTTTAAAAAAAATCCAAAACCCAACAACCCAAAAAACGTACCTCACAGGAGCCAACACATACTTAAAAAAAAAAAAATCCTGAACAAAGTGTTCCCAATTGGAAAGCCAAAACAAGACGAGACTTGACACAAAAAGTCCTTGACAGCATGAATTGACAAATACACACCAACCTTGTAAGGAAAGCACATCCCATATTAGGACATGTGACACAGGAAAAGCACCAAAGGATGAGAATGACCGGGAGTCACCTGCCTGTCTGGAGAAAATGGAGGGAAAAGGAAAGAGAGAAAAAGGGACAAGAGATTTCAACAGCTTCAACACACCTTGCATCACCATTTTTTGCTTCCCCTTCACTTCTTTAATAACTATTATTAAAGCAACTTTGGGCAAATGGAAACTTGAGAGAAAGAAGCAGTTTTAACAAGTTATTGGCACAGACTACAGATGCTGCAAGTTACTTTACTGCATGCCATTTGTGCTTCACTTGCTCTTCAGATAGGTCTGTAATGCAAAACAGAAATTTCTATTGTGCTGTAAGAGGAAGTACTAGAGGTAACAAGCATTTATAATTAGACATTCAAATAATCATAATTTAAGCACTAGATCAGCAATAAATTCTGAAAAATGTAGGTTTTGGATATTACATCAGCAAAAAATCAAAAGCAGACTGGACACTAAACATTCTCAAGTTCTCTTTAATAAAATACTAAACTCTCCGACTTAAAATACTAAATTTAAGAAAAACGACCTCATTAAAGCAATTCCTCCATAATTCTACAATTACATGGAGATCAGTCAATACTGAAACTTAGCTTTAAAACTCAAAACATGCAGTTGTGTGGTATCTACCAGGAACTTCACTACTTATTTGAAACAGTAATTACTTTCTTTTAAGTTCTTCCTTTGCTTGCTATTTTTAAAAGGCAGCTCTGAAGAAAAAAAACCCCAAAAATAGAAACTAAAAAAACAGTGACCAGAATGGAGGCAGATGAGAAGGGTAAAGTTAGGTGGTGAATTACTGACAAAGATAATCTAGTTTCAAACTCTGCAGAATAAAGTGGCTGTGAATCCATTCCTTAAAGAACACCATCTTTGTTATGAAAGTGATTTATTTTTTTAAGGAACTTCACCCTATTCTTAAAAAAACCAAAATATAAGGCAAACTAAAGCTTTTATGTTCAAACTGCATAAAATGTCTTAATATATAATACATCGGGTACAGTTTCCTCCAAGAGAAACTTTGAGAAAACATATTCATTTCCTCCCTAACCCAAATTTAAGACCTGGCCATTCCCTAAATCAATATATGTCATACAACATAAAGAATTTACCAGGCAATGTAGATGAGGTTTATAATTTCACAAATGGCATCCAGGGGCAAGAGCTGACAGAGGTTACCTTCCTTCAGAACTAACAATTTAACTTATCTATCATTAGTCAAATCACCTTTCCAAGATCTAGTTTTAAAGCCATGAGTATTTAATTTAAATTTGGCCTGGATTTATAGTTATTTTTTTGAAGTAAATAGAACATGACTCGATGCAGTTTGATAGTTCAAGCCAATCAAAAGAGTACACAGCTTCTGAGTACACGGAAGTATTTACATAGTTGGCATACTTTTCCTGATCGTAACATATTACTCTCGGCAATTACGAACTTCCTTGTTGCTTTATTTTTTGTGATCCATCTCAAGGTGCATTTGACAACATTGAAATCAGAATATTAATACAAAAAAAGGTCACATCAAAATGAAATAAAGTATAATATAAATACATAGATACATACCTAAAAAACTAAAAAGACATTCTGCTTTTAAAGGTGACTTACTAGCAAAGCTTAAGTAAAGAGGTGCAGGCTGATGTCACAACCAAGACAGTAAGAGCCTGCTGCCACTGAAATACTTACCTTAACCTCCTCTTCATTTACACTCCCTCACCCTCTACAGCTTTTACCCCCCTGACCGAGTCTAGCAACTGGGTAATCTTGGGAGACTCAACCAGCCAGACAGCTCAGCAGAAAATGAAGCCTGCAAATAAACCAGCTGAGAGTAGTTTCCTGCTGGATCTCTCCAAAGCTTTAACCTGGCTTACTGACCACACAGGCAGAGACAGGGATGTGTAGATTCCGCTGACAGTGGGGAGAGGGCAGAAGCTGCCTGGAGGTGGGTGAGGAAGCCTCCTCATGCAGCTATAGCTGCCCAAGGAAGCCACACGTCACCTGTTGCAACAAGTGGGAAGTCAAGCAACATTTCCGAAACAGGTCAACCCTTTTACATCCAGTTTTAGTCAGAGATTTAAAGATAGGATCCAGCTTTGCTACGTTTTTTTTCCATTATAAAATCACCTTTGATGAAATTTACTATTGAAAAGAACCCATTAAATAAACTGAAGACAAAAAGAATTCCTGGGTCCCTTTGAAGATGCCAACTGCTAAGAATTCAAATTCTGGCTGTAGATACCTAGTCAGGTTTAGTCATTAAGTTCCTGTAGAATCTCATCAGTTAACATGAAACTCCTTTAACATAATTTCTACGAGGTTACACTTTTTATAAAGAGTTTTTAGGCCGTCAGTTTCTTTTATAAAGAATATTTGAAAGAGTCTTACTGTTTTAACAAAGGAAGAATTGCCAAACAACCTGTTTCCAAACACTGCAGGAAAAAACCAGACAATTTTTGAGCCCACTTATTTTTTTTAAATACAAAACTTGGGAGGAAAAAAATTCCCATCAAAATTATATTCTGTGGGGTAGGATTCCTGCATTCCATCCTTGCAGTTTCTTCAGAAGCCTCTCAGGACTGTGCATTTTCAAGAACTCTAATCTTCAATAGCAAAATGAAAACACTTATTTTGAAGTGAGAACTCTGCAAACTTGACAGGGCTATCTTTCTCTTGGGAAAATGAAAGGGAAAACTGCTTGTTTGTCTCAATAATTAGTGTAACATTAAGCAATGAGGTAAAAAGTACAATTTTTTTTTCCTTTCTACATAATACAGAAGGAAATAAAAGCAATTATTTTCAGGAATAACAGTGGCATCTAATCCTAATAGAAAAGAAAATCACAAAACTGCCTAAACATTTATAACTAAAATACAACCAGTTCCGAGGGTTAGTTTGTCCTATGATGAACCACAGCAGTGAAGCATTTACTCCTACATTTCTGAGAGGGAGGGCCGACTTATCAGCTCTGAGTTAATAGCACACCTGCCAAAACCCAGATTTTAGTCACTACGAAGAGAACAAAGCATGATTATGTAGCCAACATTGGCATGTCTAGGGCTGATTTAACTGGAGCTATGACCCCACACACACACACAAAAAAAGGTTAAAGTTGGCAGGAAGCTCCAAGAAGGAAGAATACTTCTGTGGTGACATTATACAAATATGTAATTTTTCCAATTTACCATATTTAATCCATGAATTTAATATGCAGTAAGTGGGTTAAAATTTAAACATCCGCTTACTTTCAGCGACTGGACTGAGGTAGGCTCTTAGTAATATGGCCAAGCAAGGTAAAAATGATGAAATGTAGTTTTAAGATGTCAGTCCAGGAACGTGCACTGCACCAGTTGTTATATTTGTACTGCGACTGTAGACAGCCAAGTCATTTGGTATTTATCTGTTTGTATGTATATATAATCTGTATTTATGTTTGCTTCAATAAGCCCTAATTTTGCTTCTAATAAACAAAATAATCCCAAAGCTAAAAAAAAAAAAAAAAAGAAAAATCCCTGCATTTTTAGAAGCATTATTACTGAAAGTCATTGAAATGTATTTCAATGCCTTAAATTTTAACAAATAATCAGAAATAAAATTCAAGGTCAGAAATTACCCTACCTTGCAACCACTCCTTGCAAATGTTTATCGTACAAGGTCAGCCTGTTTCAGAACTTGAAACACTGAAGCAAGTTTAGAAGAGAGTTCATACTCAGCGGTAAGAAAACTTACAGATGGCAAACAAAAAGCCATTCTCTTCTAAGGTCAAAGAAACCACAAAATAGCATTCAACATCCAAATACAGTTCAGTGATGTGTTACTTCTCTATTCTTTTGAGGTTGCAGAACATAACTTTTTCATGGAACTTTTAATATTTGCTAAGAGGGTCCAAAGACATGCCCTGTCCCTGCAGTTCCAATGGGGATGGGGGAATAATCTGTAACTGAAAACTCAGTTATATCTCAATTTTTTCTAATGCTTGGATAACACTACCCATGTCTAAATCCCAACCACACTTTGAAGTCTGTTTATTTAAGTACAATACCTCATTTAATAAGTGTTATGGTCAGCAGTTAAACTTATTTGTCACTGTTTAGGGGAATTAACAAAATTGTATAAGTATTTTAACAGCTAATGGGAGGTGTTTAGCTGCCTGTTTTTCCATTGACCTTTATGGAAATGGGTTGCTTGCTCAGTGCAATTTTCAGAGGCAGGAAGGTATGTGAACATATCCTCGGGGTACCAGCTTTAAAAAAAACCCCCAAAATTGAGCCAAGTAATGCTTGAAGTCTTCTTTAATATATAAATATTAAAAACACCCTTATCCAAAGTCCTACACTTCCATTTATAATGCTACCCCAAAACAGAACTCCTCATCATCAAAAACAGTGAGCAATCACAAGATACAGACTAGAATGTGATTCCTCGTATTCTCCATGAAGAGATCAACAGAAACTTTGGTGCAAATGAACCTCCTGCAGAACCTGCTAGGAATGAGTATAACACAAAGCAGTAAAAAAAAAAGAAAAAAAAAAAAGAAAAAAACCAATCTTCCAACTGCTGTAAACCAGATCACTTGGTGTTTTACAATCACAGAACAAAGACAGAGAGAAGAAAGACATGAAAAACCAAGTTAGATCCAGAGAAAGATCAAAGTAATGTTACTCTTGACTTAATAATCCTACCTGTTAGAGATGCAGTCTCAACACCAAATAAGAAATAACTCTCAACAGTTGTCAGATGGACATTGTTGGGGAAACATTAAAATGAAAGTCTGTATTAAAAATGAATTATAAATAGGGGTATTAAAAGTTCATAGGGTTTTAATTAATCAAATTACATATAGCTACATAAATTATATATAGTGTTTCAGCCTAGAGTCTTGTTTTCAGCATTAAGCACTACATGTAAATATACTTCAGCCTTGTTAAGTTTGAGGGACTTTGTTCTAAATTAATGAGCAATTTTTTTCCACCTGTTAGTGTCCAGACTTGAGACACAGAAAAACATCAAACAGAAGCAAATTTAGAAGACAGTACTTGAGGTGAAAAAAATGGCTACTGCAGTTAAGTCTTCATCTACAAACAAAATAACTGCTGGATGTTATTCCTCCTCTGAAAGCTTAGGCTGTACAAATACCGCGTTACAGAGCAGTTCACAAAATTTCATTTGACGGATATTGTATTAAAATCATAAGGTTTCTGAATATTATTTTAAAATGCTGAAACACATCCTTCAACTGGAAATTAGGCCTCTACAACATTTTAACACTATAGTTATTAACAGTTGAGTTATTTCCATGGTAGATTGAGACAACTGCAGCAATCAGTTACTCAAAACTGTTCTCTCTTGAATTCCAGCACCTTTCTGAACACGAAATACACAACATATTTATATGCAACAAATAAATATATCAAGTGAATATTAAAATAGGCGTAACACACAGCATCGCCTTTGATGAACTGGAAAAAGATAATACTCTAGCTCAAGGCTGCTAAGCATTTCATGCTCCCACAGAACCCAGCTAACCTTCAGGGCTTCTCAAAAACCAGAATCCCTATCTGCATAGTCTGAGCACACATCAAATAATGAAAAAATTCACTGGGAGCAATGTTTTATGAAACACAGAACTCTTTCATGTGACATAAGGACATTCAAAAGAAAAACTTACTGGAATTCAATGGCATGTTAACTTTAAGTAGATCATAGCCTTCAAAACAGCTGCTGTTTCCCAAATTAATGAAATTTTGCAATCCTACCGATGTTTGCATGAAGGTGGTTTGATTTTGGTTTTCTATGTTTTTTTTAAAGAATACTTAGCCAACAAGGTTAAAAAAACCAGAGCTCCTTTCTGCTTATACACTTCTGGATGCTTCAGGACGTATGAGCAGTTCTTAATGTTGTCATGCAGCAGCATTATCTTTACAAGAAAGCACAAGGCAGGGCTACTGCCTCTCAGAGATGGGATAGGAACCTGGTCTACATGGCACGATTTCCAGCTTTATGAGATTTCAAGTAATTAAGAACAGCGTAAAGCATTTAAGTACCGTGACTTCCTCTGTGAAGACAGCATGGAAAACCACAGCATACAGATTTTAAACTGCTAAATAACTTCTGGCCCACTATTTTACCCGACTGACATTTATCAAAGTTCTACAACGTTCTCAAATACATGGTTCCTATGGGTTTTATGAAAACCAGTTGCCTTATGGCAGAGGAACTTCAGTTAGCTCTGCCAGAAAAAAACATCCGCTCCCCTCCAGACCTCGGAGACACCAGCCACCAGGAGCTTAGCAGCGAGCCAGGCAATACAAGCAGTGTCAAACCAATTACGGCATATGCAGCCTGCTACAGGAGGTGCAGGAGTCACCCAGCACTGGAGATGGGCACCTTGGGACAGCCAGGCTTTGCCCACCAGGGACACTGCAGACATGGAAGCGAATATGAGGGTTTAAGTTCCACAAATGGGAGCGCCAAGAGGAGGAGACTGAGATGCAGAACACATACCCAGAGAACATCAGGTTTTTTAGTTTTGTTACACCACAACAGGTGAGCAGTAATTGGCACGGTGCTACTGACAGAAAAAACTCCAAATTTCACTGCCATTAGTGGGCATCTTGGAACTTTATTTTCAAAGGAAGTTACATTGAAGCTCAAATCTACTGAAAAGTCATTTCTCTTCTCTCTCAAAACTACCAAAGACAATTGTAATAGAATTTAATTTTGAATTCTCTTGGTAACTGTACAAGATTCTGAATTTCAAACATTTAGTAACAGGTAAGTAGTCCTTACAGCTCTACTCATGATGTGAACAAGTCTTACCTCTTCAAAACAGTTAAGAGACAAATTATGCACCCTGGTGATTTCAGAATACGTAAAATCAGTTCAGAAGATGGCAGATAGGCTTAACTCTACTTTCTTACTCTTCCTCTCCCTGAACAACTAGCCTAAAGTTGCTGGGTGGAGAAGTGAGAGAGAAAGCAGGTTTTATGAATTCTGGAAAACATCTCCATCTTATTTTAAAGGTGTTTACTAGCATAACTTGAGCAATTCTGCTGCAAATAACCTCTAAAAGCAAAGAAGCAGACATAATTTGTTCTTGCTTTTCTCAAACTCCAGGACACCTTGCCTCATCAAAAGCAACTGATTCAACAGTTCTGTCAAAACACATCACACTTCCTTTTAAGGTTTTAAAATCAAATGATTTCTATTCTCTAACTGCTTCTCATGATACTAGTTCAAGGAACATCACATTACAATGAATTGTCCAATGGCAGTTTCACTGCCCTTTCGTATGTCAGATTCC
The DNA here is from genome assembly GCA_013398855.1 of Mohoua ochrocephala. NCBI lineage: Eukaryota > Metazoa > Chordata > Aves > Passeriformes > Acanthizidae > Mohoua > Mohoua ochrocephala. Next base: position 336,000 of record VZTA01006951.1, on the reverse strand, counting down.
TTCGGATTTCAAGTACTGTTCCCACCAGCACTGTCACTTCCATGGTCTAATTCAACAATCCTTGAAACTCAAGCTGACCTTGACAATTTCAAAAAGCAATATAAACTCAACGCCCTTCACGGAGCTGAGGGCTGCAAAGGACCCTGGGATGTTGCAGGAGCTGGTGAAAGCCATATCAAACCGAACCCTGCTTGCATATCCATCTATGACAAGGGAGCACAGAGCACTTTATCAGTACTGCGTTAGTACACTTAATCTACACATAATCAACTTCGTAATCGTAGATAGGTCTATGCCATAAGCAAGATATTCTGAACTTACTGCAATGCTTCCCAAAGTACACAAGGCTGCTGCACTAGAGATAAACTGCATTTTTTTAAAGGCAGAAGTAGTGCACAGTCTGAAATCAACTCCAGAATCACAAACCTCTGTTTTCTCTACACTTGACTTCAGAAAGTGAAAATGTGGCATACTCCAGCAGAACATATTACCAGCTTTCTTCAGGATAGAATAATCACGGGAGGCTGTGCTGAGCCCTTACACAATCACAGGTTTTGTAACTAATGGGGTGTCCTTGCTCAGAAGCAAGAAATTTAATTCCCTCAGAGCAAAAAAGTTGCCCTTCCAAAGAGTCAGAAAAACAGCTGAGCTGTGGTAAAAAGACACACGTAACTACTAGTGTCTAGTCTTGTAGATGAATTCTTGTCTTTTAATTCCAGTAAAACTTAAATTTTTTTCATAGTCAGCTGGCATGCTTAATCAAGACTAACCTCCTACCCAGAAGACAGAGTTAGGAATGTTAAAGTATTTTCACAATTTTTAAGACAATTCCTTTTCAGTTAAAGAGTCCATTAATTCAGAATTCCTTGACTAACAACGATGGTTTGAAAAAAATCAAATTTTGTTCCAAAATTTCTATTCAGATTTTAGATTAGGTAAAGTTCACCTCTCAATCTTTAATTTTAGATTACGTCCTTAATCTATAAAGTATAATAAGGAACGTAAGAACTGCTTATGAGAAGTTATCCTCAAAACAGGCCATGATCTTTGTCAGCAAAACTTCTCACCACGTCGGCCACGCAAGGTTTTACAAAGCACCCACAATTCGTAAATCAACATAAGAGACCACGGTTACTATGTTTCATTTTATCATACATATCTAAAGCTAAACCCTGTTCTTGACACCTTTGTTTTGTCTACTTCTGGAAAACTTGTAAATATTAAGTTTATTTTCCATGGACTCCAGAACTGAAGAAACTTTCTCTGCTGTTAACAAAACTCATGAGGAGTTACACTTTACTTCCTTGTTCAGCCCTCACAACCAAGTTTGTTAGTTTTTCTTTCCAATATGGAAAACATTTGTATACCTATTAATTTCCCTTACTCTGGCAGAAACACAAACCTTTTCCCACCTCCCAAAAGGAGCCCAATGAAACAAGAGTATTCAAACCTAGGTAGTCACTGCTGTTAACAAAAGCCAGCTGGTCTCGTGGCTCTTCTGTTTGTGGCACTTTCTCTCCAGCCCTGTCAATTTGGCACCAGTGAAACCACTCTAGATATGCTATAGAGATCCCAACTCCATAAAACTGCATGGAGAGAAGTAAGGCACTTGTCTCTGAGATGCTTGCTATTGCCTGCCAACCACAAGCCCAGACACATACCCTTTCTGGATCAAATACACTGGTAGAAGGGGCTCCCTTCCCCTGACTGGAAAAATTAGTTCCTGCCTGCTTGCTAGGGAAGTAGTTTGAGAAGCATTCCTTACCACACTGTGTTAAGGGCAGTCATTTTTCTAATTTATTGTCTGAGGAAGAAAAAACATCCTTCTTAACAAAAACAACTCAGCTAGCACAAAAGTGGTACATTCACATATTACCCAGAGCTGCTTAAGGGAGAGCACTGAACCACCACCACCAGCAGTTCTTGGAAAGCAGTGACAAGCAGGTGAGGAATGGGTGCTGCCAGACCCCCCTCTGGGGCTACAGCCACTGCGGAACTGTTACTATCCACGCCAAGCAAGTCGCTCAGTCAACCCTGGCAGCATTCCACTCCCACTGTGCAAGACTGCAAAAGACTACAGAAAAAGAATGAGGGGAAATCTTCGATGAATGGATGAGTTGCCAGAACAGGGGATACTGCCATGACTTGCAGTCATTTTAAATTCATGTTGTTGAACGGTATATGGTACCATCAGTGCACCATTGTCTTCTAACTTTATCATTTAGCCAGACGATCAAGAGACATAATTCTATTTCGAATATTCAATACTGCCTTCAAACTTTGCTAAGATTAAGAAATACAGGTGAGAGATCTAACTAGCTCAAGTTAAGTGCATCTGCAGCAGAAGTTAGTAATGAAAGCAGTGAATAGGCACATATGCTGAAGTTATAATCAGAAGTATACTTTTGAAATGCTCTGCCACTACCCATTTACAAAAAGATGATAAGGGTAATCAGTTCTCAGCAGTACCCGACCCAGCTCCCAGTGTTAGGCTAAACCACGGGGTTATGAATTAATTTCAGACACAAACTTTGCCACTGTCACTTAACATGCTGCTAGCATGCAGCGGCCCACTCTGTCTAAGGAGAGCCACCAAATACTCAAGGTGCAGCAGCTCGCTCCGAACACAGCAGCAAACTAAGCGGGCTCAAGCTGCCTCCAGACCACTCGCTAGAAATTAAGGTGTTGGCCATGACGCTAAAAGGTGCAAGAGTTCATCGTCTGTGCTACAAACAGAACCACAAACACAGCTGAGCTAGGTCCTTTCTTTATCAAACAAATAGTGAAAGTACTCTCAGAACAGTCAGTCCCATGACTGAGCCTCGTCTTAACAGCCCATGCATGGTGACCTTCGAGACACACAGCCTCTTAAAGTGCTTCAAACTTGAATGAAGCTTTTTTATTTCTACTGGACTACTTAAGGACTCCTAACTGGGAAAAAAAAAGAAAAAAAGACTAACACATTGCTGCACTTTTGGCACATTCAGAACAAAAAAGAAAGAGTTGAGATGGGTTCAGATATTTATGGAAACACACAGATTTCCACTTTCAGGTCACCAGTTCAAAACACAACTATAATGGCAAGTCATAAACACTCTACTCTAGTAAGCCAGCCTTCCAAATGCACAGTGGCCAAAATCTGAGATGCTTCTGTATTGTCAGATGGACCGAGGAGCCATTAAACATGAATTGAGCAACTCCCTCATTCTTGCAGGTGCATTTGTCCATGCCAAGGGATGAAAGCAAATCTGGCATCTGAACAACAGTTTCTACAGGTTTTAAGGCATTTGTTTTTTCCACCTCAGTGTTTGCTAAGTGGGTAAACTTTAGCAATGTTAAATGCATGCGTTGAAAACCAGAAAGAGGTATGACTGTTCGGCAGTTAAAGAGAAGCGATACCCTTACTAAATCTTTTCTTTACAAGGCGCTTAGTTCCTTGGGTAAGTTTTAAAAGCCAGGACCACACAACGCCTCAAAATAAAAATAGCCTTGTGGATTTGCAATTACGGTTGCGCGCAGGATTTTAGCCCGCTTTAAGCGAGCTCCCCTCCGAAAGGGCAGGACTTTGCGTGCGCTGGAGGTACCCCCGGCTCCTCCCGACCTTTCCACGAGTCCGTACCCAGCTCACAGCCCGGCAGGCTAACCTGCCGCTGGCCCAAGCTTCTGGCACTGGGTGCCCGAGTTGCGACACCCATCCCCCGGTGGAGC